>JAGMWU010000027.1:3373432-3401967 GCA_018697195.1 Certhia americana | reverse complement strand
GTCTTCTTCATCTTCTTCTATATCTTCGTCTTCTTCATCTTCGTCTTGTTTGTCTTCTTTGTCTTCTTTGTCGTCTTCGTCTCTGTCTTCTTCGTCTTCTTCGTCTTCTTCGTCGTCGTCTCCGTCTACTTCTTCGTCTTTGTCTTCTTTGTCTTCATCTTCTTTGTCTTCTTCATCTTCACCTTTGTCTTCTTTGTCTTCTTTGTCTTCTTTGTCTTCGTCTTCTTCTTCTTCGTATTCTTCATCTTCTCCTTTGTCTTCTTTGTCTTCGTGTTCTTCTTCTTCGTCTTCATCTTCTTCATCTTCTTCTTCATTTCTTCTTCTTCGTCTTCGTCTTCTTCATCTTTGTCTTCTTCTTTGTCTTCATCTTCATCTTCGTCGTCTTCGTCTTCATCTTCGTCATCTTCGTCTTCTTCGTCTTCTTTGTCTTCTTCATCTTCTCCTTTGTCTTCGTCGTCTTCGTCGTCTTCGTCGTCTTCGTCGTCTTCGTCTTCTTCTTCGCCTTCATCTTCTTCATCTTCTTCTTTTTGTCTTCGTCTTCGTCTTCATCTTCTTGGTCTTTGTCTTCTTCTTTGTCTTCTTCATCTTCATCTTCGTCGTCTTCGTCTTCTTCTTCATCTTCTTCGCCTTCGTCTTTTTCTTCTTTTTCTTCGTCTTCTTCTTCTTCATCTTCTTCTTCATCTTCTTCTTTTTCTTCTTCTTCGTCTTCTTCTTCATCTTCTTCGTCTTCATCTTTTTCTTCTTTTTTTTCGTCTTCATCTTCTTCGTCTTCTTCTTCATCTTCTTCATCTTCGTCTTCGTCTTCTTCGTCTTCTTCTTCATCTTCTTTGTCTTCATCTTCTTCTTCGTTTTCGTCTTTTTCTTCTTTTTTTTTGTCTTCTTTGTCTTCTTCTTCATCTTCTTCGTCTTCGTGCTCTTCGTCTTCTTCGTCTTCTTCTTCGTCGTCTTCGTCTTCTTCCTCTTCATCTTCTTCTTTGTCTTCGTCTTCTTCATCTTGTTCGTCTTCTTCGTCTTCATCTTCTTTGTCTTCTTGTTCTTCTTCGTCTTCTTCTTTATCTTCTTTGTCTTCTTCGTCTTCGTCTTCTTCCTCTTCATCTTCTTCTTCGTATTCTTCTTCGTCTTCGTCTTCTTCCACTTCCTCGCCCTTTTATTCTTCTCACAAGACAAATAATTACTGGTGAGATGCACTCTTTAGATAATCAGCAACTGCAATTGAGATTTTGAACACACTTTGCTACCCTATCATTGTCATACTGACATTAGTAGGTGTAAGGCTGATGCTATCAATTGCAACGCTTGCTTAGAACTGGAAGATGTTAAAACGAATTGCAGTACTAACCTCCCTAGCAGCAGCATATAGTAATGCAGTGAGAGATACATACCAAGGACAGCGAGATACATCAGTACTGCTAAGTAAAAGAATTTACTAATTTTCTAGAAAAGGGGGGACTAAAACAGGGAAATTAAGAATTAGAAATTATTTATTAAATTGTCTTGAGTAAAAGAAGGGGATACAAAACCCTGTGAAATGCTCACTATTCCCATAAGAGCAAGAAAGAGTAAAACTGCAGGATGATATATGGAGCTAAAATATGTTAGCATAAATGTTCTATAGGTTGGGCCCCTAAGCTGGAGGATATAGAAAGAGGGGGGCCAAAAAAATTGAGTGAAGTATGCGCAAAAACACAAGGTAAAAAGTTCAACTGAAAGAAAATTGCTGACTTCAGCCCCAAAGACCCTCAGAAGACCACCAGAAGGACCAACAAGGAGCAGTGTGCAGCTGCAAATAGGCGTGAAACTAATTTTAATACGAAGTGAAGACAGGCGTGGTTAGCAAATGAATATGTATTAGGCGTACTGTGTAACCCTAGTTTGGAGAGAATAAAAAGGAGAAACAAAGGCCCCAAAGTGTGCATGCCTTTGGAGGAGATATCCCCCATGCACCTCAGCACTGAATAAATTCATACCTTACTCTTATAACTACTCTGTGAGTTATAGAGTCTTTCAATCCGCGTATCAGCTGCACTAAGGTGTGTGCCATTGGTGGAGCAGTGACTCCCTGGTACACTTAGGCCTGTTTGCTTGCTTTGTATTTGCCTTATATCTAATAAATGAATTGATTAAAATTATCCTGAGGGCTGTAATTTATAACACCTGGGATTCTGAGCTCACCTCTCCCTGCCCTGCTCAGAGCTGGGTTGCCGCTGCTCCACCCCCGCGGCTTCTTCGGCACCGCTCTGAGTTTTCCTTGCACTGTAGCCCCGAACCCCCTGCCTGCTGAGACATCCTGCTGTCCCAGCTTGCTGCTTCCAGGAGTCCTGCTGGGGCACCAGGATCAATTGTCCCAGGGGTTTTTGGAGCAAAGCCTCTCTTCCATCCCTTCCTGTCTCGGCTGAGCCACCATTACCACGTGCTCCCCAAGCTTGTGCCGCAGCTCCCCCTGCAACCGCAGGGGAATCATCGCCCCTGCCCTGCCCACTGGGAGCCACCAGCACCCCTGCCGGCTATAGCCGGAACTACACCAAAGGGAAAAATGCCTGCAGCCAAGAAGGCTGTCACTGGGTTTGTGGTTCTGTTTGTTGTTACTGCCATATTCGGACAGTATTAACATGAGGCCATGGGAAATGGGATACTGAAAGGTGGTTACCCAGGGGTGGGTCAAGTCTCAAGTTCTACCTCTCTGTTAGTTCAAGATGGTCTGGTCCCTGTCCTGGGTGCAATATTGGATACCTGCCCCCCAGGTAACCCTATGTATTAAGTTAGCCACACCCCTGGGTCTTTGCAGGGAAGCCCCTGACCGACATGGTTGCTGAAGGCAGCTCTCAGACTTGCAGCCTTAGATTCTGCCTTCTGACCACATGGACGCTCTTACACATTAAAATCTACTTTTGGCTACTGCATTGGACCCATCCCATCTTTTAGCCATGCTTCCCAGCCAAACTGAGTTTGATGTAGAGGGGTAAATCCCGCCAAGGACTGCTGCACAAGGGTACTTCATGAAGGAACAAAAGATGACACTTCTTGGACAGCCCACTTGGGAGAAGCACTTATGTCTTGGCTCCCAAATTTCAATTGGCTAAAACAGTTATTCATGGGAACTTTATTTTCAGGAATAATCATCCTTTGTACCTGTGTATTCAGTCAATGTTTTCTGTGGTGTTGCAAACAGGCTACAACTTCTTATGATGACTGGAAAAGTTACCAATTGAGGCATAGAATGGAAAGAAGAACATATTTTCAGGGAATGCATGCAGAGACCACAATATAACTTGTGAAATAATTCACAAAGGAGTGAAGAAAGGGGATATTTGATGCCTATATGACTTAGGTCAAAGTTACAAGGTGCTTATAGAGCTTGAGTTATAGATATCTATATAAACTGAGACCTATATAACCTAAATCATGACTTTTTATATATCTATATAACCTGGTCCTGGGTTGATGCTGAATTGTATTCCCATTCATCTGTTTAGCTCAAAAATAAGTTTTACACCTTTAAAACTGGATCTGAGAGTTAAGGGGGGAGAAGAAGAACAGTGGAATGTCTGAGGTGGTTGTTTTCAAAACATAAAAATAAGAGTTTTCAGTTTTCCTTCACACACAGCCTTTGTTGTCCGCAGTGAGGACAGTGAGAGAGAGCTCTCCTTTGCTTTTTGTTAGTTTTTTTGGTAGCTAAAGCAGAGAAGTTCTCTGGATTGTGGTTTGTTTTTTTTTTCTTGGAACTGTTCAAACCTGTTCTGGAATAAAAACTCAGAAGAGCACCGGGAGCTCAGACCTGTGGCCCACCGAGGACTGGCATTTCCCAGCGCCGGAGGGACTGATAACAGACTGAGTGAGCCGAACTACAACCCACAGAAGAGACTTTCCGAATTTGTCATCTCATCAAAGCGGCGAGAGGTTTTGTTGTTTAGTGTTGTTCATTTTTTTGTACTGGGGAGTGCTTTGCCTGTTAAATAAAGTTTTTTCCACTTCTTTCTGAGGAATTTTTTTTTCCTGAACCAGTTAAGGAAGGGGCTGCTTAAATTTGTTTTCTAGAAGAACCCCTTTGGAGGTTTTCTCGAAGAACCCCTTTGGAGGTTTTCTCCAAAATTTGTCCTAAACCAGGACAATAACCTGAATCATAACTTTTATACCTATATAACCTGATATAAATAAATTTCTATGTAATGGCAAGTATATGGTTAACTAGTTGCTTGATGCTGAATAGACAAAAACAACCCCCAAAAAAAACGTCACCAGGTGAATAGTTTCAGAGATAGATAAGTATAGTGATAATGAGAAATTGTCAAATGTAAAGCCAATTAGCCACAAATCAAAGAATTTAGGCTGGTTAGGACCAGACAGACCAAGGAACACCATAATTGCACATGCTCCAAAGACAAAGTTGAAATGTTCAGATGCGAAGAAGACCTTGGAAGCCTTCATCAAAGACCCCTGACAACCCCCGAATTGGGGAGGCACAAGCACAGTGCAAAAGAACCATCTAATAACCATGCAATCGTACTGTGTAAATTAGTACCGGTGCATATATGTTATAATGACATAATAACACTAAGCAATACTTACTGTGTAAATATACCACAGCACTTGACCAAGGTGGGTGAGTTAGGAGGAGAAATCCCCCTCACCTCCAGCACTGCAATAAACAAATACCTGCTCTATAGACATCAGCCTATGGAGTTTTATTTTCAGCCTATCTTTTGGGCATCAACAGTTCTGTTGACAACACAGATACTATCTATCCTCTGTTTGGATTTTAACTGTGTCATTCCACATTTTAGACCAGTAAGAGTAATATGTCAGAAGGACTGCAGCTTTTTACAATATTGCAATCTTGTTAGGATAATTGCATTTAAGTAGCTCCCCAGATTCATTTATAGATGTAATGTAGCTGAAATGATGGAGATTTCTGGACACATTGTTAATAAACCTTGAAATATAAATATTTTATGGAGTTTCAGAAATATAAATACTTAGAACACTGAGCAGCTCTGTGAGGTGCAGGTTAGGACCACATTTTAATGACTGTGAGTATTCAACTTTGAAGACTATGGTTTATTATTGTTTTCTCTTATCAGACTTACCTTAAGTGGTGGGGATCAAAGCTTTTGTGTTGTAGGTATGAGATTCAGTGCTGGCTGTGGGAATGGTGCCAAACACCTGATGTCCTAACCAATATTAGAACAAGAGAATGTTAACCCTAAAGGCTCTGCTAATCTGTGTGTGTGCTGAAAGGTGCTGTGCGAAATCATTTTGGTGGAAAACCACCATATGAGTGTGTGACTTACTGTGATTGAAAACAGTCATATGCATCGAATGCTTGAGACATGTTCTGTGTGTTACAAAATTAGCAGAGGCTCTAGGGACTAATCAGAAGGCGGTTGTGATTCAAAGGAACTGACCAACAAATGGATTATCTGCCAAAGCACTTTAATTTAGCCAATGGGAGAGCAGGGGTCCTCACCCCACAAAATGCTTCTCTGCCACATACAAATTTCAGTGGGTTTATATTGCATTTTTATTGTGCTAAGCACTTGCGCTTACTAATATAAAACAAAGTCCTTATTTCAGTTGTTTTTCTATAACAAAGTTAAAATACAATGGAGCTCACATGAGAGAGACAAGAAGAGAAAAACAACATCTGCACAGCTCAAAACTATAGCACTCCATCAGTATGTTTTTTCATCCATGACATTTTGATATTGACATTTTGATCTTGTATATTTAGATTATTTTCTTTACATTTAGATTTGTCTTTGCATTTTATCTCATCACCAGCAGCTGATGCTCTGTGGTTAGAAATTTTGCCTACAGCATGGTAGAAGGACGAGGTTTCTGTCTAGTTGCATAATAGTAACCCCATTTCTGTCTTTTTTTAAATAACGTCTTCATCGCTGTACTGAAATAAGTGCTTTTGGAAGGGGAGTGATATTCTTTTTTGCTTATTATAGCTCAGACTCCAGAGAGCAAAAGCCACCAGGAGAGTAATGAACAGAGTGTGCAAAGAGGGCATGGTCAGGGAAGTGGTCACAGCAGCAAACCTGACAAAGTTCATGAAACATTTGGACAACACTCTCAGGCACATGGTGTGATTCTTGAGGTGTCCTGCACAGGGTCAGGAGTTGTACTCAATGATCCTGATGGGTCCCTTCTAACTTAGCATATTCTATGATTCTATTCTATGACCTGGCAGTCATCCTACTGACTCCAGAGCTCAATTGGTGGTCATTGCCTTCTCAAGAGGAGCCCAGCTATGGTAACCACTTGGTGGGGGGCCATGTCATCAGCACTCACCAGAAAGGATGTGGTGACACAAACAGACCCCACACAGAAACATGCAGCCATCCAGGTCTCAGACTACAGGGAATGGCAGAGCCTGGTACTGGTACTGGACAGCAATAGAGATGAAAGCTGTGTATGGTGTGACCAGGTGAATGACCTACTCAGCCTGATGGTGGAGCTAAAAGATGATGGAGAAAGATTAAGAAGTATCAGGGACTCCAAAGAGGAGATAGACCAGTGGAACTGTGCTCTGGCCTTGCTGAGACAGAAGCAGAAAGCAGAGAGAAACCCAGATCAAGAGGGTTCTGTAATCTCCCCTGCTATAGACAGGTAATGTGATGGATTGGCTCTCGCAATTAAGGGATGAATATTATGTATATGTTAAGAGAAATTTTACTGATGTATAGTGATGTTATTGTGATTTGTTGTTTAGACATCCTCTGTTCTCCCAATAGTCCCCTTCCTTCCCCTTGGTATCGTTGCCATCAGATACCCTTGGCTGTGAAAGACTTGTGGAGGGAGGGCGTGTACATATGGCCCTTGCATGGGATGGGAAAAGCTTGTTGCTAGGGGGGTGCAGCATGACAACAACTGACTTCAAATCAAGTTAAAGAAAGTAGTCTCCACCAATGGATGGCAAGGAAGAGTTAACTGACAGACTTTGGGAGAGGCCAGGGTTGCCTGATGCAACCCCCAGGGACATAAAAGGCAGAGCAGCCATTTTGTAGATGGCAGACGGTCATATGGTCCCAGCACTGCTCTTTTTCCTTATTCAGTCCTTTGTTGTATTTGTTAAGGTTTAATAAACCTTTGAAATTTTAAAAAGTGAGCATTGTTTCTTAGATTCTCTTCCAGGCTAAAGGCAATAGATCAGAAGGAAAGACTGAATGGAGGCAAGTCCTTCCTTGGAGCAACAGATGAAAGCCCTCCTTGCCCACCTTACCCTCCCAGGTGCCTCTGTACAATAGGTATGGGGCCCTGGATATGGTAGGACAATCAATGGATGATGAGGACAAAGGTCCCTCTCCATCAGAGGTGTTCCCAAGGCCAGAAAGGCCTACACTTCATATCAAGACCAGTTTCCGAAGGAAGAAAAGATGAGCTGTAGTGGTAGGTGAGTCCTTTCTAAGGGGAACAAAGGGTCAAATATGCTGGAAGGACCCTCCACTCAGGAAAGTCTGCTGCCTCTGCAGTGCCCAGGTTAAGGACATTGCCAGGACACTTCACATCCTGGTTTGGCCTTCAGACTATTACCTGTCGCTGGCCCTCCATGTTGGTGGCAACGAAGTTGTGACACATAGTCCAAAGGCCATCAAAAGAGACTTCAAAGTTCTGGGACAGTTGGTGAAGGAATCACAGTCACAGATTATTTTTTCCTCTATTCTTCCAAATGCAGGTAGTGATATAGAAAGAAACAGATGGACCCAGGCTATCAATACATGGCTCCATGGCTGGTCTCACTGCCAAAATTTTCGGATGGTCTACATGGCACTAGGCTTGCTGAATTCAGATAGGATTCACCTCTCTCAAATGGGGAAGTATGTCTTTGGTCAAGGGCTAGCAGGGCTTATTGATAGGGCTTTAAACTAGATATGATGGAGGAGAGTATCATCAGGTTTAAAAGTAATAAGGTATGGGATGAAATGCCAGATGCCAGCAAGTGATGCCCAGAGGCAGGAGGAGGACTGCAGGTCAGCAGGAGAGCACCTGAAGAACAGCACCAAGGTATTCCAGCCACTGCAGACAGAAAGAGAACAAGCAATCCATGAGGTTCTTGGAATGTGTTGATGATAGTTTCTTTCTACAAGTGCTAGGGGAGCCAACGAGGAAAGGTGCTATGCTGGACCTTATTCTCACCAACAGGGAGGGGCTGATGGGGGGTGTAAAGCTCAAGGGCAGCCTGGACTTCACTGACCATGGAATGGTGGAGTTCGAGATCCTTGGGGCAACAAGGAGGGCAAGAAGCAGTCTCACTGCCCTGGACTTCAGGAGGCCAGACTTTGGCTTTTTCAAGGATCTCCTTGTTTGAGTGCTGTGGGAGAGAGCCCTGGAGGGAAGAGGGGCCCAAGAGAGCTAGATGATATTCAAGGTTTATGTGTACCAGGCTCAAGAGAAATATAGCCCTGCAAAGGGGAAATCAGGGAAGAACACCAGGAGGCCTGCATGGATGAGCAAGGAGCTCCTGAAAAAAATTAAAACCAGGTAGCTTACAGAGGGTGGAAGCAGAGAAAGGTAGCCTGAGAGGAATATAGAGAGATTGCCCAAACAGCCAGGCATCTGGCTAAAGCACTGGCAGAAGTAAAGCTGGGCAAGGACATCAAGGGTAACAAAAAAGGCTTCTTTGGTACCTCAGCAATAAAAAAAAAGAGTACAGAAAACATGGATCCCCTCAGGAAGGATATGGGAGACCTGGTTACTCAAGACATGGAGAAGTCTGAGGTACTCAACAACTTTTTTGGCTCAGTCTTCATCAGCAAGTGCTCCAGCCACACTGCCCAAGCTGCAGAAAGTGAAAGAAGGGATTAGGGAATGAAGAACTGCCTGCTGTATAATACCAGGTTTGAGGCTATTTAAGGAACCTGAAAGTTCACAAGTCCATGGGACCTGATGAGATGCATCTACATGTGTGGACGCAGACAGTGATCAGGAAGAAGTAGTCTCAGCTTTTCTCAGGCTGGTCCAGGGAAAATCATGAGAAAAGAATGCAAACAAAACCTAGTATTTGGTGTTTTTGCAAATGCTGCAGAGTGAGATTTGTGCTGTTTGTGTTAGGATGTTTACCAAGGGGTGTTGGTCTTCTGCACCTATAAGCTCACTGTATTCTTGGTTAACCAATTCGTTTCTAGACTGCAAAACACACTATAAAAGTGTGCATGTATGAATAAAGTATTGCTAACTCCTTCTGAAGAGAGTCCATGTCATTGTTCATGCTGCTCCTTAGATCAACAGTGACATACGTGTCCTGAGACAACTGGCCAAGAAAGTGGCTAAGTCAGAATTCATCATATTTGAGAAGTCATGGCAGTCTGGTGAAGTTCCCACTAACTCAGTGCCTGCCAAAATCATAGAGCAGATCCTCCTGGAAACAATGCTAAGGCACATGGAAAACAAGGACATGATTGGTGAGACCAAGTTGTGTGGTGAAGTCAATGCACTGGAGGGAAGGGATGCCATCCAGAGGGACCTTGACAGACTTGAGACATGGATCTGTGTGAACCTCGTGAAGTTCACAATGGCCAAATCTAAGGTCCTTGTGCTGGTTTTGCACGGCCTGGTCCTTGTTAGTGGGGGGGCCACAGAGGTGGCTTCTGTGAGAAGCTGAAAAAAGCTTCCACCATGTCTGGCAGAGCTAATCCCTGATGGCTCTGAGGACAGACATGCCGCTGGCCAAGGCTGGGCCAATTAGAGATGGTGGTAACGCCTCTGTGATAACATGTTTAAGAAGAAATCAAAATAAAGTTTGGGTGGGCAGTTTTAATTCCAGCCACAGTAAGAGTGAGAATATGTGAGAGAACATGCAGGCACCAAGGTCAGTGAAGGAGGGGGAGGTACTCCAGTCTCCAGAGCAAATCCCTCTGCAGCCTGTGGTGATTACCATGGTGAAGCAGCCCATGGAGGACCACAGGGGATGCAGAGATCTCTGGAGCAGGTGGATGCCTGGAGGAGGCTATAATCCTGTGGGAGACCCATGGAGAGAGGCCCTGCTCCTAGACTGGAACAGCCTGTCCTTGGGGGACTGCACCCCATGGAAGAGTGACCCATGCCACAGCAGTTTTGAGACGACTGTTGCCTGTGGGAGGGATTCATGTTGCAGCAGTTTTGGGAGGACTGCTGCTCATGAGATGGAGCCATGTTGGAGAAGTTTGCAGAGAACTATATCTTGTGTGAGGCACCCCACAGTGCAGCAGGGCAAGGACTCCTCTCCCAGAGCAGTGAGAAAAACCACAGGTGATGAACTGACCAAAACCCCCACTTCCTGTCTCCCTGTGCTATTGGTAGGAAGGAGGGAGGGGTTGGGGAAAAAAGTGTTTTTAAGAGCTTGTTTTACTTCTCATTATCCTGCTCTGATTTTGTTAGTAATAAATTCACTTTGTACCTGTAAGTTGAGCCTGTTTTGCCCTTCGAGTGTTTTCTCCTGGTCATTAACTCATGAAGCCTACATTAAATTTTCCCTCCTCTGTCCAGTTATATCAGGGAGAGTGAGTGAGCAGCTTAAAGCTCAGCGTGACTTGTTGATGTGCCTTGCATCCCTGAAGGACATCTGCATCCAAGGCTGCATCAAAAAAGGCATGACCAGCAGGTCAGGGAAGGTGATTCTCTCCCTCTGCTATGCTCTTGTGAGACCCCCACCTGGAGTAGGGTGTTGTTGGGTTTTAGGATTTTTCCTTTTGTTTCTCTCATAGAATCTTGTCCCATCTGTCCCTAAGAAACCTTAACCACTGATACTTAAGAGAGACAAAAGGAGCTGCCGAGCTCAGGGGAGAAGTGCACCTGACTGTACTTGTCTTATCTGAGGGATTTCTCTTGGAGGGGCAGAGATGCTGAGTTGGGCTGGGGGAAGGAGTTGGGTGCAGCTCCTAGCTCTCGTTTTCATCTTCAGAGGGGGAGACAGACTGCGGTTGCTGTTGGAATAATTCACCACCACTGATGGGTTCCACCTCCTGCTGCCTGCTCCTACCATGAGTGGAGCTCTGCTCATAAAAGCAGCCTTTGCACTGGGACCTTATTAACACTCTATCTCACTAAAAAAAGGGCCTTCACCATCTGCTTGGGTGCCTCAGGGGAAACCCTGGGACCTTGAGCCCCTTTCCCCTCCAAGGGAGTGCTATAAATTACAATATAATATTGGCTTTTGCATTTATGTATTAGCTTTTACATGTTGTTATTGATCATAAGTACTGGGATATGGTACTATTTATAACTTTTTTTATCTGTTTATTAAGTATAACATAATCTATCAGTTTAAATATGTACTGTATAGCTTATAGAAATAGTGGTGTAATGAATGTATACTATCGTAAGCCTTAGCAAAACACAAAATATTAAAATGCTTCTATGTAACTAAGAGAATGGTGAAACAATTATGTTGGTTCCCACATCTGCTGACTGACCTCTCCACGTGATAACAGTAACAAAGACCAGAGCACCGTAAAAGAATCATAAAAGAATTTAACTCTTCTTATCAGGGAGTGTGAAGCAACAGGATGAAACCACAAGAAGGAATAAAATATATTGACCTAATCTACAAGATGTCATGCAGATAAGTCAGAGTGTGTTATAAATACATATTATAATATTGGTTTTTTGCAAACATTAAGATGAGTGCTATATGTATAGGGTTAAAATAATTTTGCTATAAAGATATAGTTTTTATTCTTTGCTGTTAACTGAACTAAGTCATAGTAGTGTAATAGTTGATATAGTTATGGAACTGTCTGCTTGATTGGGATAACATCCACTGAACATATGATGAGAACCTCTGCTACTGATATTCCAAATATCAGTACCCGCCGTCTGAAGAAAATATAGACCAAAGCCCAAACTGGATGTGATAAGAAATCCACAACCAAGAAATGCGCATGCTCTAAAAAGGCGGACCCAAGGAAGGGCCATACTAAACAGTTCCTGGAAAATGTAAAATAGTTTTGTGGAAAAGATGAATATGCATAATGGTTTATGAACATGCAATAGGCTGATGTAACAAAGTATTTACGAAGTGTCTCCAAGCACAGTAGGTGCGGTCTTGGCTGAATGCCAAGCACCCAGCTGTAAAAACTTGGCTTTATTGTGTTTGTCTCCTATTGTCGTTTATTAAACTTTTAAATTTTAACAAGAGAGTAAAACCTCATTTTTCACAGAGTGTAAAACCAAACAAGAGAGTTCCTGCAACATCAAAAGCTCAAAAAAATGTTTGAATAATGTATAAAACTCATGAATATGCATATACCTTGGCAATGTAACGGTATATAGCGAACATTATTTTAGATTCATGGTGTGCTCTTTGGCTGATCACCAAAAGCACCCCAGTGCTGGTATTTAGCTATTTTTAATCCCTTATTAAACTTTTAAAAATTCTGAACTGTAAAATATGTGCATGTGATTCGTGTTTGATAAATGTCAGCTGTGTTGAGGCGAAACTTGAAAGGTAGCTAAAGTCACAACAGGGAAGTCCAGCTGCAATGATACTAAATAAGGGTAGAGACAGGGTGAAACAAGATGTAATTATTTGTATAGGATTAGCTGCTTTTTTGCTTGCTTGATGCTTTAGTAATGTACGCTTGCACAAAGGAAAGTTGAACACAAGGTCATTGAGGAAGAAAAGTCCCCTTCATCCAGCGACCCCCGAAAAAGGGAAGAAGACCCCCTAGCAACAGCCGAGAGTCTGTGCAGTGCAATCTTGAAGACAAAAAACTGAAGAAATGAAACTAGGTGGGAACTGACGAGAAATGAGCCTTGCAACAGTATAAAACCAAGACCAACTGCGAATGCAATTTGCAAGCCATTGGTAGAGCGAGGACTCTCTGACTGCCCAGTGCTGCTTGCTTGCCATTCTCAATAAAATTTATTAATCAAATTGTAAATCGGCTCAGTACGTTTATTACTAATTTTGGTGACCCCGACCTTATAGAGTCAACCTGGTGCATGGACCCAACACTGGGAGGGCATCTCATCTTTCATGATCTTGGAGTGGAGGGTCTTACTGCCACTTCACTCTAACCACATGAACCAGAAAATTCTGAGTGTGGTAAGCAAGGAAACTTGAGCTCCCCCAACCGCAGTATTACAGTCCTGTAATTCTAGCGCACAAAGACCCAGGCAGAAGATGGCGGACCATAAGTATTTAAGGACTTCCTGTCTGGTTGGGAAAAAGGGTACCTTGGGTGTGTGAGTGAATGAGACTCAGTGCATACTGTGAAGTGAGTGTGGACCTCCTATAGGTGCAGTTCCAATCTCCTGCAAGGGACTTGGCCACTGACAAAGGAAAGAGAGAAGCTTGAGGGGGGAAAGAAGGCACCCCAGGAGGATGGGACAGAAAAAAAGTAAGAATTCTGGCCCAGGTTGGAACCCACGGAGAGGTTCCACAGAAAATGAGGGGAGCACATTACCAGATATAACAATGGACAGTCCACTAGGGTTAATGATTAAACATTGGAACAATTTGCCATCATGCGGGGAAAAAGGTAAGGAGAAAATGGTGCATTATTGTATGGAAGTATGGGGAGGGAAGCAAATCCGAGCAGATGATCTTTTTTGGCCCATTTTTGGGTCTTTTGATGACTGGATTTGCCAAGCATTAAACATCTATGTCAATTGTAAAGAACCTTATAGCTTAGAGGAAAGCGAATATGCTAGTTATGGATTATGTCCTCTGCTAGAACGTACATATTTGCTCTAAAAGACAAAAAGAAATTTGGAAAAGAAAAGGATTCCTGGGATCCTGTAGAGCATTCTTCTCCTCCTCCCTATGCTCCCATCCCCAATCCCTTACCCCCAGATCCCCAGTCTTCACCCCCATCCTCCCCTTTGCCTGGTCCCAGGAGGGGACAAGTTAGGGAAAGGGAGCTTTACCCTTCTTTGCCCCCTTCTCCCAGCCCCTCAGTCCCCGTTTCGAAATTGGGATCTGGAGTGAGAACTAGGGAAAGGGCAAAAAGAGAACAGATAGAAACCCTGAATGAGGAAGCTATCCAGCTACCTTTGAGAAAGGTAGCCATGGGGGGAAATCAAGGGGGAGTAGGGTTTGTATCCGTACCCTTAAATTCAGGTGATGTGAGGCAGTTTAAAGAAGAAATGGGTAATCTCCTGGAGGATCCCTTAGGAGTGTCAGAAAGGCTGGATCAATTCCTCGGACCCAGTATCTATACCTGGGATGAGATCCAAGCCATACTATGGATCCTATTTACTGCAGAAGAGAGATGATAAGGAGAGCGGGAATGTGCAATTGGGATCACTGGCATCAACAAGGACCCAGAGCAGATCAAAAGAGGCCTAACCAGAGGCCCAATTGGAACAATCAAAATGATAGGGACTGGGCTAATATGGTTGATTTAAGAGATATCATAATCCAAGGGATTAGGGAAGCAGTCCCCAAGGCCCAGAATATTAAGAAAGCTTTTAGTCAGCATCAGAAAAAAGATGAGACCCCTACTTACTGGCTCGAGAGATTAAGAAAGAGCCTACAACTGTATTCAGGGGTAGACCCGGCTACCCTGTTGAGGCAAGCACTGTTGAAAACCCAGTTTGTGGCTAAGTCATGGGTAGACATTCGAAAGAAATTGGAAAAGATAGAAGATTGGGAGGATAGAGGGTTGGATGAACTTTTAAGGGAAGTCCAGAAGGTATATGTAAGTAGGGATGAAGAGAGCCAGGAGAAACAGGCTAAAATTCTAGTGGCTCCTGTAAGAGAGGGTCAGAAGGGAATTGGGACAGAACCCCAGGAAAAAAGACCCTCCGGGGAAAAGAAACCCTCAAGGGAAAATCAAGCAAAAGGAATTGAATGTTTTTACTGTAGGAAGAGAGGACACTTGAAGAGGAATTGTAGAAAAAAACAACAGGATGAACTAATGTTCAAGGAAGACTAGGGGTGTCAGGGGCTCTATCTTTTAAGGACCAGAACATCTCAGGAGCCTCTAGGAAAATTGAAATTGGGTCCCCACTGAGAGGAAGTAGAATTTTTAGTGGATACTGGGGCAGAGAGATCGACTATTCAAAAATTACCCACTGATTGCTATTCCAGCAAAGACCACATGATGGTAGTAGGGGCAAAAGGGGAACCCATTAAAGTATATGTGACAAGAGATATTGAAATAGAAACACCTCAGGAATATGGTTTGGGAAAATTCCTAATAGTTCCAGAAGCAGAATATAACCATTTAGGGCAAGATCTTATAGTAGAATTGGGAATCAATTTAGTGGTAGAAAATCAGAAACTTATGGTCAAGTTCTGTCCTTTGACCCAGGCTGATGAATTGGAAATAAACCAGAATGTATGGTATAGTGAAGGGAATGTAGGGAGAATGGACATTCCTCCCATCAAAATTTCCATCCAGAACCCTGAATACCTGATTCGGGTTAAGCAGTATCCATTATTGCTTGAAGGAAGAGAGGGTTTAAAAGCTATAATTCAAAGGTTAATTCAGCAAGGAGTCCTAGAACCTTGTATGTCACCACATAATACCTCAATATTCCCTGACAAAAAGCCTGATGGGTTTTACAGGCTAGTACAAGATCTAAGAGCAGTAAACCAGCAAACGATTACACACTTCCCTGCAGTAGCTAACCCATATACTCTATTAAATCAAATTTCATCTGAGTATACTTGGTATAGTGTGATAGATTTAAAAAATGCTTTTTGGACCTGTCTGTTAGATGAACAGAGTGAAATGAATAGGAAACAACAACTTAGGTGGACAGTTTTACCTCAAGGCTTCACAGAATCACCAAATTTATTTGGGCAGGCCCTGGAACAATTATTGGAACAGTTTACTCCTTCCCAAAGAATAAAACTTGTACAGTATGTGAATGACTTATTGGTAGCAGGAAGCTCCATGGAGCATGTAAGGAAAGACACTGTGTTATTATTAAACTTTTTGGGAAGTAAGGGGCTTAAAGTTTCAAAGTCAAAATTACAGTTTGTAGAATCAGAGGTTAAATATTTGGGGCACTGGTTAAGTAGAGAAGTAAAGAAATTGGACCCTGATTGGGTAAATGGAATCTTAGCTCTCCCTCCTCCTGGGACCAAAAGACAAGTTAGACAATTGTTAGGACTTCTGGGGTATTGTAGGCAATGGATTGAAAATTATAGTAGCAAAGTTAAGTTTTTATATGAGAAATTAACAAGCAATACATTAAAATAGGTAAATGCGGATGAAGAGAGATTTCAAAAACTGAAAGCAGATTTGGTAACAGCCCCTGTTCTTACCCTCCCAGACATTAAGAAACCTTTTTACTTGTTCATAGATACGGCTGACCATATGGCCTATGGGGTTTTAGCCCAAGATTGGGCAGGGCAGAAGAAGCCTGTAGGGTATTCTTCCAAATTATTGGACCCCGTCAGTCGGGGGTGGCAAACCTGCCTACAAGATATAGTCACAGTTGCCCTGATGGTGGAAGAAGCAAACAAGCTAACCTGGGGAGGTACACTCAAGGTATATACTCCTCACAACATAAGGGGAATATTACAACAGAAAGCTGAAAAATGGCTTACTGACAGTAGATTATAAAAGTATGAAGCCATACTAATCCATTCTCCAAATTTAGAATTAGAAATGACATCGGCTCAAAACCCGGCCCAATTTTTATATGGAATGATTGAAGGAAAACCTGTTCATAATTGTATTGACTTAATGAAAGCCCAACTAAAATTCCTATGGATTTGGAAGAAGAGGAATTAGGAGAGGGAGAAAGATGGTTTATAGATGGATCCTCAAGAGCAGTAGAAGGAAAAAGGAAATCTGGGTACGCAATGGTCGATGAGGCCACAGGGGAAGTTTTGGAATCTGGGTCATTGAGTCCTAGTTGGTCAGCACAGGCCTGTCAGCTATATGCCCTGCTGAGAGCCTTGTTACTGCTAAATAACTGCAAAGGCACTATATATACTGAATCTAAATATGCCTTCAGAGTTGTGCATACATTTGGAAAAATTTGGGAAGAGAGAGGATTAATTAATACTCACGAAAAAGGGTTAATACATGAGGAGATAAAAAGACAAATTGTATGTGCTATCAGAAAACCAGAAAAGATTGCCATAGTACATGTAAAGGGACATCAAAAGGGTACTAAATTTTCAGTTAGAGGAAACAATCAAGCAGATCAGGAGGCAAAAAGAGCTGCCTTATTAGTTATAGGAGAGAAAGAGGCTGAATCCTCGAGAGAGCTCAAAAGTTTCTCTAAGGAGGAGATGGATAAGTTTGAGAAACTAGGAGTAAAACAACAGGGGATGGTATGGGTATTATCAAACGGAAGAGAAATGCTACCCAAATCATATGCTAGACGAGTGATTGCTGGATTGCACCAAAGGACACATTGGGGAACTCAGGCACTAGTGGACCAATTTCTTAAATTTTATGGGTGTATAGGAATTTATGAAATAGCCAAACAGGAAGTTCACGGGTGTATTATATGCCAGAAAGTAAATAAGGCTAATTTGAGAAAGAAATTGACTGGAGGAAGAACCCTTGCATTTAGACCCTTTGAGAAGATACAAGTAGATTTTACTGAACTGCCCAAGGTAGGGAGATATAAGTATCTATTGGTTATAGTAGATCAACTAATTCACTGGGTAGAGGCCTTTCCTGTGGCAAGAGCCACAGCTAAGATGGTTGCAAAAAGTCTATTAGAAGTGATCCTCCAGTTTGGAATTATAGCTGTAATATACTCCGACCGAGGGACACATTTACATCAAAAATTTTGAAAGAAATAACTGAAACAATAGGTATTAGATGGGAATACCATACCCCGTGGCACCCTCAGAGTTTTGGGAGAGTCAAGAGGATGAATGGGATCATCAAGGCACAACTTATCAAGTTAATGATAGGAACTAAAATGTCCTGGATCAAGTGTTTACCATTAGCCTTATTGAATATTCGGACCCAACCCCACACGGAAACAGGGCTATCCCCCTATGAGAGGTTATATGGGGTACCTTATAATCAAGGCATCCCTTTAAAACCTCCCAAAATAGAGGACAGTTCTATCCAGACCTATATTGTAACCTTAATGAAACACCTCCAAGATGTAAGAGCAAAAGATATAATTGTCCCAATACAACACGAACGAACCACACACACACAACACCTTTCCTCGAGCAAAGCAGAAGAAAAAGAGGAAGTTTATTATAACACTCTGATTTATATAGGTTACACATATTGTCCCTTGATTGGTTTAACAGGTGACCTCCTCTAAGACCACACTGGTCAAACCAAAGGTCCATCAATTCTCATTTCCTTTTTAGAAACGAATGTAAACAATTGTTGTTTACAGAGATGTGTGTGGGAACTGATTCCAGAAATTCAAAAACATCAGAAGGCTAGAAGGAAAACATGCAAAGCTGAGGTGACAATATAATGGCCCAGAACACCCCTCTTGCATTTGCCATCCATAAGGTGCAACCAGGAGACCATATTTACATTAAGGTTTGGAAGGAATCCTCCTAATCACCCCGTTGGGGAGGTCCTTTCCTTGTTATTCTCACTACAGAAACTGCTGTCAGGACTGCTGAAAAAGGGTGGACCTACGCCTCCAGGATAAAGGGACCTATACAGGTTGAAAATTGGAAGGTCACAACGACCCTCGGAGATCTAAAGTTGAAGATTCAACGAAACAACCCATGTCAACCATGACAGATAAAATGTCCCAATGAAAGTTGTAAATGTTATCCTTTCACATGTTCTAAGTGTCACTATTGTAAAGAGAAGTGGTATTATCATTGCCCAAGGAGTCATCCTCCTAAAAGACTTTGTCCAGATTGCTTGAGACTCGAATACCTTTTAACTGAAGTAACTTTGAAGACAGTGGTAAAAATAGGGACCATTGAATTAGATTCTCTCCAGTGGTAGGAACGGTTTATTAAGGGAGTTAGAGGGAAATGACATTTGCCTGCTAACATAGTGCGAGTGGAGTGCCGGAGATCGAATCAAGTACCTTGTGGGGCTCCCCCTGTAAAGGTTAAGGCTTGGGACTCTTACAAACGAAGGCATGAGATCAAGTGGTCCACCTATGGCTCCCCTGAAGAATACCCCTGCTGCCAAGAAGATGGATTACCTCACTGCCGGGGGCAGTCCAGTAGGCGAAGGAGGCAGAGAAGTAAAAAGGTGGGGAATAATACTACTGATAATAATGAGTCTGATACCTGGTGGGATCGCAAATCCATGCTCGAAGTGTTAGCAAAATGCTAAATGGGGATCACAGGTACTCTATACTTTCACGGCACATGCACATGTCAAGGCAGGTTGTTATAACAGAGCATCATTAGAAACCTGTAATATTCAAGGGACAAGTTATTGGGTAGCTATGAACTTAGGAAAAGGAGGATGGGCTCCATCAGCATACCAAAGCTGTCCAAAGGGAGAATATCTCTGTTTTACTAAAGAAGGATGGATAGGCTATCATGATAATGGGGGAGGTACAGGACAGGCATAGAGAAGAGACGGTCAGGAATATAACTACCCTACTTAGAGGGCTGACCCGCTCTAAGAAAAAATCTAAGGCCTCCCTTTATGATGAAGTCAAGAAGACATTGGAAAGCCAGAATCTCCCCATGGTAGGACAGAACCTTTTTCTCAATCTCATGCAAGAAATTGCCAAATTGCCTCAGATTTAAATGTGTCATCATGCTGGATATGTGGGATCCCAGATGACAGAACAATGGCCCTGGAGAGAAGAGGGTGTTGAACCAATGCAAGCATTAAAATAGAATCAGACCCATGTTTCAAACATTATAAGGCTAGATGGATAGGTATTGAGTAATGATGTAATTGGACAAATATGCATTTCACAAGAAAGTAAGCAATTTAGTAAATATTTAGGACAGACTCCTTCTAGAATGATACTTACCACTAACTCTACAAAAGGAAAAGGGACATGGTGCCCAAGACCACCCCAAGGATATTGGTCTACTAATTGTACAGCTGTAAAGATACTATGTTGGAAGAACCGTAAGGGAGCCAATCCCTATACTGAGATTAGTAAATTAAAGTTATTCTGGGCAAATCCTGGGGAAAGTTCCACTTCATGGAAAGTGCCTGATGGGTTATTTTGCATCTGTGATAAAAAGCATATAATGTACTACCTAAAAACTGGAAGGGTTCTTGCACTATCGGCACTATACAGCCTGCCTTCTTTATATTGCCTAAAGGAAAAGAGAAGAAGTTAGGAGCACCTTTGTATGAAACCTTAAATAGAAGAAAAAGAGAGATGAAAATTGGAGGTAGGAAGACCTTGGAAGATGACAAGTGGCCTCCCGAAAGGATTATAGAGTACTATGACCCAGCAACCTGGGCCCAAGACGGGAATTGGGGTTATAGAACTCCGATTTTTAAGTTAAACAGAATCATTAGATTATAAGCAGTTGTTGAAGTAGTAACCAATCAAATAGCTGAAGCCTTAAAACTCACAGCCAGACAGCTGTCACAAACCAGGGCCGCTGTTTATCAGAACCGAGTGGCATTAGATTATTGGCTGAAGAAGGAGGCGTGTGTGGAAAATTTAGCACCTCTGAATGTTGCTAAGAGATTGATGATAATGGGCGAGCTATTACTAAAATTGCAGAAGAAATTAAAAGAGTAGCCCATGTTCCTGTCCAACACTGGAACTCCATCTTAAGAGATGATTGGTGGAACAAATTATTTGGAGGGACATGGTGGAAAGGATAGGATTTATGATATTATGTGCAGTCTTAGGCTTATTATTTATCCCATGTATGATACCATGCTTAATAAGGTTAATCCACTCAGTAATTCAAGGGATGCAAATATCAGCAGTGCCAATGGACCCAGAGTTCGCTCAGAATGGAACAACCCATAAGTTGATGATAACCAAAGAAACCACTTCAATCATTAGTGCTGCTGGAGTAGCAGTTTTAAAATTAGAAACACGAATCAGGGAAATTGGTAAAAAAGGAAATGGGGGATTGCAAAATATGTGTGTGCGTGATTCGTGTTTGATAAATGCCAGCTCTGTTGTGGCGAGATTTACAAGGTAGCTAGAGTCACAATAGATAAGTCCAGCTGCAATGATAACAAATAAAGATAGAGACAGGATGGAACAGGATGTGATTATTTGTATCAGATTAGCTGCTTTTTTTTTTTTTTTTTTTTTTTCTTGCTTGATGTTTTAGTAATATATGCTTGTGCTAAAGGAAAGTGGAATGCAAGGTCATTGAAGAAGATAAGTCCCTTCCATCCAGCGACCCCCAAAAGGGGGAAGAAGACCCCTAGCAACAGCGGAGAGTCTGCACAGTACAATCTTGAAGACGAAAAACTGAAGAAACAAAACTGGGAGGGAACTGAAGGGAAACAAGACCTGCAACATTATAAAACCAGGACAAACTGTGAATGCAATTTGCAAGCCTTGTTAGAGTGCAGACTCTACGGCCACCCAGTGCTGCTTGCTTGCCATTCTCAATAAAATTTATTAATTAATTGTAAATTTGCTCTGCTCTTTTATAACACCTATACATATGGGATATATTAGAGATCAAGACAGTGGAGAGTGGAGATAAGGTTAAATTTAGTTGGGGATTTAAGACAGATAAAACTAGAAATAGTTAAGAAAGGTATACTTATTTTCATTGGGATATGCAAGTTTTTACCCTTGATAAGAAACTTTGAGCATGTCAGCTTATACTACCTGAAGATGTTTGTCTCAGATGGGGATTTTTTTTTTGTTGTTGTTGTTGGCTTGATTTATATCGTGGTTTAAGCCCATCTAGAAATTAAGCTCCATGCAGCTGCTCCCACTCCCCATCCATGACAGAGAGACAAAAGGCAGAGATCCTGAGATCCTGTGTTGAGATAAAGACAATTTACTGGAAACAATGAGATATGAAAATGAACAGTAACAGCAACAATCCTAATAATAAGTGTATTAAATAGAGGGTGTTTTATGTGCAAAATGCTCTCTGATGTGGCAGGACCATAGTCAGTGCCACAAGATGAAAAAAATGGCCTCCTGGACTCCTCCGCACACATGTCGTCCTCCCCCAAGCTCCAGACAACAAAAACCAATGACAGACAAACCCTGCAGTTGTGACTGGCACCACCCCTCCACTCCATTTGTCAACTGCTCCCCTGGGAAAAAACAAACAAAAATGGCAACAGAGGGTCTGTGCATCCCCTTTTTCTTCCACCTGAAACCACGCCCCCTTTTTTCTCAGAAATGAGTGTCTTTTACATCTGCTCCCCAGTGATGATGTGAGGTGGTATAGAATAACATCCTAGATTCATCCACACGGCTCCAGGCTCCACTCCATCTTGGCTACTGCAAAAAATTAACCCTGTCCTCGGTCAAATCTAGGACAGTTTGCTTCTTTGAAAAGGGAAGATATCATATGCACCAATATATTAAAATAATGATAAGGCTGCAAAATTAAGCACTTGAGTTAGAAATGCAAAAAATTGTTACCTATAAAAATTTAATTCTGTACAGTTTAGTATATGTATTAAGGCATTGCTTCTCACCAAACATTTCTGTATTATTCTTTTTCATGGCATCCTTGTTTTAATTACTGTAGGGAATGAATAACAGGGTGAAGGAAATGGCAATGTATCAGACTCATTGCAAGACTTGGAATGCAGACAGTAAATAAGGAATGAAAAGGATGGGTTTGTAGTTGCACAGCCAAATGCTGCCTTTGAGAACTGGAATGGATCAATATTTCTGCCATGGCATCCCAGTTATGCTGGGTAAATTACATATTTCAAAATCCTTGCTTTTTTTTACTAGTAAATAAAATACGGTGGGCTCTGAGTGCAAATAGTATATATCATGGCTTGTAACTACTTGACTAAACTCTCTTACCCCTGAAAAAGGGTGGCCTTTTCTATACTGATGTCTAAGGACAGTCCTTGGCCCTTGTCACCACTGAGCCATGCCCAAGCAGCATTCAGCTGTGAGTTACTTGTCATGGCCCAAATAGAGCCGATAGCTTGCAAGTGGTAAAAAATATATGGAAAGTTACTGCACAGTGTTTGAGGCGATATGTGAGGTCTCTCATTTGGTCCATGACTGATACAACTGGAGCAGTCCACTTTCATTGTTCATGGTAATTAAAACAATAGCAGTGACATTCAGCAGCAAGTGGTGTACAGGAATTCCAAAATTACGGGCTGTTCTCACCCAAAGTCTAATCCTCATGAGGTATACAACTGTGAGGAAACAGGCCTGATGCTGCAGAAAAACCCTGAGAGGCACAGAAGAAAACAGATTACACATGATGTGGAAACAGGAAAGGCATCCTGTTTCTTCGAAGCCTGCAAACCTTGAGGAAAAAATCAAACTGTCAGGCTGACAGATTTATTACAGGCCTGCAACCGGGTTGTGTGTGAAGAACTGAACAAAAATTCCCATACTAAGAGTATAAATACTGTCTTAACTCTGCAATAAACAGATTCATTTTGCTGTCAGCTTGTGAGTCTTGCATTCATATGCCACAAATGGTCTCCCAATTAACAGGGACATCATTACTACTGACGTGATCCAGTCCAGTGGCAAATCCTGACCAAACCACCCGTAGATGTGTTCAGCTGATCACCAAGGAGCTCCTTTCATCGCTGGCTATAGAACAGGCTTGCCTTTGCGAGCGGCCAGGAAGCATTTCTTATAATGGGGCAAAGCTCAACGAAATCCCAAAAACTGCATAAAGACCGTCTGTTGCGCATCACCAGGGAACAGGGATATAAACTCCAACCCCAAAGACTTATCCAGATACTTATATGGGTCAGACAGTTTTGTCCCTGGTACCCATCAGACAGTTCTTATGATCTTACTCACTGGCAAAAGGTTGGTGAATGTTTACAAACCTACCAAGTTATTCCTCACGATGTCCACCCCAATGATATTATTACTTGGCATGTGATATATTTGGCTTTGCAACAATTTAAGGATGCAGATCCACCTGCATGGCCTTCAGATACTTTTATTTTTGTTAATGAAACATCACCTGAGGAAAATTATCCAGAGGGAAAGGATCCATTTGATCCTGGTCCTATTGACTCTGGACAAGAACCAGCTTTATATCCTCCTCTAGCCACAGTACGGGCTATGGCAGCAGCTGCTCCTAGCAGGGAAGAAATGCTACAAACAGCACACAAAAAAGCTGCAGCAAATATTTCACATATTCTACCACTGTCTTATACCATGTCCTATTCCTCTAGTGACTATGAGGAGGAAACAATACCACCTATAGGACCTGAGCCAGAAAGGTTTATAAAGATATGCTGGAGGCAAGTGTTGGAGGAGGGCGGTATTGAATTTTTTCAAACAATGTCTGTTGTATATTGTAATCAAAACCTGTGGAGGTTGGTAAATCCATTGCAGTCCCTTGGAGGGATGAACCCTAGGTTAAAGAGTTTTCCCCTGGTTAGGGTGACAAGGTGGATGTTTCTCCCAAGGTGCTTTTCTGTTCATGCAAATGTACGCCAGTTCTACCTCCCTGGTTGGCCCGTTGGCCTTGCCACCCCTTTATTTCTTTTATGTATATTCCCTAGAACGTTCTCCTTTCCCTGATTATCCATTTGCCCCATTTTGCCGCAGTGTTCCACCCCCTCTACCCTACTGGCTTGTAACCCCTTGCCCCCACCTTTGTGCCACCCCTAAATCCTCAGCCCATTGGACTCTGATGCTCTACTCCACCCTCCCTCATCCCTGTATTTAAAGCCTGGACCCTCCCTTGTCTCTGGTCTTCGTCACCAGACCCCTTCACATGTGGAATAAATCTCCTCTGTGGAACTCTTCACGAAGACCCTTCCCACTTCTTTGCCATCGCAATTGCCGAGAGCTATCTGGTTTGGGTGCTGTGAGTGTGTGTGTGTGTGCCTGTGCCTCCGTGCGGCTTCTGGGAGGTCATGGCACTGTTGCCCCTCATCCCGCTGCTGCTTGGCTAGCAGCAGTCTGTGACAAAAACCCACATCACAAACAATTGTCATATGAAATGGTAAAGGAACTGAAGTAATTGGCAAAAGAAAATGTTTTATATTCCTCCTTTACTATTAATTTATTGGAGGCAATTGCAGAAGCACATACTATGCTACCAGTGGATTGGAAATACCTTTTTAAGACAGTTTTAACAGGAGGACAGCACTCTGTCTGGTGGATGAAATTTGTAGATTTGGCTCACTCACACACTGAATAATGGTAATCAACAACCACCCATTAATATCACTGTTTCACAGCTCTCTAGCACATATACACTACTGTTTGGGCTCAATTAAGACTCCCTACCCCAAGCATGAGATCAGTCTACTGTTATTGCAATGCAGGCAATATGAAAGGTACCTGATAAAAAAAAATTAGAGTCAGGTTTTGCTGCTGTGAGGCAGGAGCCTCAAGAACCCTATATTACCTTTATTGATTGATTACAATCCCCCATTAGGTGGTAATTTGATATGCAGGAAGCAGCTAATGCTGTCTTAAAATCTCTTGCTTATGAAAATGCTAGCAATGACTATAAGGAAAGCCCTGGACCTGACTTATAATGGTGCTGATGTTGAACTTTCTGATTATATCAAGGCATGCACTAATATTGGCTTGGAACAATTTAAAGCAGAACTAATTGCTACTGCAATAGCCCAACAACTGCAAGTGAGCAGAGCAGCTGTTAAGTGCTTTGAATGCAGGGGGGCTAGGACATTAGGAAGCAATGGCCAAAGGGACAAAAAGGCAATAAAAAGCACAGTAAACCTTGTCCTCAATGCCAAAAAGAGTTTCATTGGAGCAATCAATGCCAGTCTAAATATGACAAAGATGGAAACCTTGTCCTACAGCAGGGAAACTCGAATAGGGGGCACAGAGTCCAATGCCCCCCAATCCAACAGGACCACACTCAATCAGACACTAATACAAGCATAAACTTTGCAAGGGGCACCCCCAGGAGTGCTGGCCTGGACTTGGCCATCAGCGCTACCACAACCCTGAATGATACCTTACTTTACCTGCTTCCCACCTCCGTGTGTGGGCCTCTGCTTTGTTTTCAAACACATGCTTTACTCCTGGGACGTTCCTCTACCACCCACACAGGACTATTTATATTACCAGGAATCATTGATGCCGACTATAAAGGGGAAATTAAAATCATGGCTTGGACAACTAATCCCTCCTGTACTGTGGCACAGGGAAGCCGACGGGCACAATTAATATTGCTGCCAGTAATTCCCTGTTCAGCACCGATCTTACAGCAACAATGAAATGCAAGAGGATTTGGGAGCACAGGTACCCCCTAAATATTTTGGTCAAAAGTCATAGGGGTACAACAACCATTACTCACTTGTCAAATAGAATCTAAGTCTTTTACAGGTTTAGTTGACACTGGAGCAGATGTTTCCATCATATCCCGAAAGGACTGGCCCCCCCAAGTGGCCTCTGGCACCTTCAACTGCAATCGTAGCAAGCATCGGAGGACAGCAAATTCCCTGGCAGTCCACAGAGGAACTGAAAATCATCGGACCAGAGGGCAAGACTGCCATTCTTGCAACCATATGTACTCCCAATCCCAGGCACTCTGTGGGGCCGAGACCTGATGACACAATGGGGTTTGATTAATTCAACACATTTTTGATAGGGGCCATTGATGAAAATCTACTTCTTAAACTGACTTGGCTTTCAAACAGGCTGATCTGGATAAACCAATCCCCCCAGAAAAATGAGCGGCTTCATCAAGCCTGGATCCCTGTGCAAGAACAATTACGTTTGGGTCACATAGTCCCTTCTATGAGGCCATGGAATACACCATGCAATACGACTGCTGTCAATGGGACGACTCCAATGCCAGAGTCTGACAAAATATGATCAGGCAGTAATACACCTCCCTATTACTGCAGCAGAATTGGAGAATCTGTTCAAGGATTCACTGTCATTTCAAATTGCTCTTGTGAACTATAATGGACAATTTTTTCACACAATGCCTTGACATGCCCTGCTACAGTCCTTCAAAGAACTTGCCTTTCAACAGTGAAGATTACAAATGAAAACTCCAATCCCTGAAGTAGAGACTGTTTTCATGGACAGATCAGGAAAGACACACCAAACTGTCACCCTATGAAAAAATCATAAGGGACAGTGGGAACATTTGATAAACTTTCAACCTGGATCTACACAGCTAGTCGAACTGGCAGCTGTGGTAAAAGCACTTTGTCTTTTTTCACAGGAACCTACTAACATTGTGATTCTCTTTATGTTACAGGAATCGTTGAGAGAACTGAGCATTCATTCCAGAAGGAAGTCTCCAACAAAGATCTTTTTGTGTTATTAATCACTCTGTGCAACTTTTTAATTCACAGCTCTCATGAATATTGCATTCTGTATCTTACGTCACACACCACTCTGCCTGGGCCTATAGTGAAAGGTAGCACAAGGGCAGATGCCCTCACCATGACAGTCAGTATACTACAGAAGTTAGGGCAGACAAAATTTCTCATGATTTCTACCATCAAAATGCCCAAGCTCTAGCTAAACAATTCGATCTAACTTTGCCACAAGCACAGGATGTAGTGAATAATTGCTCACAATGTCAGCAGACTCTTTCTTTGCCACAAAGATTCGGTACAAACCCATGAGGATTGAAACCTAATGGCATTTGGCAAACATGTAACACACATATCGAGCCTTGGGACTTTTAAATATGTCCATATTTCTATTGATACCTTTTCAGGATTCATAGTAGCAACGGCACACAAAGGTGAGAAATCAAAAGATGCCACCCGACATTGGTTCTGTGCCTCCTCCATGATGGGAGTGCCTCAACAGATAAAACAAATAATGGACCCGCATATACATCTCATAAAACAAGAATTTTTCCACACTTGGGGTATCAAACATGTCACAGGTATTGCCCTGTTGCCTTTTTCCCAACCTGAAAATGAAACTTGAGATAATTTTAGTAAGGAGGTAATATAAAAGGGATCTTTATTTGGAGGCCTCCAGAGGCAGTTATGGAAAGATGTCCACAAAAGCCCACCTCCCCCAGGAGTGAGTATGTTTTATAGGTTTTAGAAAATTAGCATAATTGATAAAAGGCACCAATTAGGAGGACAAGTGGTGATGCAATTCTCCCCCAGGTCAAGCCTCTTCTCTGGAGTCCCCCTTCAGCACTAGTTGTACTTTGTCCATGAGAATGTATCTCGAAGAGTTGTTCTCGGCCTTGGTTCCCAGGAAGAACCAAGATAGCATGGAGCCTTGTACCTCCTGGGGCTTGGAGCTCTGGAATTTGTTTTGTCTTTCTGCTTAAGGAAAGGCCATGGAAAAGTACTGGGAAAACTAGTCTCTTATACAATAGACTACAGAGCTACAAATATATGTGTGAAGAATACAGAGAATATATAAAAGAAAAAAAAAGGCAAAATCTATTCCCCAACAGGGCGAGCCATAGTGGTGTTGGGGGTTGGGTTGATTTCTTATAGAATTTTTTCCCAGAAGTTGCTAAGAAGCTAATGGCTGGGTGCTTTTCGGTACTTATGGGTGCTCGGGAACAAACAAAGGCAGCAGCTACACAGAGACATTGATTCCACTTCGCTCGGGGCAGTTTTTCTGCTCTGGGGGGGACG
>JAGMWU010000027.1:3311112-3373422 GCA_018697195.1 Certhia americana | reverse complement strand
ATTGATTCCACTTCGCTCGGGGCAGTTTTTCTGCTCTGGGGGGGACGGCCAGGGCTGCTCGTCTCGGCGAGGCGGAGAGCTCTGACCTTTTCCCTTCACCTCGGACTCCGTCGGACCACCGGTCTCTTCGTGTGTCCCCCGGGATTTTGGGAACCCGTTTCCTCCCTGCCCTGCACCCACAGTTTCTTCAGTTCTGCTCGAGGTCTCCCCACGCTGTTTCTACAGCCCCTGCCAGCCGGGACACTCTTTTCCAACAGCTCCAGCCACTGTGAACCCTCGGAATTATCTCACCCTCCTAGAGCTGCCGCTAGCCTATTTGCTTGTGACGGTACTGAGGGGGGTGGGGGGTGGGGGGGGTTACCAGAGGAAGAACTGTGACTGACTTGTTGTTTTGGTTTTTTTTCTCCTCTAGTTCTGTTTGTTGTCAATATTGTAATTATTGTTAATTTACCTTGTTAGACTAACTAGTAAAGAACTGTTATTCCTACCCTCCTTATCGTTGCCTAAGGCCTCTCTTTAAATTTTGGAATTATAACAAAACCCGAGGGAAGTTTCCCTTTTTCTTTGGTCCCTGTCTTTCCAAAACCAAGACAAGTGGAAATGGCACACTATACATTGAAAAACATGCTACAAAAACAAAAAAAAGGGGAATCCAATAGGCATGCTCCCTCAAGAGTAGCTTGACAAAGCAACCTATGTTTTGAATTTTTTGAATGTCTCCACTAGAGATGACTTAACCACACATAAAAGCCTCCTGGGTCAGACCGCTGATAGAGAAAGAGTTTACCCAGAAGTTACATACAAAGATGTACATAACAGTCAGTGGAAAGGTCCAGTTCCACTGTTAGCTTGGGGGAGAGGTTATGGGTGTGTTTCTTTACCTACTGGACCATATTGTCTCCCAGCAAGATACATCAAACCCAGCCAAGGACAACAATGAATCTTGCCGTCTTTCTTCTGCTGTACTGCCATCAAATGGTGTAAGGGAGAATCTACTGGGCCCACATCATTCAACCTCCACTATTTCAGCCTCTGACCTGGTGGGATCCAGAACCTCCCCTTAGCAACAATTGAACAGAATGGATAGGAAGAACTTGGCTTCCTCCCTGGATCAGGATATTGTAGATACATATAGTATTAGCACTACTTTTGATACTCATTTACCACCTATATGCTTAACTTGGAATCAAACAAGCACATCTTTACCTTTACCTTGTGCTAACTTTTCTATGCAATTACATTTAATATATGTACACTCAGGCAATGCAAGAAAATTGACTGCTATCACATTGCAGGCCATTTTGTCTACCTCGAATAAATCTGTGGATGCCACTCCACCTCATTTCCTCAAATGTCACTTTACACCCATCTCCAATATACAGCGTTTGGAATGAACATGTATAGGACAATGGCCACAACAATAATTCATACAGTATGGGAGGGTATTTAATTTGGGACCACATGGTATCCTTAGAGAAAGTAGGATCAATACAACCATTCTCCTGTCCCACAAGGCAAACTGCAGAATTGTTTGGCATGATGGTGAGGCCTTGGAGTGGCTACCTGGAACAGAGGCTAGACAAGATTGAGAATAAAAAGCGGGTATTTCTTAAAGGCCTTCAATAGGTATACCTTGGACAGTCAGAAGCCCTTAGAGGCTACACCCAAGATGGATCACGGCCACAAGTTTTTCACACAATTATAAGTTTTGTCTATTTACATATCAGGGGTTAATCCTCCAATTACAGCTTCAGGTAATGAAGTCGTATACCCCCAGTTTGCTCCTCACAACTCACTTTTGTTTATGCTTTTTGGGGCCTGAGGGAGTAGGGTGTCCTTGAGTTTCAGGCCTACAGAAATTGTTTTGTCTGAATACAACAGGAGAACAGTAGCTAACACTCTATATGGAGTTTTAGAGTTGTACACTAGAGCAGTAGAGGATTTGAAAAATATAAAAGCTAAAATCTTAAGGCATCAGTGGTGGTATGGGTGGACCATTTATTCAATAGTATTTAGGCAATAATCAGTCCTGTGTGCACAAACATTTCTGGAAAATATTGTGACCTGCTTTTGGCAATAGGATATACCAAGTAAAATTAAATAAGAATGCTATATTGCTAATTTGACAGTGCTGTAGGAACAATTACTAATGACTTGTCCTTCACACCCTTATGTTTTTGTTTTAGCTAATGATTTTTTGATAGATTATAGAAATGGTTTGCATTTTTTATGCACTGATTCCTTTGTTTTCAAATAATGTATAACCTATGAAGATATATGTAAATATTCTGCCCTTCCATTTAAAAGAAGGTCTGAAAGTTGGGTACCTGTAAATCTGACTTGGACTTGGGAAGGACAGGATGATCTCTTGCAATTAGCCTGAAGAGTCCAAGAGGAAATCCAAACCAGTAAGAAATGAATATGCAAATTTCTGGGTTGGTTAACCTTTGCTATTGTTTTTGCTGTAATAATATTAACCATAGCCTCTGTGGTTGTCGCTGCCCTAACTCATTCGATTCAAACTGCCCATACCATGGGACAGGCTTTAACTAACATCACAAAAGAATTACAAACACAAGAAAACAATGTCTAGACTAGATGCCTTGGAAAGTGTTCTTTTATGGGTAGGCGAGAGAGTTGAGGCCCAAAAAATTTGTATATCCTTACACTGTGATTTGGAACATATCCATAATTATGTGTCACTCCTCTTCCATGGAATGGCGTGGAACAGAATTGGGAGACAGTTAAAAACCACCTCCAAGGGGCCTTTGATAAAACCTTGCAACAGAATCTGCAGTCACTTCACACTCGATTAAAGAATCAACTCAGAACTTTACAAACTCTGGAGGAATAGAAGGTGTTGACAGATCTGAAAAATTACCTTTCTTGGCTAAATCCGAAAAATTGTTTTTCTAGAATAAATGTATGAGTTTGGGTTTTCATTGGACTGGGTTGTCTGGCAATGATATCCTTTTTAATCTTCTCTCTTGTGCTTTTTAACATAATGAGAGCTGTTAAAAGCACGCAAAAGCAAGTCATGGTTACCTTAGCCTTATGTATGACCCCATTTAAAAAAAGGGGAGATGTGAGGAAACAGGCCTGACGTTGCAGAAAAATCCTGAGAAGCATGGGAGAAAGCAGATTAAACATGATCTGAAAACAGGAAAGGCATCCTGTTTCTTCGAAGCCTGCAAACCTTGAGGAAAAAATCAAACTGTCAGGCCGACAGATTTATTACAGGCCTGCAACCAGGTTGCATGCGAAGAACTGAACAGATTCTCACACTAAGAGTATAAGTACTGTCTTAACTCTGCAATAAACAGATTCATTTTGCTATCAGCTTGTGTTTCGCATTCACATGCCACACATAATGTGTTTCCCCATCCCTTTGCATTACCAACCAAATACAACCAGGCCTTTGAGCAAAAATCAACCTACGCATGGGTTTGTCTTTGCTTGAGGCAGAATTAATCCAAATGGCTTTTTCTATCATGCCTCTCATATGCACCACTGGAACTTTATCTCCATCTGCTGTATGCAGGGGTTCAGACTGGGAAGGGACAGCTTGGTTAGTAGAACCTTTAGTTTTAGCTAACCATGTAGCCTTTGCTAAATGCAGATACCACTGCTTGACAAACATTGTGGTTTGACACTGGACAAACACCAGGCACCCATGAAAGCCACTCACTCACCCTCTGCCACAGCTGAGCAGAGAAGAGGAAAATTTAATGAAGGCTTCATGAGTTAGGGATCGGAAAAAATCACTACAAGGGCAAAACAGGCTCAACTTAAAGGTACAAAGTGAGTTTACTACTAACAAAGTCAGAGGAGGATAAGGACAAGTGAAATAAACCCTTAAAAACATCTTTTCTTCCCCCAACCCCTTTCTCCTTCCCATTGACAGCACAGGGGACAGGGAGTGGGGGTTTTGGTCAGTTTGCCAACCAAGATCTTCCGCTGCCCAGGGAGACAAGTCATTCCCCTGTGAAACCATAGGGTCCCTTTCCACAGGAGACAGTTCTCCATGAACTTCTCTAGCATGGCTCCAATCTCATGAGCAGCAGTCATCTCAAAACTGCTGTGGCATGGGTCACTCTTCCATGGGGTGCAGTCCCCCAAGGACAGGCTGTTCCAGTCTAGGAGCAGGGCCTCTCTCCATGGGTCTCCCACAGGATTATAGCCTCCTCCAGGCATCCACCTGCTCCAGAGATCTCTGCATCCCCTGTGGTCCTCCATGGGCTGCTTCACCATGGTAATTACCACAGGCTGCAGAGGGATTTGCTCTGGAGACTGGAGTACCTCCCCCTCCTTCACTGACCTTGGTGCCTGCATGTTCTCTCACATATTCTCACTCTTACTGTGGCTGGAATTAAAACTGCCCACCCAAACTCTGTTTTGATTTCTTCTTAAACATGTTATCACAGAGGTGTTACCAACATGTCAAATTGGCCCAGGCTTGGCCAGCAGCATGTTCATCTTCAGAGCCATCAGGGATTGGCTCTGCCAGATGTGGTAGAAGCTTCTAGCAGCTTCTCATGGAAGCCACCTCTGTGCCCTGCCCCCCACCAAAAAAACTCCATGCAAAACCAACACAAGGTCACACCCCTCATTGCCTTCAATCTTGTTTTAAACTGTCCATTGCACCACTCAACTTTCCCTGCAGCTGGTGCATGATAAAGGGATATAGTACACCCATTCAATGCCATGCTTTCTACCCCAGTTGTTTATGAGGCTATTGAAAGGAGTCCCATTGTCTGACTCAATTCTCTTGGGGGTACCATGCCTCCAAAGTATTTGCTTTTCAAGGCCCAGGATGGTGTTCCAGGCAGTAGCATGAGGCACAGGGTAGGTCTCCAACCATCCAGTGGTGGCTTCCACCATTGTGAGTACGTAGTGCTTGCCTTGGCGGGTTTGGGGCAGTGTGATATAATCAATCTGCAAGGCCTCCCCATACTTGTACTTGGACCACCGCCCCCCATACCAGAGGGACTTCACCCGCTTGGCCTGTTTGATGTCAGCACACGTCTCACAGTCGTGGATAACCAGAGAAATACTGTCCGTGGTTAGATCCACCCCTCGGTCTTGTGCCCACTTATAGGTGGCATCTCTGCCCTGATGGCCTGAGGCATCATGTGCCCATCGAGCTAGGAACAAATGTCTCTTGTGTTGCCAATCCAAATCTGTCTGTGATGCCTCTATTTCTGCAGACTGATCCACCTGTTCATTGTTGCGGTGCTCCTCATTAGCCCGAATCTTGGGCACATGGGCATCCACATGGTGGACTTTCACAGGTAGCTTCTCTACCTGAGTGGCAATGTCTTTCCACTCTTCAGCAGCCCAGATTTCTCTTCCTCTATGCTTCCAGTTGGCCTTTTTCCACCTTTCCAACCATCTCCACAGAGCATTGGCTACCATCCACAAATTAGTGTAAAGGTAGAGCTTTGGTCTTTTCTCTCATTCATCAATGTCCAGGGCCAACTGGAAGGCTTCGAGGTCGGCAAGTTGGCTCGATCTCCCTTCTCCTTCAATAGCTTCTGTGACCTGTCTCATGGGGCTCCATACAGTTGCTTTTCATTTTCAGTTTGTCCCTACAGTGCAACAGGAACCATCAGGGAAAGAGCACAGCACATTTCTACTTACAGTTGGTTGTATGGTGGAGCTTCCTCAGCATGTGCCATCTCTTGTCAGAGTCTGAAAATATGAGGAATATCTCTTTGCACATTTGGGAGATTTTAAGATCTCTGATAAACAGTGTTTTTAACCTTTGTTCATGGAAAAAGGGCTTTTAGGCTCTAGAATGAAGCAGGGTTTTTAAGAATGTGTATTAAATAGTAGAGTAGTGTGTAGTTTTATCACAGGGTGAGAATTTTAGATATATAGGGTTTTTAGAATGGCAGACAGGTAAAGACAAGATGGAGGAAGCACATGGCTTTTGGGTTTCTTCTTCTTCCTCATCTGCCTCCATGTTCTGCAGTGAGGTGGCACATTATAGTTGGCTTAGAACAGAGTCTAACCTTCTAACATAGATAATAGTTATTGGAGTAGAATTATAAATACTGATTACGTGGATTGTACTATAAATATCCATGCCACCCTGAGGGTGGGAGCTTTTAGCCTTTTGCATTAGGCATTGGGCATTTCGTAGTTAGCATTAGGGCATTGTTCTTTTAGCTTTTTGTAGTGAGCAGTTGAGCATTAGAGCATTTTGTATTAGAGCTTTTAGTATTAGGTAATTGGGCATTAGGTAGTTAGCTTTGGTATTCGGAGTTTTGTGCTTTGAACTGACCTGTAAAGAAGAACTCTGCAGGTCAGGAACAGAATGTAATGATAAGAATAATAAACTATGAAGAAAATAATAAGAAGAAAAGTCTCGCAGCCTTTCTTTAAAGATCTCTGGCTGGTGAAAACAAAACTGTATACATTCTCGGGAAACAGAAGACAAACAGCCGGCCAGAGACAGACAAAGACGAAAAAATAATTTTTTATAATCCCGAGAATCTCTTCCTGCTCCTCTTCATCAGTGAGACCAAAGTTTTCACCTTCAGGCCAATTCATAATTATCACCAAAATCCCAGGGTGATTCGGGTTTCCAATATAGGCTTGCTGTATAACCAGGGTAATGCATTTACTCCATGTAGCGTCAGTCACATGGTGGGTAGAGGGAACCTTTTCTTTAAACATCCACCCCAGCACCAGTAGTGCCAGGAGTTGCGCTTCTGTGCCAGTCACCTCTGAGGTGGCTTGGACTCCTTCATAGGCCACCAGGATTTCCTTCTCTGTTGGGGTGTAGCTGGCTTCAGATGCTCAGTATTTTCAGTTCCAGAATCCAAGTGATCATACTTGAGTCTCAGCAGGCACCTTCTGCCAGAGGCTCTAGGACAGACTATTGCTCCTGTCTGCAGAGTAGGGCATATTCTTTACCTCTGGTCCCATCCCGACTGGGACAAGGGCTACCACATGAGCGATTTCTTGCTTGATCTGGGTGAAGGCTTGTTGCTGTTCAGGGCCCCAGTGGAAATTGCTCTTCTTGCAGGTGACCAGGTAGAGAGGGCTCAATCTGGCTGTACTCAGACATGTGAATTCTCCAGAAAGCTATGGCACCTCAGAAAGCTTGCATTTCCTTCTTGATAGTCGGTGGAGATATTGCTGTGATCTTATTGATGACCTTGGTGGGTATCTGATGCCATCTGTCTTCCCACTTCACTCCCAGGAACTGGATCTCTTGGGCATGTCCCTTGACTTTACTCTCTTTGATGGCAAAGCCAGCTTCCAGGAGAATATGGATGATTCGCTCTCTTTTTTCAAATAATTCTGTTGCCGTGTTCCCCCACACAATGATGTCGTCAGTGTATTGCAAATGCTCTGGATGGTGGGACTGTGCCTCCACTCCTGGGGCGGTTGATTCCAGGTGTACTGCACGCCCCTCCAGGTGAAGGCAAACTGTGGCCTGCACTCTGCTGCCAGAGGAACAGAGAAAAATGCATTAGCAATGTCAATAGTGGCATATCACTTCACTGCCTTGGAGTCCAGTTTGTACTGGTGCTCCAGCATGTCCGGCAGAGTGGCACTCAGCAGTGGAGTAACTTAAATCAAGCCATGATAGTCCACTGTCAATCTCCATTCCCCTTCAGACTTAGGCACAGGCCAAATGGGACTGTTGAAGGGTGAGTGGGCCTTGATGACCACCCCTTGGCTCTCTAGCTTATGGATCATCTTGTGGATGGGAATCATGGCATCTTGATTCATTCGATACTGACAGTGATGCACTGTTGTTGTGAGAAGCACTAGTCATTGTTCTTCCACCCTTAGGCATCCTACTGCAGAAGGATTTTTTGACAGTCTAGGCAAGGTGTTCATTTGCATAATGACCTCTGTCTCCACAGTAGCTATCTCAAAAGCCCACCTTTTGAGTTTTTGAAATAATTTCTTTGGAGGAAATCTATGCCCAGGTTACATGGAGCCTCTGGACCAGTTGCAATAGGATGTTTCTGCCACTCCTTCCCAGTCAAGCTCACTTCAGCTTCCAGCAGGGTCAACTGCTCTGATCCTGCTGTCACCCTGTTATGAATGGAGAGGGGAGAGCTTAGACAAATCCCTGCCTTTACAGGTTTCTGGCAGTAGGCAGCAGCTTTATTGAGGCAGCCAGCACCCCAAAATCCATTCTCACTTGCAAGTTATTATTAAGAACTTATCAGGCCTATTACAACATGAATTATTTATTTGAATTGGCCAAGGAAGCAGACATAAGACTTAAACAGATTACTTTTTACACAGGATAACACAAAAGAACTACTAGTAGATAAAAAAATACAGTGCATGATAATAATAGTAATAAAGGTACCTTATGCTACAGCTAGTGAAGAAATAGTATAAATAAGGAATCAATGTCACTTACCAACAAATGATAGCAGTGTGCAGAGTCTCCCAGGTTCTCTCAATCCCAGGGAAGTAACTCACTGTCAATGTCTCAGCATTGAGGAGAACTCTTCACACACTCAGAGAGTGTGTAAGACATTTCTGATTTCATGAAAATCATAGTGGTCTTTTATAGTTGTAAAAATGCTTGTGTTCTGCAGTCACTAATATTAGGTTTTCCTTTCTCACCATTCAATCCAGGATGTGTATTGCTGGCTAAGGAGGTTCTCAGTCAAGATTATTCATCACATGACAAATCATTCTGGCCTAACCTAGCCATATGTTACAGGGAGATAAGCTTTTGCTGTATGAGAGATAAAAGGCCCTGCCACACACCCCAGCAATAGAAATGGGTTCTGCCTCCACATGTCCTGATGGCATTAGAGCATGCTGTGCACCAGTGTTGACCAAAGCGTCGTATTTCTGTGGTTCTGATGTGCCAGGCCATCACATCCACACAGTCTAAAAGATCCAGATTTTCCCTGGCCTCTACCTGGTTAGAGGCAGGGCCCCTCTAGTACTGACTACCATTCATTCCCTGGGTGTACATTCTGGAGGTTCCTCCAAGGGGATCAGACATATCACCCTCCCTTCTGTTATACCTGGCAGCTCAATCAAGGGAAGCTGAGGCTACCTTCATTTTAGCAGAACTCCCTCGCTTAGTGTTTTCCCCCTTGAGTTGATGCAGCCATGCTGCCAGGACAGAAGTGGGTTTTCCATCCCACCTTCTCATATCTTCCCCCTGCTCACACAGGAAGAACCACAGGTCAGTTCGTGTGGTGTACTCCCTTTCCCTTGCTGGGGGACATCAGGCTCTGACATGAGGGCCTGTGGTTTGCACTGGTGTCACATGGGAACTGTTCTCCCTCATCTCCCCCATCTCCTCCCTCACCTTTTCTTTGAGATTTAACTATAGCAGAGACATGAGCCTGCATCAGACCATGGACCATGCTTTCCTGAGTTTTCTGGCTACAGAATCCACTGTCTCTCAGTTGTCCTTGACATTTATTGTTGCCACAAAGCTAAAGTATTAGGATGGCCCTAGGTGTCCCAGGCTCCACAACATTTGTGCTGTGCACCTGGCCTTGTCAGGGTCATTATCATTTTGTCTGTCCCTTCCAAGTATTCTCTAATACTGCCATTTCTCTCATGCATTGGATCCCTTCCTCAATGGTCTTCCAGGTCATTCTATGATGGTGCTCCTGCATTGTCTCTGTGAACAAACCTCTGTCTTACACTCATTAAAAGTTGCTCCCAGAAAGGAAGGGGCCCTGGCTCCCTCATGAACACCTGATCAGTACCCACATCCTGGGTCAAGGATCCCAAATATCTTACTTCAACACTATCCAGTTGCACACCTGTACCCATAAGGTTCCAAATTCGAGTCAGCCAAGTTTCATAAGCCTCGCACCCCTGGTGCACCATATCTTTTCACAGATTGTGGAGTGTCATGTGACAGGGACTCAGTGATGATTTCAAGCTCCGGCTCCTCCTCTGGTTGTGAGGGGCCTGGTACCTCATCATCATTAACTGGGCGTACTGATTTGGTTTTATACTTCTCTGCACGGGGGTGATTGTTGCTGGCTGTGTCTGCCTTTGTGGTTTAGCTGGAATTTGGATGGTTGTAATGTCTTTTGGTTCCACTGCTGCACCATCAGCCTTTTCCTCTGACTGCAGGTGGTGCTATAGTGTTAAGACCATGGTGCGGTGTCTTAGGGTGACTATATGATGCCTGTATCCCAAATCATCTGTTCTGTTTATGCTGGATATTATGTTCTGCACCTTTAAGACTGGTACCGAGAGGAAAGGGGGGGAGAGAAGAGAAGCACACAGTTTGCTTTCAGAAGCTGTACTTGCTCCCCCGCATCCTTCTCAGACTGTGTTGTCTGCAGCATGGACAGACAGAGGGAGAAAGCTCTCCTTTGATTTTTAGTTAATTGTTCTTTATCTAGCTGAGGCAGACGAGTTCCCCGAACTGTGTTTTTTTTCTTTTTCTTGGAACTGTCCAAACCTGTTCTGGACTGAAAACCCAGAAGAACAACGGGAACTCACACCTGTGGCCCACCAGGGCCTGAGAAGCAGCATTTTCCAGCACCAGAGGGACTGATAAGAGACTGAGCAAATTGAGCTACAACTCACAAAAGGGACTTGCTGAATTTTCCATCTCTTCAGAACAGCGAGAAGGTTTTATTGTTTAGTATTATTCATTTTTTATTCCTGTGAATATTTTTCTTGTTGAATAAACAGTTTTTTCCCCTTTTCTCCAAGGAAATCTTTTCCCAAACCAGTTGGGGGAGGAGCTACTTGAAGCTGCTTTCTAGAGGGACCCCTTTGGAAGTTTCTTCCAAAATGTGCCCTAAACCAGGACATGCGATAAGCGTTAGCCAAGGTCCAACACATTGCAGTGAATTGGACATCTCTGGAATTTACAGAACAGCGTTCTTTCAGGCACTCAGTAATCTTACTGGGGATCTTCATGTTGCAGGAGGGAAGCTTTCAAGCAACAGGGGAGAGTACTCCTTCAGCACCCAGCCTATCTCCTCCCATACCCCCATCCAATCCGAGTGATTAATTTCCAGGGTGGCATATTGGGCAGTGATAGGCTGTTGGGCAGTGTCCCCAGTCCCTGTGGCATACTCCTGGGCATCATCCCTAGTCTCTGGGGTACATGTCAGGGTAGTTGCCCAAGGCAACCTCACCCTGTCTCTGAATACCAAATGGATTGCATTGAATAGAGATATCAGCATCACTAGTCATTGTACGATATCGGTAGCATCTAGAGAAAATTTTAACCCTTCAAAAGCTGTTTTGGCAGACTTAAAGAAGTGGGTGAAGGGTTGGGAGGCATCACTCCTCTGTATTCCTTCTCCAAAATAGGTACCATTGTTACTGAACTCCCAAAAATAGGAACTCAGGCTGTGATGGTTAGATAGCCACATGTACACATACCAAAAGAAGTTAACAAGCATTAAATTCCTTACCCCCTTGATCCATTCTATAAACCAAATAGCATTCACAGTGGTCTTAGTTGGATGGCCCATGTTTAGATAGTGATTTGCAAATGGACAAAATGTTCCCATGATCATCTGCCAGCTTAACTGCAGTAGCATGGGCCACATGGTAATACCCAAGAACTGTTATTCTTTTTTCACTCTTTCCTCTCAATGCCCTCAAGCCCCACACTGGGCACCAAAAAAAACTGTCCTGGTTTAAAAGACAGGTGTCTGCCAAGGAAGGCGAGAATTTTCCTGGAATAGAAAAAATTACCCCCTTCCTCTAAATTATTATAAGTTTGAATTTACAAGGCTTTCAGGCAAAGATGTGGAAAAAGGAATAACAGTTCTTTACTAGAATATATATATATAAAAAACAAGACAGACAAACAACAACAAAGCAACAACACAAACAAAACCGAAAAACCCAATAACAACTTTTTCCCGCCCATCAAGCACTTCTCCCTTTGGTGCAATTATGACCACGACCGGCAGAAGGCCCTGGCAGGCCCCGGTGAGGCAGGGCAGGTGCGATGATTTCCTGTGGCTGCAGGGGGCATTCTGGCACAAACTCAGCACTCTCCACATGGCAACGGCGGCTCATGTGCGGGGATAGAAGGGAGATTACTTCCCATGCAAAACTCACAGGGAGCAGCCGGTCTCAGTAGCACTCTGGGTGGTGAGCTGGACTGTAGCAGTAACCTTGGAGCAGCAGGCTGGAACAGCAGAGACGAGTAGATCCGGGGCAGTGAGCCAAAATGTAGCAATAACCCCGGAGCAGCAGCAGAAACGGTGAGAAGAGGGAAGGAGCAAAACCCCAGCCCCGCCCCCAACCACCTCTCCCTGCAGGGTCCCGGCTGAGCTTATATCTCTCGAGATATCCTCCGAATCGCAAAGGGGGGAGGGGGCGGGGAGCAGTGACAATTCCTGGTACAAATGGTTATGGGATACAAACCATCCTTAAGACAGGTCCATAGTCTGTAGCTATGTGGAAATGACAATCTGATACTGTCTAGGGATCTGAAACAAAATGCATTGCCATTAGATCATGCAAAGTAAAAGACAGCATAATTCCATGGGCTACAGGGAAAAAGGCTTGGGTAGAGACCTTTCCTAGGAAACTTGAAATAAGGTTAAAAGTAAAATGGGAAAAAAAAAATTTAATTATAGTACTGATAACAGCAGGAAGCAGACCTCCACCTCTCTTCCAAGTGCTTTCTAGTAATTCCTTTATCCAGTGAGAATGTTCTTATTTGCCAAAGAAAGAATCAGACAAAAATAAAAAAAAACTTTGACTTGATAAATAACTCCTCATCCATGGATTCTAAAGTCCTGCACAAAGGAGTCAGTATCTTCTACCAGAAGGAAACTCAAGGCACGCAGCCAGATGGGGCAGGAACACAGGACTGGAATTTCTTGCCCTTACACCACCTTGCTCCTTGGCATGCTCATTTCTCTGGATGAACTTAAGGAGACCTGTGGGTCATTTGGTTTTTTTAAAATTAAATGAGAAACTACCAGTTTTGTCAGGGCATGCTGGAGGCACATTGAGAATAGGTGCTGAGCAATATTTTTGTGATGTACATCAGGGTCTGGTGTTCCACTCTTATGTCTTACAGACTGCTGCAATGCACTTTAGAACCTGATCTGCAATGCTCCTGATTGCAGGCCCTGCATAGCTTTGCCAGTGTCCTAGTCTCTTCAGGTTTCTGTTCAAATTTCAAGGTTTAAACTCTGTAGACCATCACAACCTGCCTGCTGCCTTGCATCTCCCACCCCACTGTTGCCTAAAATTGGAATAAAAACTTTGCAAACAATGTTAGAATTGATAACATAAAGAGCAGTCTTTTAATGAAAGCTTTCAGTTGCACAAAATATACCTATGTTCACACGCAGCACTGAATTTTAACAATTTTCATACGTTTAGCTAATTAGTATATCTAGCAAGTACATTCAATAGGAGAATGGTTGTCCTGGTAACCCACCCTTGGACCTGCGCGATTGGAGTCCCCCCAAGGGATTCTTAGCCCTATAACTTGTGTCATTCAAGTACTGGTGAAAAACAGTATGTCCTTGTTAGAAATTCTTTTCTTGAAAATAAGACTAAATAGAATTTCAAGAGTGTAACATAATGTATGAGAAAGGGTAACTACTATTCTGAAGTGTAAGAAAGTGCTAGAAACTATATAGCTATATACTGAAAATCTACAAAGCTACAAATATATAAAAAAAGCTAAAAATCTTCAGGCATCACAACATTTCTGCCACTGCACTCTGATTTTAAACTGCCAGAATGTGTTTTTCATTACATGATACAAGCTCTACGCATCCTTCAGTCCTTCTCCTAGGTGTCACGCCTCTCCTGTGTCCGGTCCTCATTCCACACTGCTTTTCTCATCATACTTCTCCTTTGGTTCCCCTGTTTCTTTTCATAAGCTAGGAGCCAGAAGAAACTTTGCAGGAAATAAAAATATTTAACAACAAAGGTAATTAAGTATTCTGATTCTCACAGAAACACAAAATCACAGAATCATTTAGGTTGGAAAATGCCTCCAAGGTCATCAAGTCCAACCTTTGACTGATGGCCTTGTCAACTAGACCATATTACTAAGTGTATGTCCAGTTGTTTCTTGAACACCTCCAGGGATGGTAACTCTACCACCTCCCTGGGAAGTCCGTTCCAGTGCTTAACAAACCTTTCCATGAAGAAATTCTTCCTGATGTCCAACTTGAACCTCCCTTGGCACAGCTTGAGGTCATTTCCTCTTGTTCTGTTGCTAATTGCCTGGTAGAAGAGGCCAACTGCCACCTGGCTACAACTTCCTTTCAGGTAGTCATAAAGATCAATAAGATCTCTCCTGAACCTCCTTTTCTCCGGGCTAAATACCCCCAGATCCCTCAGCCACTCCTCATATGACTTTCTAGACCCTTCACCAGCTTTGTTGCTCTTCTCTGGACATGCTTCAGCACCTCAATGTCTTTCTTGAAGTGAGGGGCCCAGAACTGGACACAGTACTCAAGGTGCAGCCTCACCAGTGCCAAGTACAGGGGGACAACCACTTCCCTGGTCCTGCTGGCTACACTATTGCTGATATAGACCAGGATACCATTTGCCTTCTTGGCTACCTGGGCACATTGCTGACTCACATTCAGCTGACTGTCAACCAGCACCCTGTCCTGATTTGGCTCTAATTGGACAATTTTGTAATATTGATGCCTGGTTAGACCAATGAAAAGAGTGGATAGGCCTTTTGTAAATACACATCTTAAGACAAAAAAACCCCAGGAATACCTCTCTTGGGTTCCGGCATTGGAGGAGGTGGCGGGCTGGGTCTGGGGCTGGTCCCGGCTTGGCCCATGTGGCTGGTTTTGGGTTAACCCCGCAGCCCGGCCGAGATCTCTGCCCCTGGAGAGGTGGTGAGCGGGCTGCCAAGTCCCTCACTGTGGAGCCCACTGGGCCCTGTCCCAGTGGGCGGCTGGGGCTCCTTGCCAGCAGGGACAAGTCCTTTCCTAGCAGAGCCTGCCGGACTGTGCCAGCCAGAGACTGTATTAGCACCGGGAGCAGCTTCAGAGAGTGCCCGGGAGCCAGGAGCAGCCTGTCAGCTGCTGCCATTACAGACTGGGAGCAGCCACGTAGCCGGGATCGGGGGAGCCGGGACGATCTCACACGGCCACCTTGGCATGGCTGGCAACAAACTTTATGTGCTCAGCCACTTAAAGCCAGCTTTACTATGGACAGAAGGATAAAAGCGTCGATGACAGGTTTTTTTTCTGTTTTCAACACTCCAGCAGAGTCAAGCTGGCACGGCTCACAGGGTGCCGGTGGAGACCACGTGACCAACAGAGAGGCATGGTGAGCCGTGTTCCTGATTCAGAGTTTGGACCAGATCAACCTTTCAGCATTACAAGACTTTATGAAACTGTTTCAATTAGTGGTAAAGCTTGAGAAAAAATGACTTTACAAACATCATTTCTCTCCTGAAAATTAAGAAAAGGAAAAAAGGTGAACATATAGAAACAATAACATGGGACTCTGAGGTCAGTAAAGAAAGAGTTAATTCTAGATGTAGGGGATTGAAGAAATGCTTTAAGCTTGACTTGAAATCCTGTAAAGCTATAGTGAAGATATATTTGATATATCAGACTTTATTTTTGCTTCCTTGTAACTCGTGGAAATGCATTGGGGGGATGTAGCATTCTAGTACAGCTGGCACAAGTAAGTTGAAGCAAATAGATTTTGGTGTGGATCCAGTGAGAAACTTGAACATAAAGAAATGAGAAATCTTGCCCTAGAGATAGTAGTAGAAAACCTCTTGTCCCAGAGATAGACAAAGAGAACTTTTGCTGTATGCTAGGACAGCTCATCCTTAAAATATCACCCCAATAAATTGAAATGGCCCATGAAAGCAACTGTGAGAAAACTGCAAGACATGGGAAAGGCTTTTACACTGTGGAACAGATTTTTTTCCTTTTCCAGGTGGCTCATTCACAGTGACATTGAAGCCACAAGAAAAACTGTTTTCTTGTGGAGAAGTCCCCATAATATGGCAAGAAAAACTCTTCTCCCTAAGTGAACTGAAGGAAACTATTTCAGAGGTAGTAAACTGACTAAAAGTCCCAAGTTTTGTCTCTACATTGTCAGTAGAAAAGTGTGGGGAGGGAGAAAAAAGGGGTCCTGAAGGTTTTATTCTGATTTTCTTATTATGTTCCTTTTAATTCTGTTAATAAAGTTTTCTTTATATCCTTCCAAGTTTAAACATGCTTTCCTTTTCTCCTAATCCTATCTCACAGCAAAAAATAAACCCACCACACACCCCCAGGTTGTTTTCTGCTGGACTGCTTTCCAGCCACTCTTCCCCCAGCCTGTAGTTCTGCATAGGGTTATTGTGACCAAAGTGCAGGACCTGGCACTGCCTCTTATTGAACCTCATACTATTGGGCTTAGCCCATCGATCCAGCCTGTTCAGATCCCTCTGTAGATCCTTCCTATGCTCCAGTATGTCAACACTCTTACCCAACTTAGTATTGTCTGTAAACTTACTGAGAGTACACTTGATCCCCTCATCAAGATCATCAATAAAGATTTTAAACAGGACTGTCCCCAGTACCAAGCCTTGGGGAATCCCACTAGTGACCAGCCACCAACTGGATGTAGCACCATTCACCACCACTCTCTGGACCCAGCCATCCAGACAGTTTTTTATACAGTGAAGAGTGTACCTGTCTAAGCCATGGGCTGCCTGCTTTTCCAGGAGGATGCCATGGGAGACAGTATCAAAGACTTTACTGAAATCCAGGTAGAAAACATCCACAGCCTTTCCCTCATACACTAGGTGGGTCACCTGCTCATAAAAGGAGACTAGGTTGGTCAGGCAGGACCTACTGTGGTGGTGCATCTCCCCCTCTCTAGAGTCGCTCTATGATCTCAGAAATGCTTGTTAGGCCTTGGCCTTGCCAAACAGCACCTGGGCTAAGCTCCTCTTGACCTTATCAGAAACACTGTTACCCAGAACTAGTGTTGTCTAACGAGCTACTGCTTTTCATTTTAACAAACAGCCTCAGAAACTTTTTTTTCTTGCCTGAAGAATAACTCAAGAGGAATAACATTTTCATTCTCAAACTTTTAAAGAAAGCTACTGACCCAAATTGTGGCCAGGATGGAAAATTATGACTAAAGCCCACTCTTTTATGACCCTATAAGCAGCTGTCCAAACTGAGACCCCTTGAGCTCTCCTGGCCTGAAGAAGCTGCAACCAGCAACCTCCTTCTGAGTGGGGTCTCTCAAAGCTAGTGAACTCTCAAGTTTGCTATACTTGTAGGACCACTGCTGAACAATGACAACAGATCCTGGGCTGACACCCCCCACTCCTTGAGGCTCAACCCTTTCCCCATTAAGAAGATGCAAAGGCATCCGACTTAAGTACTTAATTCACTGAATTTGAGGAGAATTTTTCACAGGTACCTTGTACACACTTGTTTATGTCTGTGTATGTAGTGGTTTTGGTTCGCCTATTTGAGATTTCCTGGCCAATGCACCAAATTTATGTGGTGGGTCTAGCGCTGGCTAAACGCTAGTACACCCAACTAGAATATACTTACTCATTTTCTGCTGCAAGATAGGATTAGGAGAAGAGCAAAGCAGGCTCAGACTTTGAAGGGTATAAAGATAACTTTATTGACAGGACTGAAAGAATAATAAGAATCAGAATAAAACCTTCAGAACACTCCTCCCCCACACACACTCTCTTTTCTTTCCCACTGACAATGTACAGAAACAATTCAGCCAGTTTATCACTTCTAGAATAGTCTTTCTTCAGTTCACTTAGGCAGAGGAGTCTCTCTTGACATGCTATGGAGAATTCTTCACAAGAAAACAGTTCTCCTATGGCTTCAATTTACATGAATAGCAACCCCCCGGAATCTACATTCGTGAGGTCCCTCCCATTTTTCACAGCCTTCCCACAGCTGCGTTTCTGGGCCATGTCAACTTATGGGGTACTATTTTAAGGATGAGCTGTTCAAAAGCAAAGGTTCTCTCATCTATCTCAGAAATCATCTTCATCTCTGGGAACAGAGGTTCTCTTCTTCTTCCCTGGAGGCAAAGGGTCTTCATCACTCTTCTCTCTGTTCAAACTTCTCATTGGATCACAGCTACTTCAACATCTACTTGTTCAGCATGGATGCCTTTGCTCATGTCTACATTTTGAACACTCCATCTCCCCTTGCTTTTTCCATGATTTAAAGGGGATATTCCAGTATATCATAGTCTATCACCATGGCTTATAAGAGAATTTCAGCCTAAAAATAAGGTATCTCCTCATTCTCCTCCCATCTGGGACCTGACTCCTTCTTAACTGACCTTGGTGTCTTCATGTTGTTTCTCTACGTGCCTCACTCTGTCCTTTTCTCTTACTTGAGAGAGGATTGAGGTCTGTAGGTTGCATCTGTGCACTGAAAGAGTTAATATCTCACCCAGGGCCTGCAGAGGGTCATGTGGGCAGCAGCCAGGCTGAAGCAGTCATGGTGATAGATTTCAGGCCATGCTGGGGGAGGGGGGGACTGTGCCAGGATTTCAAGGGGCCTGGCCAGAATGGCAGTGGCTGCTCTGGCCACATGGCTGGTCTCTGGCCCCTGCTGCATTCACTTCCAGCCGGAGGGCCACCCTCTGCGCAGGCTGCAGAGCTGCCTCTGGTCTCAGCCACATGGTCTCCTGCAGTGCTGGGACAGCCCTTTGGTAGCTTGCGGCTGGAGCTATTTATGATGGGGGGGATTTTTTTGAGTGGCCGTGCTGGGAGGAGGGGGGGAACCGGCTAGGATCTCATCAGCCAGACTAGGGCTCAGCTGCGGCATGCAGGGGGTCGATGGCCTTCCCTTCCTTTTGGAACTCTGGACATAGAGGATTTCCAGCTTTTTGTGCTGACGGGGAATGATTCTCAAAGATACACTGCTTTTGACTTGAGGCCGTGGAAAAAGTTTCCAAAATTGAGTGATAACACTGAAATTATGAGTGTGTAGTTGAATAGAAGTATGTTATCTTACAGGGTGAAAAATTAAGAGTTTGGTGTTTTGGGATATAGTAATATATATGCAACAAGATGGAGGTTTTAGGGCGTAGTTGTCTTCTTCTTCTTCTTCTTCTTCTTCTCTTTCTTCGTCACAAGTCTGGGTGATTTTGTATGATTAGTTAAAAAAATAAGCAGTGTGGGATATGGGTGATTAGTTATTAGGTTAAAAGTAAAAATAAATTAGTTGGTATCTCATAATTGGGTAGTTTAAGCTTAAAATTACCTTGAAGGCATAACTCTGTACTCCATTTTTGCTCTGTTAACTTAGCATGTAGAAGCACTCACGGTCAGTGAGGCTGTAAAGCAGATAAAGAATAATATACATCCAAGTCCAAACAAGAATTCTGTCTCTCGCACTTTTAATCCTGACCCTGAGAAGAAGAACCAGATAAAGCAAGGAGTTCTCCTCACAGTGGTGCCCCGTATGAGGAATAAGGGTACAGGACCTCCCTGAAGAAATAGAAGAAAAAAAAGCAACAGTGGAAAGCTGGAAAAAAATCCCCAGGGGAAAAAAAAGAACAATAGCTCAGAGATCCTAAACACTGGTGAGAGGGTGGAACCAGAAGCCAGTGCTACTGGAGGAACACGGAGCAGGGGACCTGAGAAAAATGCTGACGGTAAAGTCAAGTATGCTTCAGGGTTAATCAGAATTAATCAGAATTCATAATGGGAAATGTTGTGTCTAAATCACAGAGAGAGGCCTTGGATCATTTAGAATCTATGATAAGAGAACATCCTATAACTGTCCCAAAAGGGCAATTAAGAGACCTTGTGTCTTGGATGCATTCACAATTTCCAAATGCAGATCCCAAGGATTTGTTTACACCATTTCTATGACATTCTGTTCATTTAAGACTGTATAACACAGCTACACTGAGGAATGCCACAGCTACAAAGCTCCTTCCTGTCTGCAAGGTTGTTTATGAAGTAATGACAACTAAATGCGACACTCAAAATCAAATAGAAGATCACCTTCCCCCACCCAGCAGTTGCTGGGGCCCAGCCCAGCCCCACCAGGCTGTGTGGATACCAGCCCGGCCAGCACCCTGTTACCTGTTCAAAGCCAGAAACTAGAGAGATAGATTCCTGGGGTTTGTTCGTTTTTAACATGCATGTTCACAGAGGCATGTTCATCTTTCTCAGTGGTTTAACAGATTGTCAGTTCTCCAAACTAATCACTGATTGTTCTTTGTCAGACATGGAGGAAGGTCTTAACAGCTTCTCTTAGAACATCACTTCCATGACTGGCTTCTTCTCTCCTCACCAAATATCAAATGTACAAAACCAGCATAGTGTGCAAGCAAGTGTGAATATGCTATAGCAAATGGACTATGAATGTTGCTCTCCTAGATTCTTAAGTACTTTAGATTTACAAGTAATCTAGGCTGGTAAGCAAGTTGCTGTTGAGGTATAGCAAATCCTATATGAATCCTTTGCTAAATTGTTTAACTTAAGCTATTGATTACATGCTTGGTCATAGAATGAGCTCAGGATGGTCAGCAGGATCTGCATTTCCTAAACCCATGGAATGGGCATGATCCCCTGTCTGTCCTGTATGTGCTGTGTGATTGCACTCAAGATGATCTGCTCCATGGCCTTCCCAGGCACTGAGGTCAGGCTGACAGGCCTGTAGTTCCTCAGATCCTCCTTCTGGCCCTTCTTGTAGATAGGCATCACATTGGCCAACTTACTGTCATTCGGGATCTCCCTAATTAGCCAGGACAGATGAGAAATGATGGAGAGCGGCTTGGCGAGTTCTTCCACCAGCTGCCTCAGTACCCTTGGATGAATCCCATCTGACTCCATAGACTTGTGAACATCTAAGTGGCTCAGCAGGTCACTAACTACTTCATCCTGGTTTGCAAGGGGTCTATTCTGCTCCCCATCCCTGTTTACCAGCTCAGAGGGCCAGTTGCCGTGAGGATAATTGATCTTACTGTTAAAGACTGAGGCAAAGAAGGCATTAAGTACCTCAGCCTTTGCCTCATCTTTGGTGACATTTTCCCACACACACACACTTCCAAACAAGGACACAGATTTTCTTTGGCCTTCCTTCATTTTGTTGTCAATGTGCTTATAAAAACATTTTTTATTATCTTTCACAGCAGTGGCCAGATTGAGTTCTAGTTGAGCTTTTGCCTTTCTAATTTTCTCTCTACATGACCTACTGGCAACCATGCACACTTTCTGAAATGCCTTCCCTTTCTTCCAAAGGTCATAAACTCTCTTTTTTCTCCACTGAGTTCCTGAGAAAGCTCCCTGTTTATCCAGGCCAATCTTCTTCCCTGCTGGCTCATCTTTCAGCTCATAGAGATGGCCCGTTCCTGTGCCTTTAAGATTTCCTTCTTAAAGTATGGCCAGCCTTCCTGGATGCCTTTGTTATTAAGGACTGTTTCCCAAGGGACTTTCTAAACCAGTGTCCTGAACAGGACACAACAATAACCTATGCACCCATTGTTTACACACTCTTCACTCACCTTACATACAACCCCTGGTCCAATGGTGATTTGTGGTCTGGAGTCGTCTTGCTCCTTACTTCATTCTTTCTTTATAGCTGTTTTTTTTCTTGATGAATTGCAACTTCTGCAATTCTTATTTCCCTCTCGTGAAACAAATATTTGTTGAATGACAAGAGGGAAAAGTTCAGAAGAATGAGAACCTCTCCCTAGTTAGTGGCTTTAATAACTGAAGGAACAAGAAGTGTCAAGAAAGGGCCATCATGGCAGTCAAAAATAGACTGATAGCCAGAACTAGAAAAAAAAAGTAACTCTGGCCTAAAAATGTTAATAAGCACCAATGTCGTTTTCTCTTGCAATATTTTGCAAAGAGCATCTCAGATGGTAGTTTTGCGCAGCAAGCATCTGGAACATAGATCAAATAACTCTTATTTTTAAGACAAGTTAAATATTTGTTTCTTTGAAGTTCCTCTTTTCCTTTCCATTGCCTGATACCAGCCTAGTTACATGAATGGACATGCTGTAGGACCATCTGCCCTCAGTGCAGGAATATAGATCAAAAGCTTGCATCTGGATATGTCATTCACAGTGATCTTGACTTCTGATTTATGGGATGCTCAGTGTTCTTGTGCATCCATCTAGAGGAAAGCTTCTGCTGAAGAGAGATGTTATTTCAACTTGGTAGCACATCATCAAAAGACTGTTTTGCACATTAACTGCTAATTCTCCTTGAAGCATGCATAGAGAAACAGAAAACTCAGAAAGAAGAATTAAGGATCCATGGGAACCTAATGATATGTTCATTCAGGATTGCACTTAGTGAACAAGTTAATTCATGGTCATGCAGAGAGACTACTCAGTGTGAATAAAAAGTTTACAGTTGCAAAATAGTTTTCAAATTCACTCTGACATATATTGCTAATCCCCTTCTTTATTATCTCAGCTCATTAAAACAGAAAAACAGTCCTTGAGCAATATCCGTTATATAAAGCCACTGGTGATCATTCTGGCATTATGAGAAGGGCATGAAGCTCCCTTAGCATGTCCCACTACCAAGACTTTCTGTGGAAGAAAAGGGGAGAAACCAAACAACCATCCAAGATGCTACCCCCTTTTCTATCAGGAAATGTCATGGACTCTAACGTCAGTACCTTCCTGCAAGATGCTGTGCAGAATCAGGAAGATTAGTTGCCCTGAGCTGCAGTCCTAGCAGATTTTTAATTTTTTTCTGCTTTGATAAATCATGTAATAGAACAGCCTTTTTACATAACCTCTGGGAAAAAAAAAAAAAAAAAAAAGAAAATAGAAAAATAACATCCTACCATACCTACCATAAAATAGATTTATCACAAAATCCTGTCCTACTACCTAACACCAGACCAGAACATATATTTCTCTAATTATTAATTAACTGATGCACAGAAACAGCTTCAAGATTTTTAATCCCTCCCTTTCTCTTTTGCCTTTCAAGAGTGCAGATGACAATACGGGGGGTAGTGCTCAAGACACAGATAACTTCTTGAGCAATGGTAGTGCTAGCATCATGCGTTAAGCCCTATAGTCATGGGCTCAAACATTAAAGACATTCAGGAAACAAGTATGTAAGCTATTTTTCCCAGTACACACTTTATGTTCCTAGTCATGCATCTTTAAATCTGGTATAGCACCATTAACACTGCTGGCATTGATATGAAGAAACAAGGATAATTAACTGACAAGAGTGCATGGAACAACAACAGTCATATAATCTACCAATAGATATTTGACTTGAAAACAGAACACAATACGATACTGTTAGCACAGCTAAAAATAATAGCAACTCTATCTGCCTATCCCTTATCATTGTGACATCTCAACTCTCAGGATAAGCCGTAGATTTTCTTCTTTTTGAAGTTCATCCAGACACCTTCAAAAATATGAAATACAATTCCACATAAATAACATGAAGGGGTAGAATTGAATATACTACAAAATTCTGAGCATATCAAGCCTCCAAAACTAAAACAGTCAGATGAAGCTAGAGGAATTATCTACTGTGTCCCTGTGGAGAGGCTTTGCCTATGTTAAGGAGACATAAGAGGCTTCTCTCACAGGATCCCCTGTTTTGTTATGCCAATGTACCCCTGTTCTGCTGCCTCAGTCCACCCCGTTAATCCCCTCTCTGTCCCTGTGTCCCTCAGTCACTCCCTCCCAATTTCCCCATTGGCTCCCATACTCCAACACTGCCTTTGTACTGCCCCATGCCCCCAACAACTGGTCCCTGATACTCTCCCAGTCCCCAGCACCCATATACAGGAACCTAGACCCTTCCCATGAGCCTTGCCTTTGACCCTGGATTGTCTGCATGCGTGGCTAGAATAAACATCTCTGTGAACCCATATGAAGGCCCTTCCTGCTTCTCTTTACCATCACCACATAAACAGCTATCCCGGTCACAACAAATGGTGCTCCGAACTTGGACATGTACTCCTTGAAAGCATCTCCACCAGGCTTTCACCGCTGGAATTCAAGTCGCTCTCAGAGCAGCCATCCCCCTGAAGAAACCTCTGAATTTTATCAGGGTAATCCGAGCAGTCAGCTGGCACCCCTTCCAGACTGAAGGACTGATTGAAACCAGATTAACAACCCCGAGTCTTTTTATTGATCCCAGTGTGGTGAGTTTGGTGACTCTTTGTTCTTTTTCTTTTCTCCTTTTACTCTCGGGCGTTGGGATGAGAGCTGGGGTGAGATGGAAGCAAAACTCACCCAAAGAGAGCAGGAAGTTTACCTCGGTGTTGTGAAAAAACATGGATCACTTTCCTGGTAAAATTTAAAGAGCTTAATAAAAGACAATAAGAGGCAAGCAACAAAGCAACGGTAACGGTCGGGTGCCTTGGCGCTTTGCCAAAAGCACACCTGTTGTGTCCGAGACACTCCCTTAAATACACCAGCCTGTTACATATTCACAGATCTACATGCATATTCAAACTTTTCAAAGAACTTGTTTCCATGTTTCGAGGAACTGTTTTACGTGGCCACTCCTTGGGTCAGCCTTTTTAGAGCATGCGTTCTTCAGATTTAATTCCTTTTTATCATTTTTTGATTTGGGATTTGGTCTTTTCTTTCACAGGCAGTGAAAGCTGATAGTAGCTTGGGCCCCTCTTGGAAGTTAACTATTCAGGCACATCACACCTAAATTCTAAAACTACAGCAAAAGGCCATTATACATATAACATTCATCTTAATACTTGCGAAAAACCAATACAAAAATACACATTTATAACAATGAGATGTAAAAAAGAAAAGGGCCAGGAGACCACCTCCTTTCAAATGGCCTTTATTGAAATCAGCTCTTTGGGATGGGAGCCCGAGGGGTTGCGCACACCACCGCTGCTCCTGTAGACGTAGACTACGCGGAGGAGGAGGAGGAGGAGGAGGAGGAGGAGGAGGAGGAGGAGGAATGTAGCAGCTTTGCCTTAGGGCAGAGCTGGGGCTTCTATCCTCACGAGAGTCCTTGGGAAGACAATGGCTCGCTCGCAGTCCAGGGGTGTCACTCTAGTCGACTCCCATTCAGGTTATGGTGACCACATTCCGAATAGAAAAATGCCGTGGGAGGATTGCTCAGCCTTTTCTCAGGTGTAGTATGTTGTTGGTTTTTTGAGATGTCAGGTAGGCTCGTTGTTTTAGAGACATTTTGTGTCAAATGGGCTCTTGCGTCTTTCATTTGCATATCTGCGGTGGTTGTCTCCCCCCCTCCTTAGTGGCGGGCACTGTTTTGGGAAGCAGCGGTGGCATTTCCCAACTGGATAGGGAAAGTACATTTGGGGGGGGACAAGGTAATTTATTCTGTTAACAATTAACACAAGATTTGACTTACAGACTTAGGAACAGCATCAACTAACAAGTAATTTAGCAATTAACACGAGAACAGCATCAGCCAACAACTAATTTAATAAACTTAGGAACTCATTACAACCAATTTAGCAAACTCAGGAACCCACTCCTAACAACAATGTTAAAAAAACTCCTCTTCAAGAAAATTTTCATTTTTCAGAGGGAGATTTGAAGAGTTTTGTACGCTGGTTATTTAAGCATTTTCCTTATGTTTCACGGGACTCAGTTATATCCGATGAATTTTGGAGAAAGTTTGGAGAAAATTATCGAAGAGGTTATCTAAGAGGGAATTTTTTCATTTATTTGGTATGATTTCTTCATGCGTACCAGAGCTTGAGGAACACTCAGGAAATGCTAAACCCCAGTTAGAAACCCCTCCTCCATGTTCCCCTCTTCGTACCCCTGCACCCCCTCCTCTGTCGCAGGAGAAGTCTCCTTTTTCTGCAAGTTTTCCCATCCTTAGCCCTGCTGCACAAGATAGCTCCCACCACATGGTTGCGGCCACGTGGCCCCCCTCATGTGGTCAAGATGGCGAAGACCACATGGCTGGGGCCACAGGGTTTCCCCTTCTGCCCCTGCCCTCGCACTGTACTGCGGTGGGTCCCTCCCCTCCTGCCCTGGACTCTGCTTGCAGGCACGGCTCCAGTCCCAGGAGTGAGGGTGGTGGAGTTAGAGGAGTACCCCCTAACTGGCACACTACAGCTGCAGCAGTTACTTTCAACGAAAAGGAAAGTAACCCCACATGGGAGATCACTCCAAAAGCAGAGTTTCGGGAGCTTTGCCGAGCCAAAGAGAACGGCAGGCAAGGGAGCAGACGTGTTCATTTTGGCTGCCAGGGCAACGTGAGACTAAGGGCGGGGGGCTGGTGCCACCACCCTCCGTGCCAAACAGCTGCCACCGTGGAAAACCCACAGCTGCCCCACCGCCGCCCGGGGCGGCCCCCAGCAACCTCGCCAGCTTCCAGCTGAACCAAGAAATGGGAGCCGGGGCAGCAGTCTGACCTCAGAGGTGCAGTATAGTGCATTGTTGAGAAAAAGTTAAGAGTTACTGTTTGTTATGTTATTGTTGCATAATTAATGTTTTTGTTGTGTTAATAGTTTAGTAGGACTATTAAATAATGTTAACACTTATTTTGTACCCCCCCACACACTGTATCCTTACCCTAAGTTGCTGTATTTTGTTTCGTGTTCCTGTATCCCCTCTCCCAAGACACCTGTATCCTGTTCCTGTTTCCTGTTCCCATCGGGTCCCACCTCCACTGCCCCTCTACACATGAGATTTAAATAGCTCCACCCAGTATGTAAACTATGTGGACCCCCATAAATCTAAGCAACTACTGGAAGTGAGACCACCGTATGCAGACCCCTGAAGCCTGAAAGCCGATGCACAAATATTGTACAAAACCACACTGGAAGACTGGGCAGAACAACAGATTATTGCAGAGCTATTTTGTTATCTCTCTATAACCACAACAGAACCTGCTCAAAGACACCCCCTAGACCTCGACAAGCCATAAATTGGAACACTGCTAGCGGACTCCTGTGAGGTTGGAGCCCCCAGCTCTGCCTTCGGGCAAAGCTGCTTGCACCTCCTCCTCTTCGTTGTCTGCAGGGAGCAGTGGCGGTGAGCGCGACCCCTAGGGCCCCCACCCAGGCTGATTTAATAAAGGCTTAAAAAGGGAGCAGAAGGTCTCCTGGCCCTTTTATTCTTCTCATGCATGACAGCAGTGGCGGCACTCCGCCGCACCCTGTCAGCCACCCCGCCAGCACCTGCACTCTGCCGTGTCTGCGCTGCCACAGCCCAGCCAGTGCATGCTGTAGCAGCAGCAGCACTGCAGCTGCAGTCGACGGCATCCTAGCCAGCCACACGTCCAGCAGCAGCACAGCCACAAACACAAATTCACTGGCAAAAGTAACAAAGTCATTGCCATAAAAGTTTCAGGGACTGTCAAATTGTTTAATGTGAAAAACATATATGGTTTTATCACCCACAATGATACCAAGGAAGATGTGTTTATCCATCAGACTGCTATAAAGGAGAACACCCCCAGGAAATACCTCCCCAGCGTTGGAGATGGAGAGACTTTACAGTTCGATATTGTACAAGGTAAAAAGGGTCCCCAAGAAGCTAAGGTAACAGGACCTGGTGGAATCAGCCTCTGCTGAGGAAACCCTCTCCTGACTCAGTTTCCTGATAAGCCATGCCATGAAAACCCTGCCTCCCTCCTGCCAGCTCCAAGATGCTCCAGAAAATCTTTTTGGACATTGATAACTCAAGAAAAAGCTTGCATTTTGAAAAATTGTCATATGATTGTTTTTGATTGTTCTTGTCATTTCGTGTTCATTCAGTTGCCTCAAATGTTCCATTTTAAGTTCCTTGAGAAAACCCTTCTTAACTAATACAGAAAGGGAGAGTTGTGGAGAGGCTTTGCCTATGTTAAGGAGACATGAGGCTTCTCTCACAGGATCCCCTGTTCTGTTATGCCAATGCCCTGTTCTGCTCCCTCTCCATCCCTGTGTCCCTCAGTCACTCCGTCCCAATTTCCCCATTGGCTCCCACACCCCAATCCCATCGTTGTACTGCCCCATGCTCCATGACAATTGGTCCCAGATGCTCTCCCAGCCCCTAGCACCCATATACATGAACATAGACCCTTACCATGAGCCTTGCCTTTGACTCTGGATTGTCTGCGTGCGTGGCTAAAATAAACATCTCTGTGAACCCATACGAAAGCCCTTCCTGCTTCTCTTTACCATCACCACATAAACAGCTATCCCGGTCTCAACATGTCCCTAGGATGTGCTCACAAAAAAATGCAAAATTATTGGTACTTGTTCTCCTCTTTTATCTCTCCTCAGCCCTTTCACCCTCAGCATCCAGACAGTATTTCACAGCAGTGGATATCACAACATAAGGTGGAAAAAAATAAACAATCCAAATCTGGTCTAAATCTGTAGGGAACTGATATATCAATACCATCAGAGTACAACTTCCAGCTTCATTATCTGGTTGTCCTGGTTTAGGGCAAGTTTGGGAGAAACTTCCCAAAGGGGCCCCTTCAGAGAGCAAACCCACATGGCCCCTCCCTCCCCTCCCCCCAACTGGTTCGGGAAGGATTCCTTGGAGAGAAGTGGAAAGAACCTGTTTATTTAACAGGCCGAGCACCCCCCAACACACAAAATGAACAATACCAGATGACAAAACTCTTTCACCGTTCTGAAGAGATAACAAATTCAGAAAGTCTCTCTGGGGAGTGGTCGCTCTGTTGTTGGTCCCTCCGGTGCTGGGGCAGACTACTGCAGGCCACAAAGTGCAGACTCTTGGTGTTTCTTGGGTACCAGTCCAGAGCAGGTTTGAATGGTTCCACGAAAAGGGAGAAGGAAAAAAACGGTCTGGGGAAAATTCGGACTGCCTAGCTAAACTAACTAATGAGCTGAAGTAAAACCAAGAGCAAGCAAGCAAAGACAGCAAGCAAAAGCAAAAGCAGCAGCAAAAGCCGCACTATGTGTCTGTGTCCCTCCGACTATTATCAGCAAACTGATAACAAAACCAAAAGAAAACTTTCCCGAGCCAGACTTGAAGAACATAATATCCAGCCTAAACAGAACAGACGACTGGGGATACAAACTTCAGAATGTCACCCCAAGACAGTCCACCCCTTATCCCCATATCATCCATGTACTACCAAATATCATGCATTTTATTCACATAAAAACTTCCATCTGTTCTCCCCACAAATTGCAAGTAATACCCATTATGCCCCCATCGCATCCTCAGACCAGACCACTGAATCCAGGGCCCATACTACAGAGCTGCAGGATTTCCCACTTTCATTTTACTCACTCAAAACTCCATCTTTCACTTGCTCAGACCTTCAACACTTACACATTTCCTTCTATCTCATGTCTGCATAGTTTAAGATACAGTCAACGACAGTAACATCTGACAAACAGTGATACTTGCATATCATTCTCTCCCCACAATCAGATCTCCCTGAGGTACACATTGTGTTGTTCCATCTCTCTGCATTATCCACCATGTACAACCTGGTCCCTGAGCAAAGACAACCCCACGAATGGGCTTGTCTGCACTCAAGGCAGAATTGATCCACACAGTCTTTCCTAACAAACCTCCGACATGTACCACTGGGACTTTATCTCTGTCTATTATATTCAGGGACTCAGACTGGGCAGGACCTGCTCTGTTGGTGGAACCCCGAGTGTTAACTAATCAGGTGGCTTTTGCTAAATACTGCTCCCAATTTTTTAAAGATCCCCCACCCAAGGCTTTCAACTGGGTTTTTAACAGTCCATTGTACCTCTCCACCTTGCCTGCAGCGGGTGCGTGGTAGGGGAAATGGTACACCCACTCAATGCCATGTTTCCTAGCCCAGGTGTTGATAAGGCTGTTTTTGAAATGAGTCCCATTGTCTGACTCAATCCTCTCAAGGGAACCATGCCACCACAGGACCTGATTTTCCAGGCCCAGGATGGTGTTCCAGGCAGTAATGTGAGACACAGGGTAGGTTTCCAACCATGCCATGGTGGCTTCTACCATGGTCAGCACATAGCACTTGCCTTGGCAGGTTTGAGGCAGTGTGATGTAGTCAATCTGCCAGGCCTCCCCATACTTGTACTTCGACCACTGCCCCCCATACCAGATGGGCTTCACTCGCTTGGCCTGTTTGATGGCAGCACACGTCTCACAGTCGTGGATAACCTGTGAAATACTGTCCATGGTTAGATCCACCCCTTGGTCTCGTGCCCACTTATAGGTGGCATCTCTACCCTGATGGCCTGAGGCATCATGTGCCCATCGGGCTAGGAACAACTCTCCCTTGTGTTCCCAATCTAAGTCAATTTTTGATACTTCTGTCTTTGCATCCTGATCTACCTGCTCATTGTTTCAGTGCTCCTCATTAGCCCGACTCTTGGGGACATAGGCGTCTACCTGGCGGAGTTTCACAGACAACCTCTCTACCCTGGTAGCGATGTCTTTCCACTCTTCAGCAGCCCAGATTGGTTTTCCTCTACACTGTCAGTTGGCCTCTTTCTACCTCTCCAGCCATCCCCACAGAGCATTGGCTACCATCCATGAATTGTTGTAGAGGTAGAGCTTTGACCACTTCTTTCTAAGATGTCCAGGGCCAGTTGAACAGCTTTGAGTTCTGCAAGTTGGCTTGATCCCCCTTCTCCTTCAGTAGGCTCTGCTACCTGTTGTGTGGGGCTCCATACATCTGCTTTCCACTTCTGGTTCATCCCTATGATGCGACAGGAACCATCAGTGAAAAAAGCGTAGCGTGTTTCTTCTGCTGGTACTTGGTTATATGGTAGAGCTTCTTCAGCACATGTCACTGGTTCTTGTTCTTCATCTGTCACACCAAAAGTTTCACCTTTGGGCCAATTTGTAATTACCTCCAAAATCCCAGGGCGATTCAATTTAGCAATACAGGCACGCAGCGTGATAAGAGCAATCCACTTGCTCCCTGTAGCACTGGTGGCATGGTGGGTGGAAGGAACCTTTCCTTTGAACACCCACCCCAGCACCAGTAGTCAGAGTGCCAGGAGGAGTTGTGCTTCTGTACCAATCACTTCTGAGGCGGCTTGGACTCCTTCATAGGCAGCCAAGATTTCTATCTCTGTTGGAGTATAGTTAGCTTCAGAGCCTCTATAGCTTCGACTTCAAAATTCAAGTGGTCGACCCCGAGTCTCCCCAGGCACCTTCTGCCAAAGGCTCCAGGACAGACCGTGGCTCCCGGCTGCAGAGTAGAGCACATTCCTCATATCTGGTCCTGTCCTGACTGGGCCAAGGGCTACTGCATGAACGGTCTCCTGCTTAATCTGGGCAAAAGCTTGTTTCTGCTCAGAACCCCAATGAAAATCATTCTTCTTGAGGGTGACCAGGTGTCCTGGCTTGATGCTGAATCATAACCCCATTCATCTGTTTAGCTCAGAAATAATTTTTGCACCTTTAAAACTAGATATGAGATTGAAGGAGAAGTGGTAGAGTGTCCGAGGTGGTTGTTTTGAAAACATAAAATAAAAGTTTTCATTTTTTCCTTCACACAGCCTGTGTTGTCTGCAATGCAGATGGTGGGACAGAGCTCTCTTTTGCTTTTTGTTAGTTTTTGGCTAGCTGAAGCAAAGAAGTTCTCCAGACTGTGGTTTTTTCCCCCCCTCCTTTTCCTTGGAACTGTTTGAACCTACTCTAGACTATAAACCCAGAAGAGCCCCAGGAGCTAAGACCTGTGGCCCACCAGGCCACCAGCCTGGAGGGACTGACAGCAACAGAGTAAGCCAAACTACAGCCCACGGGAGAGACTTTATGAATTCATCATCTCTGTGGAGCAACGAAAGACTGTTGTTTAGTATTATTCATTTGTTGTGCTCGGGAGTGCTTTGCTTGTTAAATAAAAAATTTTTTTCCACTTTTCTCCAAAGAAATGTTTTTCCCCGAACCAGCTGGGGGAGGGGCCGGTTGGATTTGCTTTCTAAAAGGATCCCACTCAGAAGTTTCTCCCTGAATTTGCCCTAAACCAAAACATCAGGTAAAGACAACTCACGATCTCACTGTACTCCGGAATATGCATTCTCCAAAAACCTATGGCCCCTAGAAAAGCTTGTGTCTTGTAAATTCTCCTGTTCCTCCACCCCCCCCATAAGCTGCCAGCCCAGATTTAGGGGGAGTATTGGAAGAGGGGAACTACAGAATAGGGTAGAGTTCAGTTTCTGGGGGAGGGGTTTTGGGGGAGAAACATTCCTAAGAGGGATACAACAGTGTCTCCTTCCTATTTGTTGGTGGAAACATTGCTGTGATCTTGTTGATGACATTTGTAAGAATCTGACGCCACTTCACTCCTAGGAACTGAATCTCATGAGCTGGTCCTTTAACTTTGCTCTTCTTGATGTCAAAACCAGCTTCCAGGAGGATTTGGATGATTTTCTTTCCTTTCTCAAACACTTCTGCAGCTGTGTTCCCCCATACAATGATGTTGTCAATGTACTGTAGATGTTCTGGAGCCTCACCCTTTTCTAGTGCAGCCTGGATCAGTCCATGGCAGATGGTAGGACTGTGCTTCCACCCCTGGGGTAGTCGGTTCCAGGTATACTGCACTCCCCTCCATGTGAAGGCAAACTGAGGCCTGCATTCTGCTGACAAAGGAATGGATAAAAATGCATTGGTGATGTCAATAGTGGCGTACCACTTCTTTGCCTTGGACTCCAGCTCATACTGGAGCTCTAATATGCCTGGCACGGCAGCACTCAGTGGTGGAGCCACTTCATTCAATGCACAGTAGTCTACCATCAATCTTCATTCTCCCTCAGATTTACACACAGGCCAAATTGGGCTGTTGAAGGGTGAGTAGGTTTTGCTGACCACCCCTTGGCTCTCTAGTTCTCGAATCATCTTATGGATGGGAATCACAGCATCTCTTGTTGTTCTATACTGTCGGCAGTGCACAGTCGAAGTGGCAATTGGTACTTGCTGTTCTTCTCCCCTCAGAAGTCCTACAGTAGATGGGTTCTCGGACAGTCCAGGCAAGGTGTTCAATTGCTGGATGCCCTCAGTCACTACAGTCGCTATTCCAAATGCCCACCATAGTCCTTTTGGGTCTTTGAAATACCCACTTCCAAGGTAGTCTATGCCCAAAGTACATGGGGCCTCTGGGCAAGTCACATTAGGGTGTTTCTTCTACTCATTTCCAGTCAGAGTCACATCAGCTTCCACCAAAGTAAAATCCTGTGATACCTCTGTCACACCAGCAATAGAAACAGATTCTGTCCCCACATGTCTCGATGGAATTAATGTGCACTGCGCACCAGTATCCACCAAAGCTTTATAATCTCGTGGTTCAGATGTGCCAGGCCAAGAAATCCATGCAGTCCAGAAAACAAGGTTTTCCCTAACCTCTGCCTGGCTAGAGGCAGTGCCCCTCTAAGCCTGGTTATCTTTTTTCCCTTGGGCATATGTCTTGGAGGTTCTTTCAAGAGGGTCGGACATGTCATCATCATCATCATACCTGGCAGTTCGGCTATGGGCAACTTGAGCTGCTTTCCTTTTGGTGGAACTTCCTCTCTGAGCCTTGCTTTCCGTCAGTTCACACACCCGTTGTGCCAGACCAGCAGTAGATTTTCCATGCCACCTCCTCATGTTTTCTCCGCAGTCACACAGGAAGAACAACAACTCAGCTTGTGGGGTGTACCTTCTCTCTCCATCTGGGGAGCATCTGCATTGGTTACCAGAACCTCTGATGTGCACTGCCAAGATTTGAAGAAGGTCTTCTTTAATCTCCTCCCTGAGTTTCTGATGATTCTCCTCTATCTTGTCCTCTAATTTTTGCAGACGTGTTTCCACCTCTGTGATTCTGGCATGTGTTGGGCCATGTACAGCATCTGCATATGCACGGAGCTTCTTTGCCATATCAAGCACAGTCTCATCCCTGTCATTTTGCATCATTATGTCTAAAGCTGAAGCATATTCATGTGGCCCAAGTCGTACAAGTTTTTGCCACATGACAGATGTACATGGTACCAAGTCTGGATTCCTAGTGGTTATGTCATCTGAGAAGATAATCTCAGCCACTGCCATTTCTCTTAGGCGTTGGATCCCTTTTTCTATGGTCTTCCACTGGGTTTGCTGCATATAAAGATCATCTGCACACAGGTACCTTTGTGCTACACTTTCCAGGACTTGTGCCCAGAGGCTGTGAGGGTTAACCCCCTCATCATTCCTTGGTCGATGACGGGATCATGTGACTGGGATCCCAAATGCCGTGCTTCAGTGCCGTCCAGAATTGTAGCCTCACCTGCAGCATCTCAAAGATGGACTAACCAACTAATTATGGATTCATCAGATCGTCAGGTGCAATCCTTCCTTAGGCCATGAAGGTCCTTCAGAGAAAAGGACTCAATATTGGCTTCTGATCTTGTGCCTGTTTGCTTTGACTGCTGCTTTTATGTCAGAACGCGTTGAGGGTCCTTCTCCTGCATCATCATTATCATCATCATCCACTGGTCGATCGGTCTTGTCTGTGCACTTTCCACTTCCTGTGCTAGTAGCAACAGCCATTGGTGGAGGCTTACTGTCGGGTTTAGCTACTGGCTTCGTAACTAAGGTGTTGGCTGCAGCCTTATTGAGATAGCTTGTTGAGGTCTGTGTCGGAGAAGGGGACAGACAGCACACCAATATGATGTGGAACTGATTCCAGTTTATTAAGCAAGTGAAAAACCTTATATATGTTTTGTGTATGTGCAAGATACAATCAGCATAGTTTGTGCCAAAGGCTAAAAATATATCTGTTCATGGTCAAATCTCCAGGTGTTCAGCTTCATCCCTCCCGTGCTGTCAGCGGAACTTTTTTATGGTCTTGTCTTTATGGTCTTTTTATGGTCTTATCTTTCTCGTGATTCTCTGCTGGTAACCTCTTAACTCAGGCTGCTATGTTTAACATTGCTTTGTCTAGCTTCTGTTCCTTCGCCTCACACAATTTATGATCAAAGACACATTACGGGATTCTCTTGTACAACGGCTGGAGGCTTATGGCCCCTGTAAAGGTCCCAACACCTCCCCCTCTTTTTTCAAAAGCCGAATCAGCAATGGCAGAGATTTGACTAGAGAAACACCTTAGGACACATGGTCCAACAAATAAAATTAAACAAATTATGAGAAAAATCCATCCCACAGTTTTGACAATTTCTTTCCACCATGCAGTAAGACCCCAACTTTCAAGCCAATCGTCAAAAGGGTTATGGTTTACAGTTATTTTCTGCATATGTGTCTTTAACCATTACAGCTGGACTCAGAATGATCAGATAAATTAAAACAACACATTCCTGCTATTTCATCACAGCCTTTTCTTTGAGCTAAAAGCAAATAATCGATAGCAGGTCTGTTTTGAATCACAGCCTTTCGCAAACTAGACATATCTTGCGACATTTGATAGAGAACATCAGTGGTTACATTTGTTTGTTTTACTGCCCAACAAGCTAATTTTTCTATTATAGATAAAGCTCGTGCCGTGCCAAACATAGGTACCAATGACCCAAAGAATCATGCCGTGTGACTCCATCGCGGGATGTTGTCATCACAATCAGGTGAAAGGGTATTAATATCACGTTTGTCTCTAGCATGCCGTAAAGTCGCTATTTCAGATTTAGTCGGGGCAAGCAATGCAAGTGACCCCAAGTATCAGGGTCCACCAACTGTCTTTTTAGGGACACCTTGCCATGCTCTGTCTCCACAAATAATATATACTTTTGGAGGGAGGGCCTTTGCAGTGTTGTTATATTAAATTCTAATATTGCCTGAATTCCATCCGTATACGCCGGATGGGCCACAAAGAAAGGAAGCATTGCTTAATTCAGTTTGATGTGGTGTCATCCACAACACCTTTTCATCAGTACTCATGACGTAATTACCAAAATTAATGCAACCTGTTTCATTGGGATGAAGGCGCTTACTGCTGAGTAAATTGATTTCTTGTGGATCCCAGGGTAGAGATTTACTTAAGGAGGACAGTAAGATAGCGGTACAGTGGCTTGTATTTTTAGTATGTGAACAATTCAATTTGGCCCAACCTGCAAAGGCATGACTATCATAGCTAGGGGTTCCAACTAGACAGGTACGAAACGGATCAGTCGCGGCAGTTAAATGCAAGCAAAAGGAGGGAGTATTAGTCCGATTTGCCCAAGTTACCCAAAAATTGGACCTCATTTCAATTCCTTGTCCTTTCATCATTGGCATCAAACAGCCTAGAAGTACAAGGACCACAATCTTCATCATGATAGGGGCACAATGCACGATACTTAGAGTCAACAATAACTGTATGCTTAGCTATTTTTATATAAAAAGCAAAGTGGTCACACCCCGTAAATAAATCACTCGCCATAGCTACAAAAAAAAGAAGTTAGATAAACACCCACTACAACACACATAAGACATTACCCCACCCGAACACTTACAATCGGGTCTGAGAATTACTCTCAGTCTACCTTATATTTGATTATAATATTCAAAAATAAAAAACACAAAAGCTGTATAAGGTAAGGTGAACAAGTCCTCAAGACTTTGTGTCACAGGATTCAAACGCCGTCTCCACCGCCTTCGGCATCTCTGTTCTGCTTCACTGATTCGATCCAGGGCTTAACCCACTTTGCTGGAATCCACTGAGATGAAAGTCCTGTGGAAATACAAGCATAGCCCCGTCCCCAAGTCAACAACCTATGTGGTCCCGTCCACTTATTAGAGGAGGGGTCCCAGGTTTGCACATTTACATGGACATCCATCAAGCCTGTGGAAGGGGCAGAAAAATGGGAAAGAATGGGTAACGTGTCTCTAGAGGGCTGTCCTATCGTTGCTGATCTGACAGGATTTTTCCAGTTAAGAACCAACAAAGCTTTATGAAGCACTTCAGTAGGGGAGAGCTCCCCCTCTTTTTTCAAAACAGTTAAGAGATGTTTGACACCTTGATGCTTTCCTTCAACAATAGCCTGGCCAGTACTATTGTAAGGGACACCAAGTGTGTGTTTGACATTCCACATAAGGAAGAATTCCTTGATTAAGTTGCTGGTGTACGGAGCACCATTGTCAGTTTTAATCTCTTCTGGAATCCCTAAAACAGCAAAACACTCTAACCAGTGCCTATGAGCACTACGGGCAGTCGCGTTAGGAAGGGCAGTGGCCCAAACTGCTTTGCTAAAGGTATCTACGGTCACATGGATGTGCTTAAGTCTTCCAAAACTCGCAAAAAGCGTAACATCTGTTTGGTATATTTGACGAGGCTTTAACCCTCTGGGATTAGCACCCATGCTTTGCAAATTAGGAACTTGAGCACAATCAGGGCAAGCAGCAATAATAGCTCTAGCAGCATCACGGGATAATTGAAATTCACCATGCAGCACCCTAGCAGACTGGTGAAAAAAGGCATGTGATTGTACAGCTTGTTGATGAGAGGATACTGTTTGCTGTACAGCTGCTGCTGACACAGCAGTATTGATAAAGGCATTACCTTGCGTGTACAAGCCTGGATATTGACAATGGCTCCGAATGGCCATCAAAAACAGTTTTTCCTGCCGTGAGTTTACCAAATAATGTAACTTTGTAACACAAGTCAATAAATCAGGATTTGTAAAGTGTCATAAAAAGGCGGATTCAATCCTTTCTGTAAGGGAGGCAACATACTGTGAATCGATAATCAAATTTAACTGACTATTCAAAAAATCACTTAAGGCCAACAAAACAGCTTTTAGTTCTAAAACTTGTACAGAAAGGCCAATTTCTTGCTCAATTTTTGTTACCCATTCACCATTGCTCTGAGTAGCATACCCAAATTTGCTCGTTTTACTACTTGCGTCAGTAAAGACACAAACAGCATTAACAAGAGGCATATGCGAGATTACTCGTTTTGGAGCCAGATTAATTTGAGTAGAGAAAAATGGATGTGAAGGATAATGGTTATCTAAAGGAACATCATGAACAGTCATTGCAAATGATATAGATTCCTGTTCCCATTCTGTTAACACATCTAAGGAATTGTAAGGTAGAATGATCCTGTCAACTTCTTTTCCAAACACATGATGCACACATCATCGTGCCTTTAATAACAAATGACCAACTCCCTCAGCCCTGTCTAAAATTGTTATTTTAGGGCGGAAAGCTGTAAAAACCTATTCTAACAGAAAAAATTGTTTTGCATCGTTTACCTGACCTATCACTGCCATGATCTCATCTGGTTGGTTTTTCAGTAATATGTACAAGGGTAATTCTGGTTGACATCTGTACGCTTGAGCATGCTTTATCTTATTCTCAATTATCTGCAGAGACTCAATAGCCGATTGAGTCAATGTTCGCTTTTCGAGGGGGTCTGAAGATCCTGCGAGTAACTCAAACAAGGGTTGTAAATCAGAATTAGATATGCCCGCCCAATTTCATAACCATTGGATATCCCCGACCAATTTTTGAACATCATGTACAGTGTTAACTGCATGCTGAATAGAAATATGATTTGGCTGAATTCATGTCATGCACACTTGCATGCCCAGATATGACCATGGCTCACATCTCTGAATCTTTTCTGGAGCTATCAAGAGCCCTCATCTGTCCAGTTCAGAGATGAGCAACTCCTCATCTTGTAAAGAAAGTGGTTGAGGAGTATCTATCAAAATGTCATCCATATAGTGATACGTTAATTTGTCAGGATACAGCTTCCTCCATTTTGCCAGTGCCTGTGCTACAAACCACTGACAAATGGTTGGACTGTTTTTCATGCCTTGTGGCAGTACGGTCCATTCGTAGCATTTCATGGGTGCACCATTGTTGATTTCTGGAACACTGAATGCAAACTGTTTGCAGGCATCTTCATGAAGGGGTATACTGGAAAAACAATCTTTAAGATCAATCACAAACAAAGACCAATTACGAGGCAATGCAGCAGGAGAAGGGAGCCCAGGTTGTAAAGCCCCCATAGATTTCATTTGAGCATTAACTGCGCGTAAGTCATGTAAAAATCGCCATATCCCAGATTTTTTCTGAATTACTAAAACAGGTGTGTTCCATGGGCTTGTGGAAGGTCGAATGTGCTTGAGCTGAAGCTGTTCTTTCACAAGTACAGTTAAATGACCCACCTTTTTGGCTGAAAGTGGCCACTGTGCCACCCAGATAGGATCTTGTGACTTCCAGGTTAATTTCACGGTGGGCACAGAATTTTGCTCAATGGCCGCTAATGAAAACCCCCTGTAGTCAGGGTTAAATGCCATTGGGATAAGGCATCTCTGCCAAGTATCCATAATGGCGTATTCATCACGTATGGTCGGACAAAAGCAGTATTTCGTTCATTGTCCTCAATTCTGACAAAGCTAACACTTTCCAATGTCTCTGCAGCTCTGGAAACACCCACTATATTAGACTGAGTCTTTTTAAGAGGCGAGGCAGCGGGCCATGATTGACGAGGTATTATGGTAACATCAGAGCCTGTATCAATCATCATAGTAGCAACAATTTGTTTGGTGGCTAAATTAACAGAATTGACATGAGTGATGGTTACCGTACGTGTAGGGCGATTTCCACTTAAGACTTCTGCAAACATGACTGCTGGACCGCTGCTACCAAATGCTCCGGTGCCTCTGTCAGCTTGCTGGTTCGGCCATGGAACCTGGGCTTCAAACGGAATTAGTTGAGCAATACGGCTGCCCTTTGGCACTGTAACTGGTGGTTGAAAAGTAGAGACCATTATCATTATAATACCTGTGTAATCAGCATCGATAAGTCTTGGCAAAATAAACAGACCAACTTTTGACATGGAAAAAAGACCAATTAACAAAGCTGATAACCCGAAACGTAAAGGTCCTGATTCTGTCGAGCGCACAACATGCACTTCATTATTTACGAGAGTGACTGATTCTGCCAGGGCCAGATCGACTCCTGTGCTGCCTCTGGTTGCTGAAGAGAGTCGGGAGAGGCAGCCATCACCTGTGGAGGGTTTTGTCTCGCCGCGTCCCCCTCGTGGCTCATCCCGTTTCCCGGACTAGATAGAGGAGTACCATCCTTTTTAAATTTTGAGCGACACTCATTGGATCGATGGCCAAATTTGTTACAGCGGTGACAAGTACCAGTGAAAGAAGGCGTCTCTTCATTTGTTTTATTTTTGCCCGGACAATTTTTCATGATATGGCCTGTTTGCCCACATTGAAAACACTTCGGGCTCTTGTCTCCCTTGCCTTGAACAGTAACTTTCTGTAAGGCTGCAGCCAAGGCAGCAGCGTGAATTTGAGCCTTTTCTTTTTCCTCTTCTAAAGGGGCTTGTGAGCATTGCTCAATTATCTGCGTTAATGATGCTTTTACAATTCGGATTAGCATTTTGCATCGCTATTTCTTTAACTAACGTGTCTTTCATGTCTTGTGTAATATCCGGGGCTGCTTCAACCCCCTCTTTTACTCAATCTACAAAGCTGAGAAACGGTTCATTAGCCTTTTGTAAGATATGTAAATAGGGTTGTCGAGGTTTTCTGACTTGGGGTAGAGAGGCAAAGGCTTTAAGGGCTGTGGCTTTGGACTGTGCTAAAATGCGTGGACTAAGCGCAGCTTGTCGACGGGGGTCACGAAATTCACCCATCCCCATTAGCGAATCTAAATTAGCAAACCGAAGAGGATCCCCATCAGGCAAATGTATATTATCAAATTGTTGGGCTTCAAGCCGCTCTTGGCATTTTGCCAAAAAAAGCATAAAACTAGTGGGACCCAAAATCAATTCAAAAAGGCTCCTAATGTCCGCCGGCACAACTTGCTGATACTTTATAATTGCCTCTACTTGTCTGCGAACTAAGCGATTGTCAATCCCATAGTCCATGACCGCCTTCTGCAGGCGAGAAACCATTCCCCAGTCAAGTGGTTCCCATTCTTCCCCCGCAGGGGTTACAACTGTGGGAGCAGCTACAAGCTGAAAGTCGCCGGTCAGTTCGGCATTGGTGACAATCCCTTTCCACCGCTTAGCCATATCGAAACTAGGATTACTTGGCGGAGACACCTCCTTTGATCTGGGGGACAAGGCAGCGGCTTCGGGCTCTTTCTCCCAATTTACCCACTCAGCGAGTTTTTCACTGAGAGTTCTTGTATCTTGTTTCAATTGATTTAAAGAGGGTGGGTGCTCAAACCACCACTTTTGTATTGACTGCCTTTCTTCTGGTGTTATTCTCGCTGTGCTACTGAATTTCGAACACAGATAGTTATCTGCTTCTTCAATTGTCCATTCCCTATCACGGACATAGTCTAGCAAAACCTGTCGCTTAGTACAACTTAAAACAGGGGGGGGTTTGAATTTGTGCTTGACCCTCAAACGCATCGTCGGTAGAACTGGGCAATTGATCTTCTATATGTTTCAGCCCTGACACAATTGCATCATGCGCTTTTTTTATATGCTATTTTGACATCTGCCACTCTGGCAGCCTTGTCAAGTCTTTGCATTTCTTGTAACAATTGTGACATAAGTCCTGCCTGTTGAGATAGTAGCTGTCGCAAATCTGGATTATCTGAACTACTATCAGGAGGTAATGGAACTTTTGCAGGGTCCACTTCCATAGGTGCAGGGGGTGCAGAAGGTACGGCAGACGAACCGGGGCTAGTGGCTGGTATGCCATCCCACGGTGGTATTAAATCATCATAAGGACCCTTTTGTGCGGGAGCGGCGATATGACCTTCCTGGAGAGGGGGGCTAGTTTCAAGCGGCTCAAGCAGCTCAGTACTCATGTCTTTGACTGATTTATCGGTTGTTTCAGTACAAAGCTTTTCCTCTGCTGTAATAAACACCTCTTTCACTGCCGCTTCTAACTCAGCCTCCGCCCCCATTTGTTCTATTAACATTCTGATCTGACGATAAGTAGCAGTTAATTTCTTTGCTTCCTTAGACTCACTTTGCACAGCTTCCCACAATTCGAGACCGATTTTCTTCCATGTTTCAAGTTTAAAAATCTGAGCTGCATCAGTTAATAACCCATAACGGGTAGCCCAGCACAAAAGATCAGTCAATAATGTCCGATCGGCTGGCTTCCCAGCCTTTTGACTTAATCGGAGCAAGGCATCTATCACAGCCTTCTCCACGGCTGATACAGCATTGCCCATCCCACAATTTTCCAGTTCAAGGCTGCCGACTCACTGGTCGAATCGTGGCCACTCATGTCTACTGCAGACTTCCCCGTGCCTTCTTCTGCACGGAACTGCGTCTCTCTCCAACGCCCGGTCGCAACCGCTGTGGGATCACTTCAGTCTCCGAACCTCAGCAGACACTCTGCATCACTCTGTTGTCCCCTTCATCATGTCGGGGGTCGCCAGAATGTTGAGGTCCGTGTCGGAGAAGGGAACAGACGACACACCAATATGATGTGGAACTGATTCCGATTTATTAAGCAAGTGTAAAACCTTATATATGTTTTGAGTACGTGCAGGATACAATCAGCATAGTTTGTGCCAAAGGCTAAAAATATATCTGTTCATGGTCAAATCTCCAGGTGTTCAGCTTCATCCCTCCCGTGCTGCCAGCAGAACTTTTTAATGATCTTGTTTATCTTTCTTGTGATTCTCTGCCGGTAGCCGAACTCGGGCTGCTATGTTTAACATTCCTTTGTCTAGCTTCTGTTCCTTCTGCCTCACACAATTTATGATCAAAGACACATTACAGGATTCTCTTGTACACCGGCTGGAGGCTTATGGCCCCTGTAAAGGTCCCAACAGCTGACCACCTTCACAGCAGTCAAAGTAGCTGAAGTGGATCCCTGGATACATTACACCAGAGTGGAGAAAGTTCCTGAACTGTGGACGCCACAGGGGGATGGGCCAATGAAGTTACAGATAAGATGTGTTTAACTGTTTCAAAATGTTCAAGTTATCAGTAATTGTGAAAATGCTCATTTTATGGTTATTAGTGTCAGTAGCAGGAATCAATGTTACTTTGGGATGTGAAATGCAACAGGCTCAGCTAATAGCTCTTCATTCTAGAATGAAGAGAGACGTGGAAACAGAAACACAGGTGGTAAAGGTTTCCAATGCGATTCAAGCAGAAAATGCAATGATTGGATTAGTCAAAGACTTTGCAAAAAGGCAGAACACTAGTGGAATAACTGCCTGTCTGCCAATACCAAAGGCTGCAGGAGAGCGATTAGTTGGGGAATCATAACATCAGATTTACCCAAGATTCAAAAGAACAAAAAATTGCATGTAAACAGGTACCAGAGTCTAGACAAGTAATCAAAGACACCTGGAAACTAATAGGAGAATGGATGAAACCTATGAGAAAATGAGATTGTATTGCAAGTAATGGCAAAATAGGGGAATTCATAAAGTTGTCACTATTGGATCATAACAATACAATATGGGAATGCTTCTTGCCAAAATATCAAAAAGTTAGAGAAAACGTTTCAGATACCATTCTTGTATGGAAGTGTGAGGAAAATGATTGGAAAGATTGAACTAAGACCTGGGGCAGATCATAGTCAATGAGTATACTCCAAAAATTCCAATATATGGCAGACACTTCCTGGTGTATTAAGTGGGAGGGTTCTGAAAATGAAACAGATGCAGGAGTAATGAATGCTGCCACTAGCAGTAGATTAGAGGCAAATAAAGTAAATTGGTGGACATGTAATAAGATTTATGATTGTGCCTCTGATGATATAGAAGTAAAACAAATGCTACCACTGGCAGTAGCTTTACGAATTGGTTGTGCCTGTAGAAGAGTCAAACACAAACAAGCTAAACTGAATTATAGAGTAGTAATAGAGTGCAGTAGAAGTACAATTCAGAGTCCAGGACAATTTGTATGGGCCTTAAGTGATGGCACTTGGACTACCCATGTGCCTATAGATGGGAAAATAAAAGAAATCACTTTAGGCCTCCCCACTTTATGCCCAATTTGGAATAAATCCTCATTTAAAGGAAAACATGAACTTCTACAAATAAGAACAAGAAGGGAAGTTCAGGAAAATGAAAATCAGGATGAGGAAGCTTGACAAGAACCCTCTAGTGGATTAAATTTGGATGAGTCCTAAAACCCTTGTTCGGTCCTATAGCAAATTATCAAAATAGAGAAATGCTGTACAAACTTACAGGTCAAGTAGAAAGATTGGCAAGAGTCACCAAGGAAGGGTTTAGAGAATTGAATGTGCAATTACAAGCCACAACAAAAATGACCCTGCAAAACAGATTGGCCTTAGATATGCTGCTCCTAAAGGAACATGGGATGTGTGGATATTTAAAAGGACAAATAGATCATTACTGCATTCACATACCAAACGTAACTGCAGATGTAGAACATAACATTAGTCAGTTAAAGCAAGTAGAACATAAAGCACACGAAGAAAAAAAAACTTAACTAGAAGTTGGATAGATAAAATTTTTAAAGGGTTAGGATAGAATGTGAGTTCATGGATTAAATCTATGTTGGGGGTTGGGTTGCTTCTTTATAGAATTTTTTCCCAGAAGTTGCTAAGAAGATGATTGCTGGGTGCTTTTCGGTGCTCATGGGTGCTTAGGAACAAACAAAGGAAAGCAGCTAAGGCAGAGACAGAGAGGCACCGATTTAACTTCACTCTGGGCAGTTTTCTGCTCTCAGGAAAACGGCCAGGACTGCTCGTCTCAGCGCAGCAGAGAGCTCTCACCATCCAGCACCTGGAGCTCGGTCGGACCACCGTCTCTTCGTGTGTCCCCCAGGATTTTGGGAACCTGTTCTCTCCCTGCCCTGCCAGGAGCTCCTTCCCACTGCCCTGCACCCACGGCTTCTTCAGTTTTGCTCAGTCTCCCCACGCTGTGTTTCTGCAGCCCGTGCCTAGCCGGGACATTCCAACAACTCCAGCTACCGCCGCCAAGCCTCAGATACATCTCGCCCCCCAGGACTGCTGCTCGCTCTTTTAGCTTTTGACGGTACTGAGGGGGGGGAGGGTGCCAGAGGAAAACTGTAACTAGGTTGTTGTTTTTTTTCTTTCTTCTTTAGTTCTGTTTGTTGCCAATATTATAGTTATTGTTACTAATTTACCTTGTTAGACTAACTAGTAAAGAACTGTTATTCCTACCCTCACATCGTTGCCTGAGACCCCCTTCAATTTTTGGATTATAACAAGTCCAAGGGAAGTTTTCTTTTTTTTTTTTTGGTTCCCTAGCAGACACCCCCTGTCTTTCCAAACCAAGACAATCTATCATTGAGAATTTGATAATCCTGCTGATCGTGTTTTTAGCAATTTGGTTAATCTCTGCTATTCTGAAAAGAGGAATACAGAAGAGACCATCCTGGAATCAGAAGATAATAAAGGCATTGACCCACGACCGAAACCCGCATCCATCATCCTCATGTCCTCCAGTTCAAGATAACGCTTATAACAACTGTGGATTTGAACATGAACATCAAGTCTAAAAACCGTATAAAGTGAAAGCATTATACTTATTATAGTAATGTGAAATACTTTCCAAGAGGGGAATTATGTTAGTATAGGGTTAAAAAGGTCTGAGTTAAAGATGTTCTGAAACTCATGGGAAAAATCAAACATAGATCCAAGGGAGGTGGGAAAGGAATGTTATGCATTGTTTTTGTTAGGCCATGTGAAATTGCACCTGTGATTAAATGTACCTGTGATTATTATGGTAGCTCATATAATAGAACAATATGAGTATGATTAATATTGCTTAAACAAATATAGTTATTGAATAGTATAAATATGTGCATTTTGAACAAGGCCAACAGATCTAGATTTGGGCTTGTACCCTTAGCACCCCGGCCACCATTAATAAAAGCACCTCGCATGTAATCCTTCTGTGATTATGTGTGTCTATACACTAACATGTGTGCCTTCAATTTTTATCTCTGTGCTTGTAAATCCAGAGGTGAGACCAGTTGTTGGAAATATGCAGGCTACAATTACTGCCTGATTCATTGGTATATAGAATGTCATTATTTGATGATCCTGATTCCACTTGGATCTCTTTTTGAATGTCACTGTTCCCTTCTCCTTTGTTCTCTCTAAAGCCGGTGCTCTCATCAGTTCCTGTTTAAGCTGAGTAAATGGTCTTTTGGTCTCTCCAGTCCAGACCAAGTGCTTACTCTCATTTTTCAGCTTATTATATAAGGATCTTACCAGAAGTCCATCCTTATAGATCCACAACTGGCACCATCCTGTCATACCTAAAAGGTTTGGAGCTCTTTCACCATCTGTGGTTGGGGAGTTTGACAAATGGCTTCCTTTCGGTCTCATCCTATCTCACACTGTCCCCCTGAAATTATATATCCTAGATACATCACTTGTTTTTCTTGTGATCTGGGCTTTCTGTTGAGAAACTTTATATACATTTTGTCCCAAGAAATTGCGTAAACTTGTTGTCCATTCACTGCACTCTTCTCCAGTTTCTGTTGCAATCAGGAGATCATCTATGTACTGCAACAATACTCCAGTTTCCATTGGTGATGTCCACTTCACTGGATCCTTTGCTAGGTGTTTTCTGAAACAGGTTAGACTGTTTTTGAATCCTTATGGTAACATGGTCTAGGTTAGTTGTGTTTTCTTTCCTGTTTCTGGGTTCTCCCACTTGAAGGCAAAAGGCTTTTGACTGTCCGGGGCCAGAGGCAGGCAGAAAAAGGCATCTTTTAAATCTCAAATGGTAAACCACACTTATTTATAATTTAATTTGCTTAAAATGTGTATGGATTTGCTACTACGGGGTGGACATCTTCAGTTATTTTATTGATGGCTCTTAAATCCTGGACCAATCTATAATTTAACACATCAATTTTTTTAATTGGTAAGATTGGGGTGCTATATTCTGATTCTCATTCTATTATTATAATTCTATTATTAATTTCTATTTTAAAAAGTCATCTATAATTGGTTTAACACCTTTATGATCTTCTAATTTTAGGGAGTATTGTTTAATATGTACCAGTCCCATTCCAGGTTTTAATTTAATTATAATCGGGTCTACATTTTTAGCTTTTCCAGGTTTTCCACTTGTCCGTACTCCAGGATACACTTGATTTAATATTTCTTGGGGTACTGTAGTCTTAACTTCAGTTGTTGTTAGGGCAAGGCTTAGAATATCAATGAATTTTTCATCTTTTGCTTTAAATTGTCCCTGTCCAGCTTTGAATGCAATTGTAGCTTCCAGCTTTTCTAACAAATCACTGCCTAATAAAGATTTTGGAGCATCTGGCATGTGCAGGAATTAATGTATGCTGATGGTTTTTCTCAATTTGTATTTGAGTGGCTTCAGAAAGTGTGCTTTCTGTCATTGGCCAGTCACCCCTACTACATTTACAGAGGTTTCATCCTTTAAAGACAAACATTGGTTTAATACTGAATAAGTAGCACCTGTGTTGATTAAGAATTCTAATTATTTTTCTTGTTTTCCCAGCTCAGTTATAACCAGTGGTCCTGCTTGATGGGGATCCGCCAGTACCCTTCAATTTTCTTGTAGCTCTGAGAATAGGGGAAGGGGATTATTTGAAGGGTTAGTTTTGTTTTGTGGACAATTCCGTTTCCCCGTCCTTCCTGTTTGCAAAAAGCACATTGATTGAGTGCTAGCTGAGGCAAAGGGTTTCTTGCTCGAGGCTGTCTCCCTCCTCCTCCGCAGATACTCCCAGGCCTTGGTTTAAAAGGCCCCCTGCTGCCCATCCCATGTTCTCCCAGAGCTACAATGGTTGCATTGGCTATGGTTTTACTTAATTTCCTTTTTTCCAGGAGATGTCTGTTTCAATATACTTGCCACGCCTCTTCAATTAATTTCTCTAGGTTCCTTTGGTCTTCAGTTTTCAACCTCTGCAACTTTTTTTGAATGTCATCTGAGGACTGTCCAAGGTATAGAGAAACTAATTGTTGCTTTCCCTGTTCATCGTATACTTTCACAAGGCTTCCTGTAATCTATCAAGAAATTCTGTAGGATTTTCTGTTGCATTCTCTTTTACTGCATTGAGAGTCCCTGTTGTGGTTTTGGCTTGAAACTGGGTGGAAACACTAATTTTATGTTTTAGTTGTGGTTTGCTAATTTGAAATTTTTTAATCAAGAGCAAAGCAGGCTTAAACTTAAAAGGAATAAAACTTTTATTCCTTTTATTATTTAGATCTCATGCTGTGTCTTTTTATATTATATTTGTTTTGGGGGGGGGGGTTGGGGGGGGTAAGATTCATGCTTTTTGAAGTTTTATTTGGTTAGGAAAAAAGTTAATACAGGCCGCAGACGGGACAAGGCAGTCATGTGATGCATTGCAGTTGTGCTGGAGCTAAGCCAGGATCTTAAGGCTTGGCTGTTGCTTTTTAATTTAGCTGTACTGAGAGAGGGAGGCTAGGATTTTTTTTTTTAGCTCGGTCAGGCTTTAGATGTCTTACGTTAGGGCAGATTACTTCTTTTTTTTCTGCCTGGTAGACGCTGGGTTTGGCTCAGCCCTCACTTTGCTGCTTGAGCTATCTTGGATTAACATATCTTAGCAACCAGGACTGGACTGAGCCTTCCTCCCCTCCCTCACTGCCTCTCCTTCCCCTTTGCCTGCCAAGGGTGCTGGGGGAGGGTAGGGGGAACTTTGGCCCAGCCCAGCCATGGGAAACAGCCGGGTCGAGATTCTGAACTTACCCCACTGGAAATCAGAAGAGATCTATTTCTGGAATCTCACCTCAAAATGTGTATTCACTAGAGGCATATCCACTTTTTTCATTGGTTTAATCAGGTGTCAATATTACAAAATTGTTTAATTAGGACTAAACTATGACAGTCCCCCAATTCACAGACTTAGGTATTGCATTTTCCAATCCGAATTTAATCCACCCCGGTACCTTTTTAACAGTTGGTAATGATCTGGGTTATTATAGTCCCATCTAGGTTTTACCATGGGCACATAATCATCTACAGTGCCCTGCAAAGTCTGTGCAGCAACCTGTGCCTGCACATGGGTTCTGGCTGACTTTAAAACAAGTTCCTTTTCTGTACCAGTTAATGCGTCCAACATTAAGTCAATATCCTCCCAGTCCGGGTCCAATGCTTTTACAGAATCTCTAAACCTTTTAGTTGCTCCTGATGGATCATCACAATACCTTCTAGCCATCTCTTTCCAGCTATCCAAATCCCCCATTGAAATGTTTACTTTTAGCTGGACCCTGTGGGCCCAGCAGCATCTCTGAGAGGGACCTGTAAAAACTCCCCAGAAGTCACTGATTTTCAGCAGAAACTGAACAAGCCCTAAATTTTCCCTGACTTCACCTGCTCAGAGGCAAAAATGATGATGGGGGGAAGCCCCGTGTCTTCTTTTTTCCATCCACCTGCCCGTTTCTGGTGATGGTGGGGAAGAAAGTCCATTCTCTCCCCCCCTCCCCTTTCCACCCCAGGCAGACTGACAAAATCTTCAATTCTCTCCTCATGTTGTTTTTGATATTTTAAACAGCGCTGTCCTATGGAACAAGCCAAGCAACATTGTGTTAGTCTTCCTACCCCCCATTCCAAATTATCCTTTTCTACAGTTAAAACAAAAGGGTTTCTTGGAGCTAAACTAATACCACATTCTTTTTGCCATTCAGGGTGGTCCCTGAGTTCAAAAAACATGTCAGCATACACCACCTGATCCCATTTCTGTTCTCTACATAAGAACAAGATGAACTGTAATAAGGTATTATAGTTTAATGTTTCATTCTCTGGCCATTTCTCTCCCCCCCCCCCCCCAAGTTTATTAAGTGCTCACCACTGCTTGCAATATTTGATGAGAGTCTTTTTCTTAATAATCTCCCCTGGTGCCCCCCCGATTTCCTTCCAGTGGGCTAGTATGCACCCTAAGGGGCTTTTGGCCACTAAATCTTGGCTTTGTTTGTTTCCCATTTTACTCTCCTTTCTCTTGACTCCTCTCCAGCCACACCCCTTGCGGAGCTATGGAAACACAAATTAGAGCTCCCACTTTCTTTGCACTTATTAGTGCATCTCAGTCATACATTTTGCTTTCACACAACCACTTCGGGACTTGCTTTGCTCATCTCTGTCCACTTCCCTTTGTAGAATAACGGAAATGCAGGTCAGAGCTCCCCACTTGCTTCGTGTTTAATTGCACGTCTCAGTCACTCACACTTTCATTCACTTTCATCAATACAAAATAAGGTAGTAACAAAACGTTTTGCAAAGGTGTGATAGTAAAGAAAGGAAAAGGGGAAGAGAGGGTAGTGTTATTGCTTTTACCACCCCAACAGAGGTCAAAAGTGGGAAAGGGTTGTTTTCAAAACCAACTTTATTTGGCTGAAGAAGGGAACCCTCCCATAGACCTCATTATTGAATTATAGTAATCGAGTCCAGTCTCTGTAATAATTCTAGTATTTCTTCATTTATTGCCTCATTCAATAGTGATTCCTGGAGTATATATACTGCCTGTTCCTCAGAAATTCCTTCTTCCAAACTAAACTGGCTTAATTCCTTTCTGCATAATGCACTATGCAGTCTAACAGAAAAGTCACCAAAGGTTTTGTCCTTCTGGCAGCCTGGACAAAACCAACAGATCTTCTCTTTTGTGTCAAATTTGCCAGTGAAACTACACTACCTACAAAAGATGCATAGGAATATCAGATGGCATTCTCCACACAGCTCACACAATGAAGGGGACACTCCTTCCTCTGCCCCCTCCACAATCCCATCCAGGGTTTCTTCTATTAACATTTAACACACACAGGGGATGGCAGTGGATGGTTTGAAACAAGTATAGATAAAGTAAATTACAAAGCTTAATGAAATTGCCAGTCCAGTCCCTAACCCAAATTCCAACAACATGAATGCAGTTGGAGGAAACAGAAGTATGTGAAATGACAAAGGCAATGGTCAGCAGAGTAATAAAATATAAAATAAAAATATTGCTAAGACTGCTCCGATACCAGCATCATCAGGAGAAAAAAAACCAAACCAAAAGTCATATAAGCTACACGACCTTAATTATGTTAAAGAGGTGAAAAGTCAGAATTTATTATCAACAAAACACACAATTTTCCAAATTTGTGCAAAGAGGGGCTTGATGTGGCACTCCCCACCATGGGCCCAGTACCACACTCCCATGTATATGTTAGAAGGTGCTAGCAACCCTATATACTCACCTCCAGCATACGTTTTACGGAGTGGATTACTTTGACTAATCAGGTTACAAACAGCTAAAGGGTGATTTAAAGTTTGCATACCTTAATGATAGGATTTTTGTCCTTCACCGTGGTGATCCACTGGAGCATGGGCAGTCCATCCAGAGAAGTCTCCAGAGGCACCTGCCAGACCGTCCCGGCTTTGGAGGGTCCCACAGCCAGATGGAGTTTCTCCTGGCTGGCTCACCAAACTGATTCAAAGGAATCTATTCCACAGCAAGGTACTATAAAGTAAAGCCCACCTTTATTGGCCAGACCAGGAGCACACAGGAGTTAACACCTCCGTGTGTGTCCACCATGGTCATTTTACGGAGGTTTTTTATACGTTTGCAAGTTTGTCATAAACATATATGTTTACAAGTTCATTATCTGCCCTTGTTTTGGTCACTTATCTAGCATTAGGCATAGCATCTCCTATTCACTAATCATCATAGTCTTCCAGGGCTAGGCTTCTTGTCTTGCAAAAGCAGTTGCGGTCGAGCATTGCAGCCAACATCCAACTTTTATTAGTCTATACTTTATACTAAAGCACTTATGTTAAAGAAGTTCTATGTTTCATATGTGAAAGGAGTCCTGTGTTTAAAGGAGTCCTGTGTATCATTGTCCAGCTGGTCTTCTTAGTGGTGAGGGTCCCCCCAAAAAGCATAGAATCCAATGGATTAATATACATTCAGACCAGGTGGGAAGGCCCAGGTACCTCCCCCTGGAGTGGTGTTTGGCTATCTTGTGTTTGGTATTCTCTGGTGTTTGGCTTTCTTGTGGATACATTCCTTCCCTCAGCCACGTTTGTTTCTCCCTAGACCTGAGATGATTGAACAGTAGTGTCCCCTTTATCTTATCTAGGTGGCTTAACTCACAGTCCAAATTACAGCCAGGCATCTTCAAGGAGGGGTGGGCTTCTGTGACTGTAGCTTCTTTATACAGTTTTTGCTATAATGGACAAAACTCCTTCATAACAATGTTTAAGGCATGAGCCACTTTAATTCCCTGACATAGCCCCAGACTCAGATTGGCACCTTATCAATATCTTCCCCTCATGGATCTATGGAAACAACTGTTACACTGGAGTTCCTTGCCTTGAAGGACAGCTCTGGAAATACAGCCTTGAGAGTTAGGTGTTGTGAGGATGGGGACAAGGTACTCTAGCCTGATGCAGGAAGGTTTCTTGACATCCATCTGATATTCTCCCTTATTGCCATCTCCTGTACTGACATATAGATTTTGCTACATCATTTCTGTCCCTGACCACTATCAATAGACTTACTGATTGCCTTTTCACTGCCACAGACTCATTAACTCAATACACACTGCTAGTTTTTATCCTCCCCTTATCCCATGAGCATTTCTCAAGACAGTATGTGCCAATACAATGTCCGTGTGTGTCTGAAATTGTCCAGATATGTAGGGAAAAAATTAGTTCTCTGTTCTGTGACATAATGTTATATCAAGCTGCACTACTCAAAAGTAAACTTTCTTTGGCTTTTCTGCATGGCAGCCTCTGATTGCTTAAAGCTAAGACATTTGTCCAAAGGAAAGGGAAGGAAGCATATCTGCAAATTGATTTACTCTGTTTGCTAGTCACAATTGTGAATCAGATGCTTTTAACTTAAGCTGAAAACCAAAGCATTATGACTGTGGCTGCAACAGCTGCCTCTCCTGTACAGAGGGGGCAGGTAGGGGAAGATACAACATAATTCATGACTGCATTATCACAGATCAATGCAAAGTGAATGACCAAATATTTTCTTTTAGTCTCTTTTGCTTCCTGGGCTGTTGTTTTGTTTTATTTGGTTCTTGGAAGGTGGGGATGTGTTTGAGGGGGGAGCACTTGATTTTTAATGTTATTTTTAAATTTTTATTAATTTTTTTTAATTTTAGCTCAGTGTTCTGCTGCAAGAACCAAACAAATAAAACATCCTTACTTAAATGCAGAAGGAGAGAAAGAAGAGTGAAAAAGAGGGAGCAATATTTCTATTGCTGCTTTGTATAATGCTGGTTTCTAGTGTGTTGCAAATCTACCGGTGACCCTTTAAGAATATTCTTATATTGGTTTATAAAAGCTAATGGCATTACAAAAACAGTAACTGACATGTTAATAACATAAATGCTAATCATTTAACATGTCAAGCATCTTCATCTCCTACTGAATGAATATGAATTATTAAAACAGACTCTTTAAGACCTTTAAAATCATCTCTCAAAGCATGCACTAAACAACTACACATTTGGCATATGGGAACATCAAAGTACAAATTTATGTGTTAGACTGTCTAAAACACTTGGTCCCTTTGATGGGAAAAATGAAATAAAAAAACCTCTTCTCAAAATCTTGTATCTGGAATTGCATGATATGCATGCATAAGTGATTTTTTTTAGAGATTTTCTAATTGTTTTAGGTATAAACCTTATAGAGAGGGAAAAAATAATCTATTTAGGTTATGGAATAAGTTTTTCCATAACAAAGTTGTGTGACAATCCAAAATTGTCTTGAAGCAATAAGAATATAAAGATAATAAAAAAGATGCTAACATAGAACTTAAAGTTTTTAGTTTTAAAACAGTTTCAGCCAACACTGTTATTGGTCAATATCCTGGGGTGATGTTATTGTATCCCTTATTGCCTGCTTTGTGCCCAGAAATGGGTCCTGTAGCTTTAAGCTAGGCCCAGAGGGTAGGGGGAAAGCAGTGAAATTTTTCATGGCCTGTGTTCAAAAACACTGAGAATAAGGCTCTTGGCTTTGTTCCCAGCTCTCGTTTTTTTTCCAGCTCTCAGCCCTGCAGCAGGGAAGAGAGACTGGGAGTTTTTCTTTGCTTTTTAAGCTAACTTCTCTATGTTAGCTAAGCTAAGAAGTTTTTCCTGGGACTCTGGCTTCGTCTTCTGGAACTGTTCAGGTTTTTTCCAGTCCAGAACACCAGGACATCACCCAGGAGCTCCCCCACACTGCACTGCAGCGTCCCACGCATACAGACAGGACTCTGAATTTGCCATCTCTTCAGAGCAGCGAGAGGTTTCATTATTTAACATTGCTAATTCTTTTCATGCCTATGGGCATCCTGCCTGTTGAATAAACAGGGTTTCTTGTCACCTTCTCCATGGAAATCTTTTCAAAACTGGTGGGGAAGGCGCTTCTGGAATCTGCTTTCTTCAAGAGGAGACACCCCTTCGGGATGTTTCCTCCTAAATTTGTCTCAAACCGGAACAGTTATGAAGAAAGCTGTATATGCATTTGAAATTGATTTTAAATATTATAAAGACTATCTCTTAAAGTTAAGGTTATTCCCATGTTAACTGTAGAAAAGGCAAGAAATGGTTTATTTTCAAACATCTGCAAAATAGAGACAGAATTATTAGGTGAATGCATCTTACATCACAGCTAGCTCACTATGCTTTGAGAAAGACTCATGAAGTCTCTTTTGCATATATATATGTGTATAAAGACAGCCAAACTCCTGCATCAGATGACTGTTTCCAGGTCAACCCATTGAAAGAAGATGGCAGATATTTTTTTGTTGTTGTTGTTGTTGTTACTTTCCTATCAAATTACACAATGCTCATGTTAATATTTTGTTCTACTTGAACAATCTGATAATAGACTGGATGTCAGTAGATCAGAGGTTGTTCTTGCTTTGGGACAATCCTCTCTGCCCATAAAGTTAATTTATAGGCATTTTTCATGATGCTGTGTTGAAAAGGACACACCTGTTACCCCAACAATGCTATGGTACTTCACTACAGCTAGACCAGATTTTCAGTGGGAGTACAAGAGCACAGCCCCTCTGCAGTGCATGCAGCTGGATTAATTTACAACAGCAGATAATTTAGCCCTCATTTTCTATATCTTGACCCACCTGATCTCAGGTATAAGTTGAAGTTCTACCTGGGCAATCTTAAAGCCCTTTTTTATTACAAGAGAAAAGGAAACTAATTTCAGAGAGGTTAAAATTTTACAGTTTGTGTACTCGGGAATAATTTATGATATAAGAGCTCGTGTACCTTGCTTTTCTAGCATGAACAAAGGTCTTAACTACCTACCATCCCGTTAAAAAAAATAACGCAACCAACTAACTAGGAAAAAGTTCAGCACACAGCCTCAGATGCTTTGAGATTAGCACAAATTACAGTCAAAAGGCAAATAGGTGGAGAATTCCAGATTTGGGGCAAAATAATCAGCTGCAGTTATGGAGGTGTTTCATGCCTGTCAAAAGGGGAAGAAGTGACTTTATTTGAAGGGCATGTCTTGCTGCCAGTCCCCTGTGACTTTATAACAAAAACTTTTCACAACAGGGTACAAAACAAGCATGAGAGATGCGAGCATAAGACTAGTGTTTTCTAACTTATCCAGTGAAAAACATTACCTCCAAACCACTCTTGGTAAGCTCTTAAGCCATTCTGGCTACATTTAAATTCCTTTTAAGAACTCAGAAGTATCATTACACCAAGACATTCACTGAATTCCTATTTGAATTTTCCAAACAGTTTGTTAAGGCTACACAGTAACCAGATAGATGTGGGCACTTGATGTTTGAATATCTGTCTCTGGAGATAAACACAAGACAGACTTCAAAGTTCTGTAAAAGATGGGAGACCTGAAACAAAAATCTTGCTAACTTTCAGTAGCTTATCTTCTCATGACCTGTGAGATAACTTTTCCTTAATTGTCGCTGTAGGGACAGACAAGACGCTTAGTTCTTCATGCGCAATAGCCAAATCTTTATTGTTCACAGCTCATATTTATATGGTTTTCTAAAAGCATCGTGTTTAATTCTAATTGGTTAGTGACTTTTTGCTACTCAGTTCATTGATTAGTAGGTGCTCATGTGCGTGTGTGCTAAAGGCTTTCTCCTTTACAGATGTTTACATTTTTTCTTCATGGATTCTCATGGGTAGACTTCTTATTTTCACAGGTGTCAGATGTTTCTCACTGGAACTTATCAGGCTATCTGTTAGCTGTACTTAGCCAAAGTAAGGCCTGAGACATGATTTTAGAAGGCCTTTCTTTTGTAAGGTTTTACCTATATGCAACACTTAATTTTTTCTTTCTTTTTTTAAACTTATGCACCTGCAACAAATGTTCCTAAAGTCAGAGATCCAGAGTCAAAAGTTTGACATAAATGCAAACAGAATTGTATAAATGCAAAACATAAATGCAACAGAATGACAATGCCATTAACTTTTACAGGGTATTATTTGCATTGCTCCTTCACAACACAAAACATACAGAGCAATCATTAGGCTACAAGTATAATAAAGTAGAGATAATGCATAAAGGCAAGAAGCAAACACCAGGAGGAAAACTTGGAGACAAATGAATATCCTTGGCTGGGAGCAATACCATGAAGCATGACCAAACTGGATTTTTACTTTTTTCATTGATGGGATAGGACCAGCTCTCCAGGAGAGATGAGATGAGGTTGAACCCATGAAGAATGGGAAGAAAAAGAGACAAATCAGGGAGTTATTACAGTTGAAGGGGATGCTCATTAGAGTTGATGGCTAAGTTGGTCACTGTGGAAATACAGGCAAATAGCATGATCCTTAAACCACTCCTTGATTGTAATTATGTAATAGAATTAACAGTCCTGAATGAGAGGGAGAGTGCAGAAATTCCTCAGTGTGAGTAAAACAGAGATGTTGGAAACAAGAATCTTCTATAACACATTTCAAGTCCCTATCAAATAGGACATCCTAGAGCCTGTCAGTATAAAACTGATCAATAGTTAAGTGGGGTATGTAAGATTAAATAAGAAAGGGTGGTTCAGTGTATTCATTCACTCTAAGACTCCTGATCCTGTGAGTTGTCAAGGACTGACCGTCCCAGGAGCATACATCCCACTAATGCTGTCTTGTACTAGATGATTTGCTATGATTTAATTTTGCAGACATGTGAATGTACACAGCAGTACCAGAATGTTGTAAAAGTATTATCATTTAGAAAAGATTACACTAATGGCATGAAAAGTGGACAGGATAGAAAGCAAGGAGGTACAGTAGAGTTGTGATGAGATTACTTGATCATGCCTAATTTCAAATTGAGTCTCTTTAATATAAGGAATTATTCTTTAGGGAAAGAAGCACTGAACAACAAAACATATTGTTCATTTAATGTCCATAACTTTTTCCCCCAAGATTTGTTTTTTAAAATTATGTATTTCTATTCTATAACAATGGTAATTTGCTCATTACCACATGAGGATATTGGTGATGGAGCACAGCCCTTAAGTATCCATGGCTACAACTTAAGCAAATACAGTATCAAGATGAGGTATGAATATACATACCAGCTTGGTAATGTCCAAGTTGATTCTGCACTATGCAAAGAAGGAATTAAGAATAAAATCTAGAATTTGCCTTGTGACTTGCTGTCAGCTTTAATCATCTACTGGCTTAGAAGAGGTATAGCCAGTAGTTTTTCATTTCCGCAGAAGTAAAGCGAGTGACATTTCTATTAGGGATGCAGACATTGTGAATTATACAGCATCTGCAGTGACAAACTATCTGCTGAGAAGAAAAATAATGTGGTTGTCATGCATATCTGATCCTTTAATTACACACATACTTGTAGAAACTGTTAAAAGAAGTGGCTTCTCCAAGAGACAACGTTTCCAGTGGGATTATATTTGCAAACCTCTGCAGATCTGCCCATTTTAGGGTATGAAAACAAATTTTAAATGAATAATTGACAAAATTGTCTGGTATTCTTAGAAATGGGAAATTAAAAAGAGGGATGGGGAAAGGAAGTGAAGTCAAACAGCAGCTTGCTTAGAAGACCAAAAAAAGCTAAGGCAAATGTCCTTTGAAGCTAGCCATAGACCTTAAGTAGATTAGCACAATGGGGGAACACAGAAGTTTGCAAATTTGACTTTCATCTGGCTTATTTCTGGCTATGGCAGAACTTTTGGCCTCATCTACTTTGGAATCTATTGTCATCCAAAGGGAAGTTGTCACCTCTGAAAATCAACCTGACTTTATTCTCTACTTCTCTTCAAGATCTCTGCACATATTTGATTTACATCAGATATGACTGACTTCTCAAGACATGCAGAAAACTTGAATTCAGGCTGAAAACCTTTTCAGATTCTTCTATTACAGTGAGCAAAAGAATCCAAACTGTCATCCCACCTGTACATTTTATACACAAAGTAGTTATTCATCATTTATTTCACATCATATATATTGCAGCAGAGCACTGTGTCTTGGAGGTCCACCTTTCCTGGAAAAGGTTTCGTCAAACATCATCATCCACATGAGATATGATGGTCACTCTTCCAGCATGTGACATGAAAGAGCAGATTCATTCCCGGATCTGATGCTATTTTGTCACAGAAGGGAGACAGACAAGCGACAAGACACAACTGTGTTCATGCACAACTGCCAACTTTATTATTGAGGTGCTCCCTCTTTTATAGGGGCTTCGAATTTCCCACTCTTACACCTGATTGGTCACAGGTGTTAACTCTGCCCAGCTCACTGGCCAATGATGTGGGTGCATCCATGGTTCATAGGGATTGGCTGAGGTCCCCTGTTGGAACTTGAATCTGATCTGTCCGGGGACTTGTTTATTCCAATTCCCTACTGAGCTAGGCTGGTTGAGTAATTGTCTGTCATGGCCAAATTATTTGTGCAGCTATAGACCAGCTATAGCTGTCACAGTATTTAGGCTGTGGAAAGAGATATGAACAAGATATTGATATAATCCCTCCTGCCTGATGAAATGGAAGATGCCTATGCCATTTTTGAAAAATTATGCATGCTGCTGTTCCAGAGGTTGGAACCGAATGTCTACCACAGCAGTGACTGCATTTACACACTGAAAAATGAGATGGGGAGAGATATTTGTTGGAATAGTATTGAGGGTTGGGTTGCTTCCTTATAGAATTTTTTCCCAGAAGTTGCTAAGAAGCTGATTGCTGGGTGCTTTTCGGTGCTCATGGGTGCTTAGGAACAAACAAAGGAAAGCAGCTAAGGCAGAGACAGAGAGGCACCGTCTTCACTTCCTCTGGGCAGTTTTCTGCTCTCAGGAAAACGGCCAAAACTGCCCGTCTCAGCGCGGCAGAGAGCTCTCACCATCCAGCACCTGGAGCTTGGTCGGACCACCGTCTCTTCGTGTGTCCCCCAGGATTTTGGGAACCTGTTCTCTCCCTGCCCTGCCAGGAGCTCCTTCCCACTGCCCTGCACCCACGGCTTCTTCAGTTTTGCTCGGAGTCTCCCCACACTGTGTTTCTGCAGCCCGTGCCTAGCCTGGACATTCCAACAGCTCCAGCTACCGCCGCCAAGCCTCGGATACATCTCGCCCCCCAGGACTGCTGCTCACTCTTTTAGCTTGTGACGGTACTGAGGGGGGGGGAGGGTGCCAGAGGAAAACTGTAACTAGGTTGTTGGTTTTTTTCTTTCTTCTCTAGTTCTGTTTGTTGTCAACATTATAGTTATTATTGTTAATTTACCTTGTTAGACTAACTAGTAAAGAACTGTTATTCCTACCCTCACATCGTTGCCTTAGACCCTCCTTCAATTTTAGGATTATAACAAGTCCAAGGGAAGTTTCCATTTTTTTTTGGTTCCCTAGCAGACACCCCCTGTCTTTCCAAACCAAGACAAATAGATAGAGTGAATCATTCCTGCCTGAGCCCAGGCTTGCATGGGTTTCCTTAGGTCCTTTCCCAGAAATCAAGCAAATGAGGTTCACCTGTTTAAAAGGTGAAAAAGGATTCTAGCCTGTGAGTTTGTGGGGCTGATTTATAGGGCTTTGAACTAGGTTTGAAAGGGGAAGGGGATAAGACCAGGCTCACTAGAGATGAGCCTGGGGGTGGCATGCCAGTGTTGGGGATGAAACTGATAGCCCAACTAAAGTACATCTACACCAATGCAGCAGTATGGGTAACAAACAGGAGGAATTGGAGGTCACTGTGCAGCAGTAAAGCTATGATGTAATCACCACTGTGATTACATGGTGGGATGATTCACATGACTTGAGTGCTGCAATTGATGGCTATAAGCTCTTCAGAAGAGACAGGCAAAGAAGAAGAGGCAGTGTAGTGGTTCTGTACATTAGGGAGTGTTTTGACTGTATAGAACTCCATGATAGTGATGATAAGGTTGAGTGTCTATGGGTAAGAATCAGTGGGAAGGCCAACAAGGCAGAGATGCTGGTGGGAGTCTGTTATAGATCACCTAACCAGGATGAAAAGGTGGATAAACTACTCTACAAGTGGCTGGCTGATGTTTCAAGATCGCCAGCCCTTATTCTTGTGGGAGACTTTAGCCTGGCAGATGTCTGCTGGAAACTCAACATAATGGAGAGGTGGCAGTCTAGGATGCTCCTGGAGTGTGTGGAAAAGAACTTCCTGGCACAGATGCCAAGTGAGCTGTCTGGGGGATAGCTCATTATCTTATCCCATTTTTAGGGTCTTTGATCTGTTTTGTTTTGTTTTGTCCTTGCCCCATCCCCATCCTTCCTGGCTCTGGGGCTGCCTCGATGAATGGGAATCGAGCCAGGGTGAAGCTCTCTGGTTCTAGCCTGGATAATTTAACTGGTAGCTTCCTCAGGAAACCTACAATTAGCCACTTTTATGAGAGAGACCACGCTGATTCAGTCGTCCAGAAACAGAACTTTAATAAGGAAAAAACAACAAATGAGACAGCGTGCACAGTACAAGGAGCGGACTGAAAAAGAGCAGGGTCCAGGGTGTAACAACATTTTTTATGCATGTAGGAAAAAGCGGAGTTAAGGCGGGGATCCGAGGGGACAGTCCAGTGGGGGAAGGAATATGGAAAATATTGCAGAAAAAAATAACCAATAGTAATAACAAGAACTGAGAACTTTCCAGCAACAATTTTTATATAAAAAATGAGGTATTCAGGGGTGGGTCTCAGCTTGTAATAGGTATATACTCAAGTTTGTTAATCAAATCTTAACTAACTGTGTACTCCTTACCAAGGCTTTGCAGGGGAAGGGAAGGGGAAGCTGCCTGAGTCAGCAGAGGTACTTTGAGCAAGATAAACATCATGCATCCTGTCTGCAGATAATGTAAAGGTTTTTGTGTATTTGCACAAGCCAGCGGGGAGTAAACAAAAGATTAAGAGAGGAGGATGATGCCCCCCCCCTCCCCACGACCACCAGAAGACAGGAAGACGACCCTTAACAACAGGCTACGCAGATAAGAAGAGTCACGTCACAGATACTGGAAGAAGAAGAGTATAAAAAAAAAGGACTCAGCAGGGAGAGTGTGGACCGTTGTAGAGCATGAGTTTCACAGGCCACCCAGCGCTGTTTTGTTTATTGCCGCTTGCGTAATAAAATAATTTTCTTAATTGGCTTGACTCTGTCGGATTTAATTAGATAGCTAACTTATAACAAGCTCACCTGAGCTGAGAAGGGCTTTACCCTGGCTTAAAGCCGAGGTCTTCATCCACCTCCGTGGAGCAGACCCCAACACCGAGGTTTCCGGGGAGAGTTGGGGGTGGGGCGAGAGGCAGTCTCTCTCTTCTGGCAGGTGATTTGACTGGACACACACAACCAGTATCTCTGACCAGGGCTCCAGCTGTTCATGTGGGGTTTGCCTGCTTCATTTTGTTGTTTTTTGGGGTTTTTTTCCTTCAGCACTGTTATAAGTTTGGAGAGCGAAGAGACAGAGTCAATGCCAAAGTAAAAATTTATATTTATTGTAGCAAGCGAACAGCAAGCAAACAGCGCTGGGTGGCCGGCGGGGTCTCTGCCCCTGCAAAAACAGCCAGTGGCTTCCCTCCTGGACCCCAGAGTTCTTGTAGTCTCTTCATTTCTGGCTTTTTACGTCACTTTGGTTATACTCTGCGTCTGCGCAGCTTGTTGCTAGGGGGTCGTAGTCTGCCTCTCGGTGATCGTAGGGAGGAAGATGCTCTTCTTCCTCGCAGCTTAGTTCATGCACCAGCTATGCTTCAGTTCCATATTTGGCTAATGCAGTGAGTATACAAGTTATGCTTAAGTCAGCAAAGTTGCTTAACAGGATGCCTTGTGGCTTCCGTTAGTCCTGCTTATCAGGCTTCCTTAGTTCCCAATATCTCACTTAACCCTTTCATTCCCTCGTTTTTATGACCAAACTTTTAGGCATCTATTACAGGCACTGTAATTGAGCATGCTGGCTGGGCTTCTTTTGCTGCTCTGCTGTCGAGAAGCCCAGGGCCGGTGCGTGCCAGGACCCAGGACCACCCTTGTTTCCTGCCGGGGGACTGCCCACACCCTCCGCACAGCCTGGATCCAGAGGACTGGCCAGTGCTGGTGAGAAGATCCCGGGGAGCCTTTTGCTGCGTTTGGGAGCCGCACTGCTACTGCAAAGCCCCCACCATACCTCCGCCATTGCTCCGGGTTTTTTGTTATGAGACACTAACTTTGAAGATATTGCTGCTGGGAAAAAGAAGCTTT
>JAGMWU010000027.1:3248880-3311102 GCA_018697195.1 Certhia americana | reverse complement strand
TCAGTTGGGTATCGATATTAGATCGATATCCATATTTTAGTAAATCAGTTACACTGTAGCTTTTCACCCTCTGCCTGCCAGGAGGTCCTGCCATTCCAGCTTTCTTCTCCTGAGGTTCCTGCTACAGCTCCTATTGCTATCCAGAGGGGGCACCAGGATCGGCTGCTCCTGGAGGTTCGTACAGGAAATTCCTCCTCCATCCCTTCCTGACAGCTGTGTCCGCTATCCTCCACATGAGAGAGACGGCCAGACTCATGCCACAGCGCTCCCTGCAGTCGAGGGGGTGTCATGGCACCTGCCTGGCTGGGGAGCCACCCAGCACCCCCTGTCCTCTGGGACCATAACTACACCAAAGGGGAAAGTGCTTAAATAGAGGAAAGAGACTGTTTATTGGGGTTTTCTGTTCTTTGTTTGTTGTTGTTATCATTGCTGATGTTTGCCTTGTTATACATACACACACTAGTAAACAACTGTTATTCCTTTTCTCATATCTTTGCCCATAGGCCCCTAATTTCAAAATTGTAATAATTCAGAGGGGAGTGGGTCGTATTTCCATTCCAAGGGAGGTTCCTGCCTTCCTCAGCAGACACCTATCTTTCAAACCAAGACATGAGCCTACCAGGGGTGGTGCCCTGCTAGACCTGCTGTCCTGCTGTTTACAAACAGAGAAGGGCTGGTGGGAGATGTGGTGGTCAGAGGCCATCTTTGAAAGAAGAGGCAGGCAACTAAGGAAGAGTACAAGGATGTTGTTAAGTCCTGTAGAGAAAATTAGAAAGGTGAAAGCTCAACTAGAACTACCTATTGGGTTTAATACTGAATACTGAATAGTTCCCTTACTAGACACCAGACAATCCATACAATCCCCTTGACTGAGGTAAGGCCTTTTTGCTGTTTTGAGTCTAGAATATTTCTAATTTTCCTACATACTTTTTTTTATTTGCTAATAATTCTTTTAAATCTGAATGTTTAATGTGTTGAATTTTTTTCTCTTTGGGAGGATATAATTCAGACATCTTCCACCACTCAGCCACTTATTATCAAGAATGCTGTGAGAACTGGGTAGCTCTGACAGCATCACTCTGTCAGATCTGCAGCTGATGAATGGATCAAACAGTTATTAAGTAGGACTGATAGACACAATGATCATTCAAGCCTCATTTTCTGAAGAAACCAGGCTAAAAATTGTTCACTGATTATCACTAATTGGCATTACTGAAAAAAAATTGCCAGCAACCTTTTCTAGAAGGCTTAATATGTCCAAATACATTTTTTCTGAGCCAAAAGCAATTGAATGTTATTGATGCCTTCTAGAGGCTGACAGGGAACAGAGACTACAAAGAGCAAAAGGATAAAGTAGGGATTTATTAAAAGGCCTCAATGGGTACACCTGGGCCACACAAGAGTCCAGCCAGACCACACCCAAGATGCACCCAAAATGGTCACAAAATGGATGACTGATCACAAGGTCTCACATTTTTATAAGTTCTAGTCCATTAGCATATTAGTTGTCCAACCATAGCTTCAGGTTATGAAGCTCCATCCTCCTTGTTTTTTCTTCTCACTTCACTGTTGTTTTCGTTCTTGGGCCTGAAAGTTGTCCTTGGTATCAAGCTAGAGAAGGAATTGTTTTGTCTACCTACTCTGTGAAGAGAGCTTAGTAGCACTTAATATGAAACCTAAAACTACCCAATAAAACAGCAGAGAATCTAAAAAATATAAAAGTTAAAACTTAAGGCATCATTTCCCCCCTTCAGAAGCTCAACAAGGCCTTTACCTTGTTGAGTCTCTATTCTAAATACAAGTATCTAACTGTTGGAACCCTGGACACAGAGAATTTCAGACTTTCTGTGCTGACAGGGACTAATCCTCAAAGACACACTGCATTTGACCTGAGGCCTTGGATCATTTAGAATCTGTGATAAGAGAACACCCTATAACAGTTCCAAAGGAGCAATTAAGAAACCTTATATATTGGGTGCATTCTCAATTTCCAAATGCAGATCCTAAGGCTTTGTTTACACCGTTTCTATGGGATTCTGTTCATTTAAGACTGTATAATGCAGCTACATAGAGGAATGAGGCAGCTGCAAAGTTTCTTCCTGCTTGCAGGGTTTTTTATGAAGTAATAACAAATGCAGCACCCAAACTCAAATAGAAGACAAAGGAGAGGTACTTATACCTTCTCAAAGTCAAAGTCACCCCAAGAAAATGATGCAGCCGGCAGTGGATGGAGGAGGATCCCCGCCTCCTCCCTCTCAGGCGGCGGGGTAAAAGCCCAGGCGAACGGGGGAAGCCCAAACCCCAAGCAGGGGCTTCCAGTAGATCAGGGGCCCCCAGGGGTGCTGGGGACCGACCCTGGGGCTACACACGCGGCAGCAACAGAACAGGCTCCCCCCGGGGGAGCGGAGACAGAGAGGAGCAGCCCCGCCACCCCTTGGAGCGGAGAAACAGCCCCGCAGCCCCTGGGGCGGGCAGGCACGACGAAACCAGAAGTTTTAAACACTGCAAGCCCGGCTTTACTGCAAACCAGCCCACAGACTGTGGCAGAGAACAGCTAGGGGCAGGGGGAGAGGCCAGAAGCACCACAGCCACTCCAGGCGAGCACACAGACACAACATCCAAATTTCTGCACAGGAGGAAGAGGCATGAATACAGCCTTGAAGCCAGAAGAAGGAGCATCTTCACAAGGCATAAATCCACAAAATACAAACAGTTTACAAAATATAAATAGAGAATTAGTCACATTTTCTCCTAATCCAGGAGTTATTTCAAATAATAATCCAAGTGACCTTTCAAGAGATGCATCCAATTATACCAATTGGGCAAAAATTAGAAAGAAGGCATTGAAGGAAGGTGATTTTGACATGGCAACAACACAGATAGTAGCCATGCCAGTGAAATATGGTAAAAGAAATGCAAATCCTAAATGGATTCCATTAATGCATGACACAATCAAAGACTTGAGACAGGAGATCAAAGAGAGTGGCTTAGGTTCACCATACTTCAAGCAACTTTTGAAGGGCACTTTCAATAATTATGATTTTGTGCCTTATGACTGTAAATACATAGCATCCACGATCTTAACAGATTCTCAATACATGCTATGAGGAGTCAAATGGAGAAGAGCTCTCACCAAGTTAATAGAGACTTATGCTGGAGGTGCAAATGCAGCTCTCACACTAGAAGAAATAGCCAGTGATGCTCCTTATGACAAACCAGAAGATCAAGCTGATTTGCCTCGAGAAGTGATTTCAGATATTAAAGAAGCAGCTCAAAAGGCAGTTCTGCAAATTCAACCTACTGGAAGCCCAGAGGGCGTTTATACAGAAGTAAAGCAAGGAGTATCTGAGTCATTCACTTCTTTCATAGATCGCCTTACACAAGCAATAGAAAGACAATGCAGTGATGAGGTGGCACATCCTCATCTGCTTAGAAGTCTTGCTTTTGCTAATGCCATTGCAGAATGCAAGTGTTTAGTTACTGCCTGGCCAGATTCACAGCCAACCTTGCCACAAATGATAGATGCATGCAGCAAGATAGGCACTCCTCAACATATACCAGCAATCCAAGAAAATGCCTTGGGGGAACAATTCAGGAAAGTCCTCGAAGCAGTGGACCAAAGACTTGCGAAAAACCTCTCTGCTCTCCATGTAACTCCTCATTGAGATGATTCTGCAGAAATAATGGCAGCAGAAGTCACCAAGAGTCCATGTTCCAAGCGTGGAAGATTTGGACACATAAAAAAGTATTGCCCAGAGTCTGCGGAGAGTGCAAAATCACTGAATCATTGTCCAAGATGCAGGAAAGGGAGACATTTTGCAAATCAGTGTCGTTCCAAAATGGATGTGGACAGAAGACCTCTACCGATTCCAGGAAACTACAAAAAGAGCGCGGGACACCAACACGTGATGAAACGAGTTATGGTGGTGACTCCTCAAGACACACAGTATGTGAGGAACCCTTATCAGACTCCCTATGCAGGACCATCTGCCATTTCCCCAGTGACTCAGAATTGCTACCCCCAGGAGCACAATGCAAATTGGCAGCTTCCAAATTAATATACTTCATGAATGACAGTGATGCAGTGTTGTATTGTATCACATTTGGTTTGTTCCATCACCCCTCAAGGCCCTGTGGTGTCTTAGTTTCCTCTGGGTAGACTCCTCCCTTTGCCCCTCCCATCATTGGTTTCCAGTGGCTCCAGCACTTTCCTCCACCCCCCTTTCTCCCCTGGGCCTTTGAAAAAGCCCTGTTCCACATGGCTTTCCCTCTTTCTCCTCACCCTGCCTGGATAATAAAACCTGTGGGACCCTTTGTCCTGGGAAGAAAGGGTGCTTCTCGTCTTTTACTTTTGTCCTTGTTGGTGTTTCGCCGTGGTACCCTTCCAGCTTCCCACAGGGAAGGGGGTGGGGCCAGGGGAGGGGGTGGTACCCCTCCTTGTTCCCATGGGGGAGGGGGTGGGGCCTGGGCAGGGGGTGGGGCCCTTTCTGGTTCCCACAGGGAACAGGGTGGTACCCTTTCTGGTTCCCATGGGGGAGGGGGTGCCCCCCCGACAGATCTCACAGGGGTGGAGCTGAAAGGGGAAACCCTGGCGTTCAGAACCAAGGGGAACAAGCCTTATTTACAGCAGCTCCTGTCTCATATACTGGTAAGGGAAATGTAATTAGAAGCTATCAGCATTTCTTTCACCAAAGCAAAAAAGAATTATGCAAAATGCAAAAAGAATTTGGCCGAGACACCGAGACTTTTAAAAGCATGATGGGAGCCACGCTGACATCCCTGGAATTCATTCCAGCTGACCTCCAAGCTGTCTTCTGGTGTCTCCTTACCCCCTCAGAGTTAGATCTGTGGGAGAGAACCTGGAAGAGATCCCTGAATGGACTCCTGGTGGAGCTTAAGCAAAGCACCCAAGGCACAAAAGATATAGAGGGGAATGATATCACACAAGAACATTTATGTGGCAAAGGGGAGTGGACCAACCTAGAAGATCAGGCTCAGGTACTACCAAAATTCATTTTAGATAAAATCAGTGTAGCAGCAAAAAAGAGTTTTTACCAGTTACCAACAGCTGAAGCTAGGGGTAGTTATATTAGGGTTTAATTAACATTAAACAGCATGCTTCAGAAAGTTTCTTGCAGTTTGTTGACCGTCTTCATGCACAAATAGAGAGACAAGTGGAGGACCCAGTGGTACAGGCAGAGTTAATTAAGGAGATGGCACAGAGAAGTGCCAATGAAGCTTGCTGCCAAGTAATACTGGGACTACCTCTTGATCTTTCACCTATGTTGGCACAGATGATAGAAACATGCACCAGGAAAGCAGAGCTGTTCTGTGCACAAGAAACAAAGCCAAGATCAGCAAACCCAAAGACTGTAGCAGCTGTGTCACCAGGAGTGAAGAGGCAACAAATGTCCCCAGAACAGCTTCAACACATCATCTACTTCCACTGTAAGAAGCCAGGACACTTTGCCAAAGACTGCCCTCAAAGCCAACAGCAGAAGAAGAAAAATCAGAACAATGGACCTAACAACAAACAAAAAAACTAGGACGGGAGCGCTAGCTCACACCACACCATGATATAAATGTAGTGAGCTCCACAATAAAACCTCCCTGAAAAGGGAAAAGGGGGAGGAAGGGAGGAGGGGTGCAGGACAAAAAAAAGGAATATATACTTAACAAAAGCTGGTGGTCTCACAAGAGTTTCCAGCTTGTGACCAGAAAAGCCTTTCTTTTGAAGTCTGCCTATTGGACAGTCATTGGAGTAGACCTGCTGCTGGAGGACTCACAGGACTTGGCAATAGATCACACAGGACTGGACAGTGGGATTTTTGCTACTGGGGACACTGCACACACATCCATGGAGATTGAGGTGGTTCCCATGACCATCAAGGGAGACATACCTAACCTCATTCTCCTGGTGCACTGCCCTCAGCCACCCTTCTATTTGGCCCAGGGGCAAATCAACACCCAGGCCATACCCATTCCAGCAGAAATCCCAGTAGATGACAATGCACTTGATGTCTACTGGTCTGAAGTGGTTGGCGAGGACAAACCCATCATGGGATGCAACCTAAACCTGTGGAGCAGGCCATCTCCATGTAAAAGGGTTGCTAGACACGGGGGCAGATGTGACAATAATATTTGAAAGGGTGTGGTCATCATATTGGACATTTTAACCCGTGGCTGGCAAAATCCAAGGTATAGGAAGAGTCACATTGGCAAAAATCTCAAAAAGCGTCGTACAAATTGAGGGGCCGGATGGGAAATTGGCCAGTGTCTGTCCGGTTGTCGCCAACTACAAAGCTCCCTTATGGGGGAGAGACACCATGTCCCAGTGGGGAGTCAAATTAGTTATCCCCAAGACACCCCAGGATATGTAGAGGCGGCCACTGTGGAGCACCCTACCCACAAGTTAACATGGCTGGATAATACCCAGTATGGGTAAATCAGTGTCCACTCAGCAAGGAAAAGCTTAAGGTGCTCGAGGAGCTCGTAGAGGAGCAATTGGCCAAAGGCCACATAGAAGAGACAACCAGCCCTTGGAATTCCCCAGTCTTTGTGATAAAAAAGCCAGGGAAGAATAAGTGGAGGCTCCTTCACGACCTCCGGAAAACAAAGTAATTGAGGACATGGGGTCACTCCAACCAGGGATGCCTTCCCCAATGATGCTTCCCCAAAATTGGCAATTGGCTGTCCTGGATGTCAAGAACTGTTTCTTCCAAATTCCCCTATACCCAGAAGATGCCCCATGGTTTGCCTTCTCGATTCCTACCATTAATCAAGAAGCCCCATTGAAGCGCTACCACTAGAAAGTATTGCCTCAAGGCATGAAATGCAGTCCTTCCATCTGCCAGTGGTATGTGGCTTCATTGCTGTCCTCTGTGCACACCCAAAAAAGGGAAGCCATCATCGTCCACTACATGGATGACGTGCTTGTGTGTGCCCCCGATGACACTACACTCCAACACACACTTGACCTAGTGGTTAAAGTTTTAACCTCTGCTGGATTCCAACTGCAGGAAGACAAAGTTTAAAGGGTGCCACTTTGGAAGTACCTGGGTTTGGAGATCACTGCGGGGACCATTGTTCCGCAGAAATTGGAAATTGATAGTGATCCCAAAACCCTAGCGGATCTCCACTCCCTGTGTGGGTCCTTGAACTGGGTCAGGCCCTGGCTGGAGACAAAAGCCGCAATCCAAAAAGCACAGAAGTCTTTGACCCAGAGGCAGGCTCACCGTTACGAGCCCAAGCTGCCTTTCAAATTCATCGTCCTGGGAAAGCTGTCACACTTACATGGTTTAATTTTCCAATGGATTGAAGGGCAGAAAGATCCACTCTTAATCATAGAATGGGTCTTCCTTTCCCACCAGCAATCCAAAACCATCACACAGCCACAAGAGCTGATAGCTCAGCTGACCTGGAAAGCCAGGATGAGACTGCGTGAGCTGGCTGGTTGTGCCTTTATATGTATTCACCTTCCAGTCAAACTTTCTAAGGAGGGAAAGAACTTTCCCAAGAAGTTGACCAAAGAGATGTTTTAGCACCTCCTCCAAAACAATGCCAACCTCCAACTATCTCTGGACAGCTACAATGGACAAATATCAATCTACACCCCATCACACAAATTGTTTAATGAGGAATTCCACATCATTCCTCTTGAGAAAAGGAGTCATAGGCTGCTCAAGGCTCTCACAGTGTTCACTGATGCATTTGGGGCATCCCACAAGTTGGTGATGACATGGAGAAATCCCCTGACTCAGCATTGGGAAGCTTATGTTGAGTTTGTGGAGGGGTCACCCCAGGTGTCTGAACTGACTTCAGTAGTGAGAGCCTTTGAGAAGTTCTCAGAGCCAATTAATTTGGTCACCGACTCAGCCTACATGGTGGGAGTAGTGTCCAGGGTGGAGCAGTCAGTTCTCAAAGACATTGAGAACAAGAATCTCTTCAGGTTGCTCTCAAAACTAATTTATTTAGTCTCACATTGAGCGCATCTGTTCTATGTAATGCATGTGAGGTCACATACCAATTTGCCAGGTGAAATCGCAGAAGGGAATTGTAAAGCAGATTCCCTCGCCTCCCCAGCAGAAATGGCACGCCTTCCGGATGTCTTCCAACAAGCAAAACTAAGTCACCAGCAATACTGTCAGAATGTGCCAGGTCTAATCCGTCAGTTCTGGCCGACACGGAGTCAAGCTAGAGCTATTGTGTCTACCTGTCGCAGTTGCCAGCCCCAGGCCATGCCATCTCTGGGTATTGGGGTTAATCCCCGAGGCCTTGGGAGCTGCGACATGTTGCAAACAGACATTACACACATTCCCAGTTTCGGTCACCTCAAATATGTGCATGTAAGCATAGACACATATTCAGGTGCGGTTTACGCCTCTGCCCATGGAGGAGAAAAGGCTTCACATGCCAAACAAGACCTGGTGCAAGCCTTTTCAGTGCTGGGGATCCTTAGAGAAATCAAAAGTGACAATGGCCCAGTGTATAAGGCCAAGGAATTCCTAGAGTTTGTCCAGCAGTGGAGAGTGGAGCATAAAAAAGGCATCCCCCACTCCCCCACAGGCCAAGCTGTAATTGAGCGTGCCCACCAGAAGCTCAAACAAGTCCTGGCTAGTCAGAGGAGTTCAACAGTGTGGATGTCACCACAGCAAAAGCTTTGCAAAGCCGTGTTTGTGATTAATTTCCTGAACTGTTCATTTGAGAATATGAGTCCTCCGGTGGTACGTTATTTCCAGAGCAATAATCAGTTTAAGTTATCACAGTGTCTACCAGTTCTAATCAAGGACCCAGAAACTTGGGAAACCAAAGGTCCTTTTGAACTTGTTACCTGGGGGCGTGGCTACGCGTGCATATCCACCCCCGCAGGCCTATGGTGAATACCCTAAAAGTGGTTAAAACCTTTAGTCCCCAAAGGCCCAGCACCAGCAGGAATGGATGACAAACAAGTAACTGTTGCTTCGAAGAGAAGACACTGCTGGAAAAAGGAGAGAATACCTTCCTAAACCATCTGGTTGCATTCCAGCAGACACCTGAATCAGACAAGTGAAGCAGGAATCTGAAGACTGGCTCAATGGACTGTTCAAGGACTGGGGACTCTCCAGGTGGTGGACTTCAATAGTTAAAACAGTTCTGTTGTATATTGTTGTTCTTTTCCTGATTGTGTTAGCATTCGAGGTTTTATGCTACTTAATTTTCAAAGCCATCCACAATTTAATCCCTGGTACCTCAGAAGCCAACCACACAGAGTTTGTGGACCAAAAGCAACCAAACTGGCCTGAAAATCATAAGTGGTGGACAAACTCATATTCTGAATCAGAATAAGCCCGACACTTTTCTTTAACTTCATTTAAACAAAAAGGAGGAGGTGTTGTATTGTATCACATTTGGTTTGTTCCATCACCCCCCTAGGCCCTGTGGTGTCTTGGCTTCCCCCAGGTGGACTCCTCCCTTCGCCACTCCCATCATTGGTTTCCATTGGCTCCAGCTCTTTCCTCTACCCCCCTTTCTCCCCTGGGCCTTTGAAAAAGCCCTGTTCCACATGGCTTTCCCTCTTTCTCCTCACCCTGCCTGGATAATAAAACCTGTGGGACCCTTTGTCCTGGGAAGAAAGGGCACTTCTCGTCTTTTACTTTTGTCCTTGTCAGTGTTTGCTGGGGTTTAGAGCTAGCCAAATAGTCTCCCTGGAAAGATGAACACCCTCAATGCAGTGAAACCCACAGGAGTCACTGGGACTTCATGGAAAAGGCAAGACTTTTTGATTATAGGTAAGGACAGAATCAGCACTTTAGGCCTAATTATCTATCCATCAGTCATTTCAGCGAATCATAATGAGGAGTTGACAGTTTTGGCTCAGGCTTTGAAACCTCCATTGATGGTTCCATAAAATACTCGAATAGCCAAGGCCATTGCTTTACCATCCAATGCAATAAAACAAGTCATGCCAACAGTAAATCAGCAGGTACCACCTGAAAGTTAAGACATAGAGACTGATGTCTTCTGGATAAAACAAATAGGCTGGGATCGACCACTAATAACTTGCAGCTTGACATATAACAGCAAAACAACCACAATAACAGGCATGTTGGACACTGGTGCAGATGTCGCTGCCATCTTTCATAAGTTTTGGCCCAGAGAGCGGAACTTGGTTATTTCTTTGAACTCTCTGACAGGAATTGGAGGAACCACAATATGCCTGCAAAACAAAAACCTGTTCATCGTCACATGGCCAGATGGAAAGGCAGCAATCATTCATCCATTCATCTTGCAAAAACCCATCACAGTATGGAGAAAGGACGTCCTGTCTCAATGGGGAACGAGAATAGAAGGGGATTTTTAATAGAGGTCACTGAGAAATTCACTACCCTAAAACTGACCTGTAAGATGAACAAGCCTGTCTGGATGGATCAGTGGCCCCTGGAAAAAATGAAATTGAGTGCTCTCAAAGTTTTAGTGAAGGAACAATTGCAGAAAGGCCACATTAAGCCAACAAATAGTCCTTGAAATTCTCCAGTGTTTGTTATTCATAAGAAAACTTCCAATACATGGAGATTGCTCCATGACCCCAGGAAAATCAGTGAGGTCACTGAAGAAATGGGACCACTTCAACTTGGACTTCCTTCTCTCTTAATGATCCTGAGAGAATGGCCACTTGTAATTATAGATCTAAAAGATTGTTTCTTCAACATTCCTCTTCATCCAAAAGATGCTCCTCGATTTGCATTCTCTGTCCCAAGCATCAACAGACAGAAACCTTTGCAAAGATATTGAGTGGTCCTTCCTCAAGGCCTCAAAAATTCACCAACAATTTGACAATGGTTCCTGGCCCGAGCCTTGTCTGCAGCTCAAAAGAAACATCCATAAGCAATGATCATGCATTATATGAATGATCTGCTCATTGCAGCACCAACACTCAAAGAAATGCAAGAAGTTCGTGACAGCATGATTGCAGAAGTTCAAAATGCAGGACTGGAAGTGTCTACATCAAAAATCCAGGAAGTGTCACCATGGAGATATTTAGGATGGAGAATTACAGAGAAAACAATTAGGCCACAGAAGATACAGCTCAGAGCCTACATCAACAATCTGCAGTATCTACAACAACTTTTGGGAGAAATTAATTGGATCAGGCCAATTTTGGGGATCACCAATGATGAACTTGCACCGCTTTTCAATTTACTAAGAGGACACTGCAACATTATATCTCCCAGAAGCCTCAGACCTGAAGCTCAAGAAGCCCTTGAGAAAGTCACTGAGGCCCTTCAGCAAAGACAAGCACATTGTTGTGTGATGTCACAGCCATTTCTTCTTGAAGTGCTAGGAGAAAAAATGCAATTGTGTGGTCTCATATTTCAATGGGACACCTCAAAGAAAGATCATTTGCTGGTGATTGAATGGGTTTTCTTGCCCTACAGATCTCCAAAAGCAATCTTTACAACACCAGAAATGACAGCTCAGATCATAATCAGGGCCACATCAAGATTGCTGTCAATGGCAGGCAAAGATTTTACAACAATTTATCTGCCATTGAAAAAAGAAGATTTTAATTGGGCATTGCAAAAATCAGAAGAATTGCAAATTGCATTGCTAGATTATTCAGGTGTCTCTTCAATTTACTTTCCAAAGCACAGGCTGTTGCAGACAAAATTGAGTTTCGGAGAAAAACCCATGTTAAGGTTGATGCCTTAGGTTTTAGCTATTATGGTTTTTAGACTCTGTGCTGTTTTGGTGAGTAGTTTTAGGTTTCATATTAAGTTCTACTAAGCTTTCTTCGCATTGTATATAGACAAAACTATTCCTTCTCTAGTTTGATACCAAGGATAACTTTCAGGCCTAAGAACGAAAACAACGGTGAAGTGAGAAGAAAAATCAAGGAGGATGGAGCTTCATAACTTGAAGCTATGGTTAGACAATTGATTCTAATATGCTAATGGACTAGAACTTATAAAAATGTGAGACCTCGTGACCCAGGCGTCCATTTTGTGACCATTTTGGGTGTATCTTGGGTGTGGTTTATCTGGACTCTTGCGTAGCCTGAGAATACCCACTGAGACCTTTTAATAAATACCTACTTTATCCTTTGTCCTGTCTAGTCTCTGTTCCAGGTCAGCCTCCTGAAGGCATCAAGGTAAGTACCCTTGGATACAATAACATTATTCGCTGAAGTTTCAGGGAAAACACACAAATCAGTGATAACATGGCAGCACCCAAGAACATAAACATGGAATTCAGACATTCAGATAATAAAAGGTTCTCCTCAAATTGTGGAGTTGGCAGCAATGGTCAGAGCATTTCAATTATTTCAGGAACCCCTCAATCTAATTACAGATTCAGCCTATGTAGCCAATATGGTCAAAAGAATAGAGGGATCACTTTTTAAAAATGTTGATAATGATGATCTGTATCATTATCTTGCATGCATGCAACAAGTCATAAAAAACAGAGAAAACAAATACTTTATCTCTCTCATCAGAGCACACAGTTCACTTCCAGGATTCTTGGTGGAAGGAAATGCAAAAGCAGATGAATTAACAATTCTTGTTGCAGCCACTTTGCCAAACATTTTTGAGCAGGCAAAACTGAGTCACACATTTTTTCATCAAAATGCACTGTAACAGTGTACCTGTCCGGCAAGGGGGGTTTCTTCCTCCTGCTACATCAAACCTAATTTGGCTGGGGACTGTGGCCTACAAAACAGGATGGGTGTGATGGATGAGGCTTAGAGATGTTCTTTTAATCTATTTCAGTGACCATGTGATCTCTAGGCAGCACCCAAGGCCACATGGCCTGGAGCTCCTTCCAGAGAGCACATGGGCCAAGAGCAGCATCCAAAGACCCGGGGGTGTGGCTTGCTTGGCTAGATATAGGGTTTACCTGGGGGGCAGATAACCAATTGTAGCTTATAGGGCAGGGGCTTGACCTTATAAGTCTAAGATCCCAGCCTTCTGCTCCCCAGGGTCCTTGGCCCACTCCTTGGTGCAGAGAATTTGAGCCTGGCTTTTTTTATTTATCCCAGCTAATTGGACTGCTACAATGTGCAAGCACTTAGGCGAACATGTCATATTTCCAAAGATCAGGTGAAACCAATCATAAATGCTTGTCCTGATTGTCAGCTGGTGCAACATCTTGTATCCTCAGGAGCAGTGAACCCAAGAGGATTGCAGAGTCTGCAATTATGGCAAACAGATATCACAAAATACCCATCTTTCAGGAAACTCAAAAATGTCCATGTCTCAATAGACACCTTTTCAGGTGCAGTTTTTGCCTCCTTGCACACAGGAGAAACAGCAAAACATGCAAGTCAGCATTTCCTGCAAGCATTTGCATCATTAGGTGTGCCTCAAGAAATAAAAACAGACAATGGTCCAGCTTATGTAGCAAAAGAACTTACCAAATTCATAATGAATTGGGGTGTACATCACTCCTTCGGCATTCCTCACTCTTCCACAAGTCAAGCAATCATTGAGAGGACAGACCACACTTTGAAATCCCTTTTGGATAAACAAAAAATGGGTGAGGAAGAGGCTACGCCTCAAATGCGCTTGAACAAAGTGCTATATATTTGAAATTTTTTAAACAGCTCTTTTGCAGAACCAGATCCACCAATAATCAGACATTTTTCCAACACCACACAGGCAAAATTAAAGGAGAATCCTTTAGTATTGATCAGAAATCCAGAGACAGGGAAAATTGAAGGCCCATTTCCACTAATAACCTGGGGCAAAGGGTATGCTTGTGTCTCCACAGGTGTTTTAACAAAGTGGATTCCTTCAAAAAATGTGAAGCCCTACAAACCACAGGGACATGCAGATGCCTCCAGAAGCAGAGAAGCAAGCACACAGATGTGAACTACACCGAGATTGCAACTGAAGACAGACATTTTTTGTCCCACATGCAGAAGCTGTGAACATTGGTTTTTGTGCCAATGAAATAGTGTGGGAATCGTAGGTATCATAGAACCTTGTTGGCAAGTGCGTGGTGTAAATTGTGTTATGATTCAGAATTACATACAAGGTGTAAGAACATCAAAATTTTAATTATCATGAGGAAAAAAACAGTCCTCGTCTCCACAGTGATTGGAGAGAATCCAAAGAGGCCCAAATTTGTGTAATTGAATGCAAAAGAAATAACTTAGTGCCTTATATTTGGCCTGTCCCAGAATGAGATTGGGAAAAAATAAAAAGGGAGTGTACAAAAAAGTGCTCAGAATAAAAAAAAAACACAGAGAAACATGAAACTAAATCAGATATTATACTTGTGCCTTATTACTTTGTTGTTTGCCTTAAATAACACGATCCTGCCTGTACATCAGCCAAAACCCAATGTTTGTGTGACCTTGGCCAATGCCTCAGACCTGCATACCATTTGTTTGACTTATTCAAGTTCAGAAAAGCCATTCTCAACCTGTTTGGTCAGTTTACCAGTAGACAATTGGCCGATACCAAAAAAAGTCTCTCCAGATCTTTTACAATTCATTATGAATCCCACTGAGGAATGGGGTGTCTGGACCAAATTTCTTCCTGACACACCCTATGAACCTCAAGAATTGGAAATATTTGGCTCAGTGAAAATGGACTTTTACATAATGTTTGATTTTCCTGAGTCAAAACAAAATAAAAATGAAATCACAGATGTCACTCCAAATCACGCCCTGTACAAAAATGCAATATCTTGGTGCAATTTCCCCTCAGTCTTGCACACAGCACCCAACCATGTCCCTTTGCAATTGCCACAAGGAATCTTCATCATTTGTGGCAACAGAGTTTGGCCTGTCATTCCATAAACCCCAAAGGTAATCCATGTAGCATTGGGAGACTTACTTTGCTGACACCTAACACAAAAATAATAAAAGAACATAAACATAAAGAAAAGAGGTTTGTCAATCAATATACATCTGACTGTAATGATAACTTTAATGCCTGGAATTTTGGAAGGAGGTTTACCACATCTTCTGAAAATAGGCATGTATGTCTTGATTGTCATCATAATCATCATGGTATTTGTGCCTTGTCTACTTCAGTGTATCCGACAGTGGTTTGACAAAGCAATCAAAGCAGTGATCATGGTTCAGACAGGAGGGGGAGATGTTTGAACCCTGGACACAGAATTTCAGACTTTCTGTGCTGACAGGGAATGATCCTCAAAGATGCACTGCAGTTGACCTGAGGCCTTGGGAAAGGCTTCCAAAACTGAGTGATAGCACTGAGTCTGTGAGAGTGTAATTGAATAGAAGTGTGTTATATCACAGGGTAAGAAATTTAGAATTTAAGGTGGAGGGTGAAAGCAATATATATGTAACAAGATGGAGGGTTTAGGGTGTAGTCTTGTTCACAACTTTGTGTGAATTTGTGTGATTGGTTAGAAAAATCCACAGTGCGGGACATGGGTGATTAGTTATTGGGTTAGACGCTAAAATAAATTAGTTGGCATCTCATAATTGGGTAGTTTAGGCTTAAAGGACCTTAGAAGCATAACTGTACTCCATTTTTCCTCTGTTAACTTAGCATGTAGAAGCATTCACAGTCAGTGAGGCTGTAACTTAGATAAGGAACAATAAACAACTGAGTCCAAACAAGAATTTTGTCTCTCTTGCTTTTAATCCTGACCCTGAAAAGAACCTAGTAAAGCAAAGGGGTTCCCTTTATAATAATAAGCAGTAATAAACAGTAATAAACATCTAACAGCAGTAATGTCTTCCACAATCGAGTATCATGCAAAGAAGAATACATTTTTATGCAATTCCTCTTGCTGCTTTATCAGCAAAGTGATTTCCCAGTTCTGGAGTGGTTTTCCCTTTTTGGTGACCTCTGCAATGCACGATAGCTAGTTCTGCATGTTTTTTAATGCTCTCTAAGAGGGTAAGTATTTTTTCAGCATGCTTGATTTGATTACCTTGAGCATTCAAATGTCCTCTCTCCTTCCAGATGGCTCCATGGGTGTGGACACTAAATGCATATTTAGAGTCAGTCCATGTATTTACCCTGTTTCCTTCACTCAGGTCTAGGGGTCTGGTCAATGAAATTAATTCAGCTTTCTGTGATGACATATCTGCTGGCAGGGCTGCAGCCTCTATCACCATGTCTTGCATAGTTACTCCATAACCTGTCATCCTTTTGCCATTCTTCATGAAGCTGCTCCCATCTGTAAAAAGCTCGCAATCTGGGCTGTCTAGGGGCACGTCCTTCAGGTCCGGTGAGCTAGAATAAACCTCTTCAATTGTCTGTAAGCAATCATGTGTTGGCTCTTTGTCAATTAAGGTGGAGGACAGAAACATGGCAGGGTTAACAACAGAAGTTGTTTTCAAGGTAACATCATCCTGCTTTAATAACAGTGATTGGTATTTAAGCATTCAGTTACCAGACAGCCAATGTCCCCTGTTTTGTTTAAGTACAGCTGCTACTGCATGGGGTACATACACTACAATGTGTCACCCAAGGGTGAGTTTTCGAGCCTCCTGGATCAAGATGACAGTGGCCGCCACAGCCTTCAGGCACCCCGGCCAGCCTTGGGCAACATTGTCTAGCTGTTTGGAAAAGAAGGTCACAGCCCTCCATTGTTTCCCAAGGCACTGTGTTAGTACCCTCAAAGCCATATTCAATTTCTCATGTGTAAAAAGTTCAAAAGGTTTAGTTAGGTCTGGCAGTCCCAGTGCTGGAGCTGATATTAAAGAGTGTTTCAGCTGTTTAAAAGCTGCTCTAATGTGTTCAGTCCATGGGATAATTCTCTTTTAGCTGCTTTTAATGCTCCATATAGGGGTTTTAACAGCAGTCCATAATTTGCTATCCACAAACGACACCAACCTACCATCTCCAGGAAAGTTTGCATTTCTCTTACAATATGTGGCTCTGGGAGTCGACAGATGGCTTCCTTCCATTCTTTGCTGAGTTGTCAGTGTCCACAGAAGATTTCAAGCCCCAAGTAAACTACTGCTTCTTTAGCAATCTGTGCTTTGTCTTTAGAAACTCTGTCCCCACTCAGTCCTAAGAAGTTTAAAAATCTTGCGGTAAGTCATATGCAGTTATCTTTGGTTCTAGCTGCAATCAGGATGTCATCTACATATTGAAAAACTCCTTCTGATTCCTGTCTTTTCCAGTCCTCTAATTCTTTAGCTAAGTGGTTTCCAAATATAGTTGGGCTGGTCTGAAAGCCTTGGGGTAAAACACTCCACGTAAGTTGACTTTACCTCCCTGTCTTGGGATTTTCTCACTCAAAAGCAAAAAGCTCTTGGCTGTTTTTGTGTACAGGAATGCAGAAAAAGGCATCCTTCAGATCTAAAACAGTAAACCACCCTAATTCATCTGTCAGTGTGGTTAAAAGAGTGTAGGGATTGGCTACTACTGGGTGTATGTCCTCTGTAATTTTGTTAATTGCTCTTAAATCCTGTACTAACTGATAATTCTTGCCATCTGCTTTTTTAACAGCTAAAATGGGGGTGTTGTATTTGGACTCACATTGCACTAATAAACTATGTTGCAGAAATTCTTCAGTTATAGGCACCAATCCTTTACGGTTCTCTCTTTTTAAAGGGTATTGTTTTTGCCTTACTGGTGTTGTTCCTGGTTTGAGTGTAATACTGATTCTGCTTGTTTGGATCTTCCTGGGATATCACTGGCCCACACTATTGGATTTACCGCATTCTCAATTTCAATGGGAATTTCACCACTTTTTTCCTGTATAAAAAGTGCAGCAACTTGGACAAATTTAGATTCAGGAATTACAACTGTTAGACCCATCCTCTTTTTAAATTTAATTTCTGCTTCCGATCTTTCTGACAAATCCCTCCCCAGCAATGGTCTAGGGGAGTTAGGCATATAGAGGAATTGATGGGTTACGCAGTGCTTCCCCAGTTTGAATTTTAAAGGTTGGGAGAAAGGCCATGTTTCATTTACCTGGTCACCCCAACAGCATGTACAGTTTCGTGACTCAGTTTCCCTTCTAAGGTATTTAACACAGAATATGCTGCTCCAGTATCTACTAAAAACTCAATTCCATCTTTCCCCAGCTTAGCTATAACTGAAGACTCTGCTGGGGGAGGAGATTTCAGTCCCCATCACTCAGAACCTGAACCACATGAGGTTTGTACTACTGGGAATTGGGGAACTGAAGATTTTTCTTTCAGCACTGGACAGTCCTTTCAGTGCCCCCACTTCTTACAGTAAGCACATTGATCCTTCTTTGTAGGGGAGGTTTTCTTGGATGATTTTTCCTGTGTTGCTTTTTTACTAGGTTGAGAGCTAACTTTTTCAGTTGCGCCCTTGTCTTGGAACACCTTCCAGGCTACTTCTAGCAATTTATCTATGTCCCAAAATCCCTCTATCTTTTGCAGCTTTCTTCTTATATCACCTGAAGCCTGGCTTATGAACAACAAGACTAGGTGGGTTTTATCATCATCTGATTCTGGATCTAAATCTGTATATTTGATCATCGTTTCTCTTAGCCTATTGAAAAAGTCTGTGGGGGACTCGTCATAATTTTGCTTTACTGCATAAATCTTTGACCAATTTACAGCTTTAGGGACACCGTGCTTTAACCCTTATGCCACAAGGATTTGATATTGTTTTAATCTTGCCATATGTTCTGGTATATTTGGATCTCACCCCCCATTTTCAAGGGGAAATATTTGTGCAACACTGCCCTGAAGCAATCCATTAGCTATGCTTGCTTTGATTGATGTTGTGATGGCCTTATTGACCATTCATCTCTAAATGTGATCAAGCAGTGTGTCTAACATAGAGTTCAGATCAGCCCAGTCATGGTTTTGTGAGTTAATTGCCCTTTCTACTCATGTTGCACCCTTGTGTGGGTTCTCTTTTTATTTCCCTACAGTAGCTTTCCACTGCTCTAACTCGATAAAGGAGTATGGGACTTTTACATATATTGGTCCCTGGTTTCCAACTTCCTGCCTTAATGTGGCTTGTAAAACTGGTTCTTTTTCTGTTTCCCTTTTTGACCTAGTGCGTTTGGCAATTGGGCTGCGTTCTCTGATGGCTTTTATAGCTATCATTCCACTCCTTTTCTTTGTTAGGGCTGCAATGATCTCATGGATTTCATCATCCTCAGAACTACTTGAACTAGATCTCTCTGATTCTATGGACTCTGCTCCAGCATATAATCTATTTAAACGATTCTCAATTTTAGAGAGCATCATAAAGGATTTAATCCTTCTCTTAGCCCAGGCTGCATCCCTGCTCACTTTGATGACATCATCTCCCATAGCAGCTCTGCTTTGTTTGGGGTTGCTATGGAGACTCACAGGCCTGTGAGTGGAAGGGTCACCACTCCCCCATGAGAGACTCCCTCTCCACCCTCTTGGCAGACCCCTCCTCTTGGGGCAGTGCCGTGGGCTGCCCATGCCGGCATGCCCCCCCCCCCCCCAGATCCTCCTCTCGGGGTGGTGCCATGGGCTCCACACACTGGCCATCCCCTCCCCCCACCCCCGCCTCTCTCTGTGATGATGGTGGTGATGGGGGCGGGAGTGTCAGCTCCCATGCCTGCCAAGGCATGCCTGGCACCTGACTTGGCCCCACAGCAGGCATGGCTGGGGCTGTCCCCACTCTTAAATCAGGGGAGATGAGGTCGAACTCTGCCTCCTTTTTGCTTTTACACTCACTGCTCAATATTGGCTCCTTTTTACTTTTTCCTTTTTTTTCATTTAATACCAAGATTTGTTGTCTCTTTTTGTTAGCTGCTGGACTTCATTGGCGTACTAACACCATAAATAGTCTGGCATAGTCTAATTCATCAAAGTATTTATCCTTACATATATGAGAGATCAGACTTGATATTAATCTCTTATCAAAACTATTAAATTCAGGCCAAGTCTCGTAGTTTTCTAGTTCGTAAGTAGGTCAAATCTTTTCTGAGAGTCTTATCAGTTTGGGTTTAGAAAAACCCAATTCAGTTAATTCTCCACAGTTTTTCAATACTAACTCTAGGAGAATCTGGGAATATTTTTAGTACACACCCCGTATCTTAGCAACTATTAGTAAGAAAGTCTGCAGAGATCAGAACCAGGAAGAGAGAAAGAGAGAGCAAGCAGGAGAAAAAGCAAAGAGCAAGAAAGCACAATCATGACACAAGATTCAAACTCACAAACTTCAGGGCCTGAGTGCAGGAGCTAACCCTCTGTGCCACCCCTGGCCCTAGGTCAACACCTACCACTGCAATCTAACCCTGCTTTTCAGAGAGCATCCCCTCTTACTACCAGCAGGGGACACCCCCCCCCCCAGGGTCCTTCCACACTAAACAAACTACAAGAGATCTCTTAACATCTAACTCAGGTGCTAAACAGATTACCCCTTTTATCCAGTTACTCATGTGTCTCTGTACCAGTCCCAGGGGTTCTTGGACTCTGTCACCTTCTGGACTGCAGCTGGGCTCCCTCAGCACCGGTAGAGGGGGAGGGGGCATTAGTTGGGTGTTCTTCTGGTTGAGGGGGGGTTTACAGATTCCTTACCATCCCATCTGGGGTGCCAAAAACTGATGCCTTCAAGAGGCTGACCTGGAACAGGCACTAGATAAAGAAAAAGCGTAAAGTAGGTATTTATTAAAAGGCCTCCATTGGTACACCTGGGCAGCACAAGAGCCCAGCTGGACCACACTCAAAATGCACCCCAAAATGGTCACAAAATGGATGACTAATTGCAAGGTCTCACACTTTCATAAGTTCTAGTCCATTAACATATTAGAATCAGTTGTCCAACCATAGCTTCAGGTTATGAAGCTCCATCCTCCTTTTTTTTTTCTTCTCACTTCACCATTGTTTTTGTTCTTGGGCCTGAAAGTTGTCCTTGGTATCAAGCTAGAGAAGGAATTGTTTTTGTGTATCTACTCTACAAAGGGAATTTAGGAATACTTAATATGAAACTTAAAACTACCCACCAAAACAGAACAGAATCTAAAAAATATAAAAGCTAAAACCTAAGGTATCACCTTCATGAGTTGAGATAAGGACCAGGAGAAAACACTTCAAGGGCAAAACAGGCTCAGTTCAAAGGTACAAAGGGAGTTTATTGCTAACAAAATGAGAGGAGGTTAATGAGAAATAAAATAAGCCCTTAAAACATGTTTTTGTCCCCCAACCTCTCCCTCCTTCCCAACAACAGTGCATGGAGACAGGGCATTGGGGTTTTTGGTCAGTTCATCACTGAGACTTACTTCTGCTGCTCAGGGAGAGGAGTCCTTCCCCTGCTACACTGTGGGGTCCCTCCTACAGGAGACATTTCACTGCGAACTTCTGTGGCATCGGTCCACTCTCATGAGCAGCAGCCATACCGCACCTGCTGTAATGTGAATTCCCTCCACAGCCAGACAGTCCTCCCAAAACTGCTGAAGCATGGGTCTCTCTTCCACAGGGTGCAGTCTTCCAAGGACAGGCTGCTCCAGCCTAGAAACAGGGGCCCCCTCTCTCCTCCAGGTCTCCCACTGGATCACAGCCTCCACCAGGCATCCATCTGCTTCTGGAGCAGTGGGGTAAGGCTGTTTTTGGTTCCTTCCCCAGCATCCCATGATGATGTAAGGAGTGAGGAATATCATGTGTGCTATGCACTGGCAGTGATCCTCAATAAATCCTTCTAATATTCCTCTTCGTGGTAATCAGGATCCTGGGGAAGACAGGACAGCAAAAGGTGCTCAGTTTTGTACCCTCCTGCCCTTGTGGGGTGAGAGGCAGGAGGCAAGAATCCAGCATGGCCTCTCTTTGAACTTTCCTTTGAGACAGCACTGTCTGTTCCCACCCCAAAGGCACAGAGGGTGCTCTTCCCCACCAGTAGGGAGGTGGCTTTGCTGACCCCACTGGGAGTGCTAGAACTTGGGTCTGTGAGGCTGAACAGTTAAATATTGCCTGGAGGGTAACAGGCAGTGAATGTGACTCATCTCATGTCAAGACTGGCATGGCCTTTCCTGTTTATACAGAGAATGAAGTCACTGTTCACTGCAAATATTCTCTTTCCAGCACAGATTCTCTGTGTTATTTGCATTAGGAAGGAGATTTCTAGGTTGCCTTTTGTTTCTTCATTAAAGGCAAATGAAAGCAAACAGAGCTCTGCAGAGAGTGAGATTAAGAAAGGAACACAGTTGGTTACCCCTGAGACCATCAAAGGAAAAGAATCATCCCATTGCCCCCCCCCCCCCCCCCCCCCGAACCTCACCAAAAGGAGATAACCAATAAATTGTCCCTAAAGGCAGGGTTCTGTGGGGCCTTGTGTTGCCTGCAGGGATACAGGACCTATCTTAGGGTGTGTGGGGAAGAGAGTTGGGGAAGTAAGTAGAACTTATAGTGGCATGTTTTTACTAATTGCAGGCATGATTAACTGATTGAGTAGTATGGAGAAGGACAAAAAGTGAAGAAAACTGTGCCACAATGTCCCACCCATCCTAGAGAGGAATTTGCCTCTACGTTTAAGTTTGCCAAAAGGTTTATGTGAAGTTGTGTGCAGTGATTTCCATCAAGTTTAATGGTATTTAGGTTTCCATTAAATTTCTATAAACAGGGGTATCTGCAATCTTTGACTGTTTTCCATGCTCGCAGCTTGCATAAAGGGATGATCCCTCAAACTACTACCCTGGATTTCAGATAGAAAGACCAGCTTTTAACCCCTTGGTGGGAAAGTCCCTTTTCAGATACTGCTCACCGCTGAATCAACTGTGCGAATAGCAGAGCGGGGATGGACTCATGTAAACTGATTTAAAGGCCCAGTAGCAGAACCCAAAGAATGGACCATAATATCCAGACCAGGTGAGATGAGATTGACTCTTAAGCAGAGACCAAGAGGTAATCAAAGAAGCACCAAGATGTCTGAAAAGTAGAGTCAAGCTTCCACCGGCTAGCTTGAGGACTGCTTAAGTAGCACTTTGAGCAGGGAATTTGAATTGTATTGTTCATTGATGTAACTGTCCTATTAAATGGATGGGGATTGAAGGTGTCTGTTGAGGGGAAGTACACAGGGAACAGTGTGAAGTACTGGGGTGATTTGATGGGGAATTGACAAGTGGAGTACAACAGGAACTAGAGGGCAAGATGAGGTTGACCCCTGTGCTCGTCACCAAGAAGATTATATAGCCCTGCTGTGGGCAGGAATCCTGTAGACATGGTAGGTGGGGGTAGAAGCTATACCAGATCTCTATCATTCCCTTTTTGTCTATTACTCCTCAATTGTCTTTTCCCTCTGGAATCCAATGTGGGTGCAATTGACAAGTAGTATACAACAGGGACTAGAGGGCAAGACCAAGTTGGCCTCTGTACTTGCCACCAAAATACACTGTCTATGGGTAGCAACCCCATAGACATGTGTAAGAGACGGTACCAAGTTTCCCTCATTTGCCTCATGACTGTCTCGAGGACAGAGACTAAGACCCCGAGGACTCCATTCACTTTGGACAGGGGCTCTGGCCTGGTTGGGGTGGATGCTTGCCAAGTGATTGTTTGCAGGTGTGCTTGTTGTATCCCACAGTATGCTGCTCCAGGCAGGTACTGGTGTGTAATGGTACGTCCTGCACGTTTACACCTACTTCTTGGGACAATGGTTCTCCTCCACACAATAATACTGCTCAGCTTATTGCTTTGGCCAGATGCCACTCGCTTTGGCAAAAAACTATAAAGAGTGACTTTTCTGCAAAGGACTTTTGAGATCTCCTCACGGAAGGAAGACACGTCTATGGGCAGAAGGCCTCGAGGACATCGTCTCTCCATTGGTAGCTATACCCCTCTCTCTCTCTCGCATAATTGTTGTTGGCACTCAATAAAAGTGCATTGCTGTGATTAAACTGAAAGTCTCCTTTGCTGTGTGTCTTTTGCACTCTGAGATCGGGAAAACGAACCATCACAACCCCCACTTGTACTAGCGGATCATGACAACATGGTAGATGGGGGTAAAAGCCATACCAGACCTCTGTTACTCTATTTTGTCAGCTCAAACCGATTCGTGTCACAAACTCCACCAATCATTTTGCTTAAGAAAAACCTGAGGGCTTTTTTTTCCTTTTTTTCCCCACTGTCCTCACCCACATCAACAGAAGCTCTTATGACTCATCCAAAATCAGATTTGACTCAGGAGAAGCATGAGTGGATCATCAAAATTGAAAATGAGAATTAATTGCTCGAGCCATATGACTTATAGAAAAGGAAAAGGGGGGTTTGTTATAGGTGGGTAATGTAATGATTTTCTCTCGCAATTAAGGGATGAATATTATGTGTATGTTAAGAGAAGTTTTATTAATGTATGGTTATATTATTGTAGTTTGTTGTTTAAATGTCCTCTGTCCTCCCCAGTCCCCTTCCCCCCTCTGTATTGTTGCCAACAGACAGCCTTAGGTGTTGGGGACATGTAGAGGGAGGGGGTGCACATGTGCCTCTTGCATGGGGCAGTTGGGAATAGGGAAGACTTGTTGCTGGAGGGGGTGACATGACAACACCTGACCTCCAATCAAGTTGCAAGAAAGTCTCCACCAATGGACAGCAAAGAAAAGTTGACAGACAGACTTTGGGAGGGGCCAGGGTTGGCTGATCCTACACCAGGGGTATAAAAGGCAGAGCAGCCATTTTGTGGATGAGCATGTGGCAGACGGTCACCCTCCCAGCATACTGCCCTTTTTCCTTATTCAGTCCTTTGTTGTATTTGTTAAGATTTAATAAACCTTTGAAAATTTAAAAAGTGAGCGGTCATTTCTAACATTTATAAATAGTGAAATGTTGCTGTGGTCAAATTTTTAACTGCACTTCCCCAATCATTTTTTACAATCTTTTAAAGAGGAATTTCATGTTAATTTCATCTTGCATAAATTTAATACTTGGTGAAAATAAGAAAGTAATAGCACTGATTTTACAGAATCAGTTAACTTTGAAAAGATCTCTGAGATCAAGTCTAACCTATGACCAAACACCACCATGCCAACTAGACCATGGCACTAAGTGTCACATAGTCTTTCCTTAAACACCTGTTACAACCTACCCCTGAAGATGGGGTAACTGAGATTCTTGCTAATAATAGATTCGTTGGGGTGAATTAGAGTGAAATGACACTGAATGACTGGTGTTTATGTATATAGCAGGTTTATTTTAGATGTAGCCATTTTGGTTATTATTAATGGAAATATAACAATATAAAAGTATAAAGATATCACATAAGAAAATATATAAGGAAAAGAAAGAAAAAGAAAGGAAGGAAGGATATGAGTAGACAACAGAGAGGAAAGATATCACCACCCATGAATCCAGAGACAAGACTTGATTGTTGCAATTTAGATGTCTGTTGGTCGAAATGATGGTTGTAGTCTTGATGCATTTGGGTTAGGGGAAGACCATGAAACACGAGGTTCAATGTGCTATATACTTTCAGGTTTAGGTGGAACATTCAGGTACCCTTCCCTGGGGGAGAAGTTTTACACTGTCTGATGCAGCACTGAGGATCATGCACAGTCTTCTGGTGGAAGGAAACAGAAATGAGTCTGGAGGTGCTTCAGGTGTCTTTGACGGTTTATGACCCTTTCTAAGACATGAAAGCTTCTGCTCAGGCCAGCGTAGTTGAGCCAGCTATTCCTGTTCAGAAGGGATGAATAGGCCTTCAGGCCTACGTGCGATTATGAATGTTATACCTTCCCCGAAGGGAGTTTTACACCTGAGCCAGTTATGTTAGTGAGGACACTGGCATGATAAAAAGCATTATCCCACCTCACAGGATCAACATGTTTCTTGTCAGTCTTTTCCCTTGTTTGGCTCAAAACCCAGCTTGTTGCTAAAGAAAGGTTGGTTTGTCGTGGTCATTCTCTGATGACGGGTGCACACTCCCTCTGCACCTGGGCTGCTCTTATGCAGATCAAAGTCTTCACTACCACACACCCTAAAACTCTCCCCCTTGTCTTTGGTTTGGGGGTGCACACCTGGCCTCTACAAAACAACTGCTGCTTTTGCCCATGACCAGTTGTTTGAGTCATTAACCGTTACCATTTCATGTCGCAATACGACATGAGATAAATCACACGCAGACAGCTCTTCTCAAAGAGGAGAGAGTAAAGAGAAAGTTTATTATGAAACTCTGACTTATATAGCATTGCAAAAGTGAACAGTCATTGGAAAAGAAGGTTGCCATCACTCTAATCATACTGGTCAATACAAAGGTCCATTATTCTCACTTCCTTTAGAAAAGAATGTAAACAATTGTTGTTTACAGAGATGTGTGTGAGGGAACTGACTCCAGGAATTCAAAAACATCAGAAGGCTAGAAAGAAACATGCAAAACCATGGGCAATAGTTTCAGTCTTACAACCTCCAGGGATTGTGGCTCCACAACTTCCATGGGAAGTCTGTTCCAATGTCTAATCATCTTTCTGAGAATGATGCCTTAAGTTTTAGCTTTTATATTTTTAGATTCTGTGCTGTTTTAGTGAGTAGTTTTGTGTTTCATATTAAGTGTTGGTAAGCTCTCTTCACAGAATAGGTAGACAAAACAATTCCTTTTCTAGCTTGGTATAAAGGACAACTGATGCAACTTTCAGGCCCAAGGACAAAAACAATGGTGAAGTGAGAAGAAAAAAAAAGGAGGATGGAGCTTCATATCCTGAAGCTATGTTTGGACAATTGACTCCAATATGCTAATGGAACAGAACTTATAAAAGCGTGAGACCTCGTGATCAGTCGTCCATTTTGTGACCATTTTGGGGTGCATCTTGGGTGTCGTCCAGCTGGGCTCTTGTGCGGCCCAGGTGTACCCATTGAGGCCTTTTAATAAATCCCTACTTTATCCTTTTGCTCTGTCTAGTTTCTGTTCCAGGTCAGCCTCTAGAAGGCATCAAGAAGAAATTCCTCCTGATGTCCTATTATGTTAGGAGTCATTGGTCAGAGACAGAGAATACACAGACTCACCAAAGGTCCTCAACAAACAGCACTGAGTTTATTACGGCCACCCCTTTTATAGGGGGTTTGAAACTCCTGGGTCTAGATAGTTAATTGGTCTGGGGTCTTGGACTGCCCAGCTCTCTGACCAATGAGATGTCTGCAGCTTAGGATGGAATGTAATTGGGTGAAGTCCCTGTCTGAGTTTCAATATATCCTCTCCTTGTTTGCCCAGGGACTTTTTCTATTTCTTTTCTAGAACAAACCAGGCCAATCAAGCTGGGTTTATGTTATGGTCATATTTGTCTTGTCCAGCTTCACCTGGGTGTGCTGTGGCAATGTCTAACCTGAACAACCCTTGGCCTAGATTGAGACTATGTCTTCTCATCCTGTCACTAGTTGCCTGGGAGAAGAGGCTGACACCCACCTTGCTACAATCTCCTTACAGGTAGTTGTAGAGAGTGATAAGGTCTCCCCTGAGTCTCCTTTTCTCCAGGCTAAACCACCTCAGCTCCCTCAGCCACTCCTCTTTGTGCTCCAGACCTTTCACCGGCTTCACTGCCTTTCTCTGGACAGGTATTTTCTTGCAGGTGTAGGATGAAAACTGATTTGCAACATTAACTATGCAGCTATTATGCAGTGTTTTAGAAATATGCTTCATTTGCTATTAAACTGCATTTTTAGCGTCAGAGTTCAGCAGGAAGGTATGGCTGAACAGGACAGCATGTAAAAGAAAAATCTTACACCATCGTGCAGTCTATGACTGCTGTTCCAAGGTGAGAGCCTGATACAATCATCATCAGGAAGAGAAAGGCCAAGAACAATTTTTAAAAACAGCTGAAAACTAATTTATTGTCCAAATAGGAAAAGATTATTGGGGGAAAAAAGCACAGAAAACAAAGGAAATCCAAATCAAGAAAATTATCTGAAATAACCGACAGCCCCTTTGAAGTAGGGAGATGAAGGAAACTTCTTATCAGGAATGATTTGGAAATTGCTAAGGTACCATGCACTATCTTGCTGAAGTAAAATGCTGTTTAGTTTCTCTACCATGAGAGAGCTGGTTTTATTGTGCATAGAAATGAATCCATGCTACATCCCTGTCTAGATGACTAGCTCGAATGAAGTCTGATAGATATGCTAATTGTAGGAGAAATTTTATTAGAAAGAGGACATGTGTTGCACAATCCATGCTATGAAGGAATACTGCATGTATAAGCAAATGGAATCCCTGACTTGTCCTTGACTTTGATAAGGAGGAAGAAAATTGGCTGGAGCAGCGTAGAAAGAGGATGTAGAAGAGGATATGTTAACTGTAAAAGGGGATAGCTTACTGGAACATTATAGCAAATCAAATTGTATACATTCGCCTGATATTTGCATGCACAAAACTTTGTAGCCTATCATAAAGCATTTAGAGTCGCATGAACCCTGCTTTTGTCTATATAATACGTGAGATTTGTGCAATAAATGAGCAAAGATCGTATCTCCATGAGAAGTGTGTCTTTGACTCCATCGGTTTCTCCTTCATCTGGTGCCCGAACAGGGACATCTAATGGCAACTCAGAAGATTGCCGCAGTGGAGAGATGCAGAAAGCGGATGATCAGGAGTCAGGGAGAACCGTCGAGACAGGAGCTCAGCTGGAAAAAATGATGGGCCAGTCAGCATCAGAGGCTGAGGTGGGAGGGGTCGCTCCCTTCCCCCTGTCACAAACGGCAAGCATGGAAATAGAATTTGCTGCCACACAGAAATTGCTTCTCAGTATCCTTGCTAAGCAAGAGGAGGAAGTAAAAGAAAGAGACTTTAACAAACTTTCTCTGTGGGCGCGTACTAATGGCTTTATGAAAGCCCCCCTTCACTCTTTTCTGAAGCTGAGTGGCGAGAGGTGGGGAATGCGCTTTGGGATCGAGCTATATCTGGGAAAGAAAAAGGTTATTGGTCTTGGTTTGACTAGGTGAGTGGTGATAAATACACTGAAAGATATGAAGGCAGAATCAAAAATAGTGGCTGCTGCCATGCGGGCTATTGCCATCCTGACTGAGATAGATCCACTGCCATCCCCCCCTCACAGACAAGCCATATCGGGGCATTTTTCGGGATTGGACATGTCCAACCTGTAAAAGGAACAGCTGTAAAGCCTGCAACTTCTGTGGGAGAATTGTTGCAGCAACAAAGCAGCACAACTGCATCTAGCTCTACCAACATAGCAACTCCAATGAATCCCTCTGTGCCACCGGCACCACCATTACCCCCTGCTCAGTCACAAGCTGTCCCTTCTACCTATCCTCTATTAACGAGAGGGACACCTGAGCAGCCTGAACAAATGGAGGTCTCAGTAACTGAGCATAGCGCTCAAGGGGGGCCAGATTTCCATCCCAAACAACAAGAACTACAAAATATCCCACTACCAGGGGATGATGATGATCCAATGGAAGATACCTCAGGAGGTAAAGTCCAAGCCTTGCAAATTCCAAACAATGTCCCTAATGCTGATCTGCAGCAAATAATAACTCAGCTTGAAGAACGTATTCAGGGTGCAATAATTAGAATGAACGATCAAATAAATACTATTACCACTGAACAGCATGTAGAATCAGGATCATTTAAAGAAAGAAAGATTTCAGCCAGCTGATTCAGTACAACACTTGCAAAAAGCCATAGCAAATGGTATCGAAATTCACTCAAGTGTAACACCATCTGCTCCTCCTGCAGACGTGCTGCCACCACCTCCTTACCCAGCTCCAGCTCCTCTAGAAGCTGTACCCCAGAAGGGATCAGCTATGCGATGGTCTGAGATTGTTCGAGATGCAATAATCAAAGGTGATTGGCAGGCTGCAGGAGCAGTTGCATACCCTGTTCTAATTAGAGATCAGCAATGTTTTTATGAACAGCATGATTGGAAGATTTTGCAACAATCAAAGAAAACAGTAATGGAACATGGAATAAAATCAGAGGCTGCTCGAACTATTCTAGATTGGATCTATACAGCAGATATCAATTCACCTTATGATAGTCAAAATTTGGCAAGACTGCTATTGACTCCGTCTCAGTTACTCACCTGGGAAAGAGCGTGGAGAAGGCTTGCCATCATTGAATGTATTTGTAGATGAGATCCCAATGATCCACTAGATGGAATTAATCCAGACATGCTAATTGGAGCTGGTGTATATAGCTGTACAGAAGTACAACTACAATACCTGCTAATTGTGCATTATCTTTCTGCTCAACTAGCCAGACAAGTGTTCAATGCTGTCCCAGATTCTAAGCCACAGGCATCATTCACTTCTGTTAAACAAGGCTTGTCTGAAACATATTCTCATTTTGTGGATTGCCTCTGGCAAGCAATAGCTGCACAGACAGAAATGGCAGAAGAAGCTAAACAAAGCATGTTCCATCTGTTGGCTTTTGAAAATGCTAATGCTAAAACACGCCCGATATTGGCTGCCTTGTCAAAATCTGCAGACGTCAGTGAAATGCTTGAAATCACCACACGAGCCACTCAAACACAATCGAGTCAGGTTATGGCTAACACAGTTGCCACAGCTATCGAACCTACTCAGAAATTGTTGGCTGCAGCAGTTAATAAGATGACCAAAGGAGGCCAATCTACCACTTCGTGTGGTAAAGCATGTTGTTGCATGTAAAGCAACAGTCTGGTGTGATAAATGCCAAAAAGATAACCATGTCACAATCCCCGTCACTTTGCAAAAAATGGGAAAAAGAACGCTCCACCTCACCACGTGGAGACACAAATAGCGGGTCAGGTAGCCAACCAAATGTGGTCCAACAGCTCCCACCTCCAGCCACCAGAGGAAGCCTGGGATATGATCTGGCAGCACCAATAGATGTTACACTGGCAGATAATAAGGTGTACAAAATACCTACTGGCATTAATGGACCCATTTATAATGAAAACAGTGCCTTAGGAGCATTGTTGCTAGGTCAATCATCTGCAGGCCTGGCAGGACTCATTGTTTTGCCTGGAGTTATTGATGCTGATTATACTGAAGAAATTATGATTTGTGCTTTTATTTTGACTCCTCCTTTGACAGTGAAAAAGGAAACAAGGATAGCCCAACTTATCATCTATTGGAAACACCCCATAGAAAAGGACATTTTTCAGGAAGCACCTTTTCGAGGAATCAAAGGATTTGGATCAACAGGAAATATAGTGAATCTAGTACAGAAAATGAATCATCGACCAATGACAAATATAACTATCTTTCAGCAAAACATGACAAGACGATTGCGAGTGATGATGGATACAGGAGACGATGTGACAATAATTGACAAAGCTCAATGGCCTTGAACCTGGCCATTAAAACAGGCTTTGGATGCAGTACAAGGGGTTGGAGGAGACTCCTTGACGCTGAAGAGTTCACATCTGATTACGATAGTTTTTCCAGAAGGACAGACTACGACACTGTGTCCTTACGTCATGCACTTGCCTGGGAGCTTGGATGGATTAATCGATAGGGATGTACTAGGACAACTAGGAGCCAGCCTTGTTCTCCCCCAACAGAACCAACCTTTTTAAGGGCCGCCACTGCTGAACAGCCACCCACCCCCCACATATCATGGAAAACAGATGAGCCTGTATGTGTGTTGGGGGTTGGGTTGATTTCTTATAGAATTTTTTCCCAGAAGTTGCTAAGAAGCTAATGGCTGGGTGCTTTTCGGTACTTATGGGTGCTCGGGAACAAACAAAGGAAGCAGCTAAAGCAGAGACATTGATTCCACTTCGCTCAGGGCAGTTTTTCTGCTCGGGGGGGACGGCCAGGGCTGCTCGTCTCGGTGAGGGGGAGAGCTCTCACCATCCCCTTCACCTCGGACTCCGTCGGACCACCGGTCTCTTCGTGTGTCCCCCAGGATTTTGGGAACCCGTCTCCTCCCTGCCCTGCACCCACGGTTTCTCCAGTTCTGCTCGAGGTCTCCCCATGCTGTGTTTTCTACAGCCCCTGCCAGCCGGGACACTTGTTTTCCAACAGCTCCAGCCACTGTGGACCCTGGGAATCATCTCACTCTCCTAGAGCTGCCGCTAGCCTATTTGCTTGTGACGGTACTGAGGGGGGTGGGGGGGGGTTACCAGAGGAAGAACTGTGACTGACTTGTTGTTTTGGGTTTTTTTTTTTTTTTCTCCTCTAGTTCTGTTTGTTGTCAATATTGTAATTATTGTTAATTTACCTTGTTAGACTAACTAGTAAAGAACTGTTATTCCTACCCTCCTTATCGTTGCCTAAGGCCTCTCTTTCAATTTTGGAATTATAACAAACCCCAAGGGAAGTTTCCCTTTTCTTTGGTCCCTGTCTTTCCAAAACCAAGACAATGTGTGGTGCAGTGGCCTCTATCAGAATAACAGCTGTCCATTGCGCACCAATTAGTTCAAGAACAACTGAAAGCCCAACATATCAAACGGTCTATCAGCCCATGGAATACTCCAATTTTTGTGATACCTAAGAAATCAGGAAAATGGCGATTGCTGGATGATCTCCAAAAAGTCAATGACCAAATGTGGCCAATGGGTGCCCTTCAACCTGCGACAAAATATTAACAGCATGTTCCCAAAGAAGAATTGAAAATTTACCTTTAGCTATTCTTGTTTGCAACACCCACCAGTCTCCTTTTGCTCTTATTTGCCAGTGGACTGCTTGGCAAAGAGAAAAAGGGGGAGAGGATCCCTTGGTCGATAATGCCAAACAGGATCCCTTGAACAACAAAGTAGAGCAAGCAGATTCAATCAGACTTTGTTTTGTTAGAATGGATTTTTACTCCACATACTCCTCCAGTGAGCATTTGGCAAAGAACCTACACAATCAAGCTGCCCATTGATTCGTTTAAAGCGGCACAAGAGTGTTACTCATTATTTCACCAAGCTGCCAAAGCCTTGCACAGACAATTTAAAATTACATGGACAGATGCAAAAGGAAAAGTTTGCACATGTCCACAATGCAATCACCATGGCTCTGGTTTAGGCCTGGGGGTAAACCCTTGAGGACTGCAATCCTGTGAAATTTGGCAAATGGATGTAACTCATGTGCCTGAATTTGGGAGACTTAAATGTGTACATGCTACCATTGATACATATTCCAAAATGATTTGGGCAACTGCCTTGCCAGGTGAATGTGTGATACATGTGGTAAAACATCTGACAGCATGCTTTGCAATCATGGGGGTGCTAAAAGAATTGAAAACAGATAATGGGCCTGCCTATATAAGCAGAAAGGTAGCCTCTTTTCTGCAGAGATGGGTCTCGAAATAAAAAATTATTTTTTTTGTTTCTCTGTCTGACGGTCAGCTATTTTTCTTCTCCCGAGAATGTAAAGTTTTGTTTTCCCCAGCCAGAGATCTTGAATGAACTGGTTGTGAGACTTTTCTTCTTGTTTTGTCTTCATTATTTATTATTTCTTATCACTACATTCTGTTCCTGACCTCCAGAGTTCTTCATTGCAGGTCAGTTCAAGGCACAAAACCCCGAATACCAAATACCAATGCTTAATGTTCCCACCCTCAGGGTGGCATGGATATTTATACTACAATCCACGTAATCAGTATTTATAATTCTTCTCCAATAACTATTATCTGTGTTAGAAGGTTAAACTCTATTCTAAACCAACTATAATGTGCCACCTCTCTGCAGAAGATGGAGGCAAAGAAAGAAGGAAGAAACCCAAAAGCCATGTGCTTCCTTCATCTTGACTTTACCTGTCTACCATCCTAAAACCCCCATATATCTAAAATTCTCACCCTGTGATAAAACTACACACTATTCTACTATTTAATACACATTTTTGAAAACTCTGCTTCATTTCAGAGCTTAAAAGCCCTTTTTCCATGAACAAAGATTAAAAACACTGTTTGTCAGAGATCTTAAATCTCTCAAACATGCAAGGAGATATTCCTCATAATTCCAGACTCCGACAATCGGGAGTTAAACATGTCACTGGAATACCACATGTGTCTACAGGGCAAACCATAATAGAAAGAGCCCACAGGACACTAAACGATTATCTATATAAACAAAAGATGCCAAATCAAAATGATCCCAGCTGTCTGTTGAATCAGGTCTTGTTTACTTTAAATTTCTTAAGTCTTGTACGAGATTTGGAACAACCACCTGTTTTTATCCATAACAGCCAAATAAAAATGCAAGCAACACCAGAAATTCAGTTATATTACAAAAACCCAAAGACAGGCACTTGGGAGGGTCCTACCCCTTTACTGTTTAACAGTCATGGATATAGTTGTGTCTCTACAGATGAAGGACCATTGTGGGTACCCAATCGATGGACCAAGCCAGCAGTGAAAACCAGCTCTCATGGGACAGACAGCAGTGAGTGATTTGGAGACTGATAGAAGAACTCATCGCCACAGTCCATACTCCATGATTGTATGGTGTGGACGTTGTCTCGATTATTGAAGGCATTCTATCGGGAGAGTCCCTTGGGATTTGGGAACAGAGTTTAGTAGTATTTAGAAATAGGAGTAGATTTTGTACTAATTGTGCTTTTGCTTATGTGTGCTTTTTAGTTAGAGCTAATTTGTGAAAAATGTGGAATTGTTTTTACAAGAAGTAGTGAACAAGTAGATAATAAAGGTAGTTTATGTACTAATTGTTATACTGTAGGCTTTGATCAATTTTTAATAAACGCTTCCATTGTATATCAAACCCCTGTAAACAATATACACATAAGTACCTTTGGAGGTATAGAAAGTTTGCAATTGGCCCAGTAGATTTGGGCGGTCAAGCAAGCCATTAGACACGTTCGTTTTACTAAAAGAACAACTGTCATAAGAGCATGGTGTGCAACTTGTGGACAGGAATATGCCTCCTTGGCATGATAGTGAACGTACATTCCCTGCTCAATATGCCACATAGACAAAATGTTTGGCTGACTTGGGCTAATGCCTCCGGGACAACAGATTTTTGTTTAAGTTTACAAACACCGGGTGATCCATTTAGGACTTGATTAATTGGACTTTGAATAGAGCCAGAAAATGAGATCTTTGCAGACTGGATCAATCATACAGTGTTTCTTAAACACTTAAATTTTAGCAGTGGTTGCTCAAAACAAGGAGAATGCCACTGTTTGGAAACAACACAGTACTGGCCATTTGATAGAGTCTCGACATGGCAGAAAGCAATTATTACAGCTCTAAATGTAACCTCTCCATCATTTATACAGGAACTGGATATTTTGGCTAGTGTTGCTCCAGGAGAGTTTGAAGATGTTACTCATTTAATCAATTGCGACAATGTTAGACTTGCAAAACAGGTTAGAAATAGCACTGGACTTGTTGAGTTTAGAGATCCCTTTTATAAGTGGTTAGCAAGAAACGCAAGATGGAAAAGTATTGGACAACAAAATGTTACAGAAGACACATTAAAAATGTGGGATGACATTAAAACAGGTGAATCCGTAGATGTTGCAGGTGGCAAACAACTACCACCTGGAATATTCCTGATTTGTGGAGATCGAGCATGGAATGGAATTCTAAGAAACCCAGTAGGAGGACCATGTTATTTAGGGAGACTAACAATGTTTGCCCCTCACATGAGAGAACTTTTGACCAACACCTCGAGAACACGCCACAAAAGGTCTCTCTCATACCTTAATGAAAATTGTAACACCAATGTTGCACTCCCATTGGAAGGGCCCAGGCTAGGAATGATGTTTTTTCCCTTTGTAGGAACAGGGATTAATGCAGCAAATATTAAAAAGCTTGCTTGTTAGGCTAGTAAAGAATTTAATGTGATTTCTACTATTTTATCACAGCTATTGCAAGACACAGAATCAATTAGACCTGCTACTTTTCAGAATCACACTGATATTGATTTTTTGCTTTTAGCACAAGGCCATGGTTGTTCTGAAATTGAAAACATGTGCTGTTTCAATTTGAGTGACCATTCTGAAAGCATGCATAAGAAAATACACGATCTTCGAAACAGTTTAAAGATTATTACTGTGGGACATGATCCCTTTACTGACTGGCTTAATGGACTAGGATTAACCGGATGGCTTTTACCAATAGTCAAATTGCTTTTTATGGCTATTTTACCAATTGTTATTGTGGTGATATTAGAATGTTGCTTGTTAGGATGTATGAAGAAGTTATTGGAAAGACTTGTCTCGCAGGCATGGCTTGTGCAAAGAGAAAAAGGGGGAATTGTAGGGGAACTTCATTAGAAAAAGTACATATGCTGCACAACCCATGCTAAGAAGGAATACTGCATGTATAAAAAGGAATTTGACTTGTCCTTGACTTTGATAAGGAGGAAGAAAATTGGCTAGAGCAGCACAGAAAGAGGATGTTGAATAGGAAACCTTAACTGTAAAAGGGGATAGCTTATTGCAACATTTAACCAATGAATTTGCATACATTCGCCTGATATTCACGTGCACAAAACATTGTAACCTATCATAAAGCATTTAGAGCTGCGTGAACCCTGCTTTTGTCTATATAATGGGTGAAATTTGTGCAATAAATGGGCAATGATCGTATCTCCACGAGAATTTGTATTGACTTTGGTGAATTCTCCTTCAAGAAAGGACTAAGAATCATCCAGATTCCGCTGGGACCTGGTCTTGCCATCAAGAAGAGCAAAGTCAAAGGACCTGCCTGAGAGATCCAGTTCCTGGGGGTAATGTGGCAAGATGGATTATGTTAGTTTCCCACTGAGTCCATCAATAAGATCACCGTGATGTCTTCACTAACCAGCAAGAAGAAGACACAAGCTTTCCTAGACGCCATAGGCTTTTGGAGAATGCACATTCCGGAGTACAGCCACATCGAGACCTCTCTACCTGGTTACCCACAAAAAGAACAATTTCCACTGGGGCCCTGAACAGCAGCAAACCTTTGCCCAGATCAAGTAGGTCACCCTTGGCCCAGTCAGGACGGGACCAGAGGTGAGCAGTGTGCTATACTCTGCAGCTGGGAACAATGGTTTGTTCTGGAGCCTTTAGCAAAAGGTGCCTGGGGAGACTTGAGACCAGCCGCTGGGATTCTGGAGCTGAAGTTACAGAGGGTCCAAAGCCATCTACATTCCCACAGAGAAGGAAATCTCGGCAGTCTATGAAGGAGTTCAAGCTGTCTCAGAGGTGATTGGCAGAGAAGCATAACTCCTCCTGGCACCCCGACTACTGCTTCTGGGGTGGATGTTCAAAAGAAAGGTTCCCTCTACTCACCATGCCACCGACACCACATGGAACAAATGGATTGCCCTCATCACTCAGCATGCCCGAATTGGAAACCTGAATCGCTCTGGGATTTTGGAGATGATTGCAAATTCACCTGAAGGTGAAAACCGTGGTCTCACTGATGAAGAGGAGCAGGAACAAGTGACATGGGCAGAAGAAGCTCCACCGTATAACCAACTACCAGCAGCAGAAAAACCCTACACTCTTTTCAGTGACGGTTCCTCTCATATCGTAGGGATGAACTGGAAGTGGAAAGCAGCCATATGGAGCCCCACATGACAGGCTGCAGAAGCTATTGAAAGAGAAGGTATCAAGCCAATTTTCCAAGCTAAAAGCCATTCAATTGGCTCTGGACATTGCTGAGAGACAGAGGTGGCCCAAGCTTTATACCTCTACACTGACTCATGGATGGTAGCCAATGCTCTGTGGGGGTGGCTGGAAGGGTGGAAAAAGGCCAACTGGCAGCACAGAGGGAAACCAATCTGGGCTACTTATGAGTGGAAAGACATTGCCACTCGAGTAGAGAAGCTCCCTGTGAAAGTCCGCCACATAGATGCCCATGTCCCCAAGAGTCGGGCTAATGAGGAGCACCGAAACAATGAGCAGGTAGATCAGGCTGCAAAGATAGTGGTGTCAAAAATACACTTAGATTGGCAACACATGGGAGAGTTGTTCCTAGCTTGATGGGCCCATGATGCTGCAGGTCATCAGGGCAGAGATGCTACCCATAAGTGGGCATGAGACCAGGGGGTGGATCTAACCATGGACAGTATTTCTCAGGTTATCCATGACTGTGAGACGTGTGCTGCCATCAAACAGGCCAAGCGGGTGAAGCCCCTCTGTTATGGGGAGAGGTGGTCTAACTACAAGTATGGGGAGGCCTTGCAGATTGATTACATCACACTGCTTCAAACCTGCCAAGGCAAGTGCTACGTGCTGACCATGGTGGAAGCCACCACTGGATGGTTGGGAACCTACCCTGTGCCTCATGCTACAGCCAGTAACACCATCCTAGGCCAGCCTTGAAAAACAAGTTCTTTGGAGGCATGGTACCTGTAAGAGACGGTCCCAAGTTTCCCTCATTTGCCTCACGACCGTCTTGAGGACAGAGACTAAGACCCCAAGGACTCCATTTGCTTTGGACAGAGGCTCTGACCTGGTGGGGTGGATGCTTGTCAAGTGATTGTTTGCAGGTGTGCCTTTTGTATCCCACGGTATGCTGCTCCAGGCAGTTACTGGTGTGTAATGGCACGTTATGCTCATTTACACCTACTTCTCGGGACAATGGTTCTCCTCCACACAATACTACTACTCAGCTTATCGCTTTGGCCAGATGCCACTCGCTTTGGCAAAAAACTATATAGAGTGACTTTTCTGCAAAGGACTTTTGAGATCTCCTCACGGAAGGAAGACACGTCTATGGGCAGAAGGCCTCCAGGACATTGTCTCTCTGTTGGTCGCTATACCCCTCTTTCTTTCTCTCTTTACTTTATTTTCCTTAACTCTCTCTCTCGCATAATTGTTGTTGGCACTCAATAAAAGTGCATTGCTGTGATTAAACTGAAAGTCTCCTTTGCTGTGTGTCTTTTGCACTCTGAGATAGGGAAAATGAACCATCACAACCCCCACTTGTACTAGCGGATCATGACAGTACCCCTGAGAGGATTGAGTCAGACATCGAGACTCATTTCAGGAACAGCCTTATCAACACCTGGGCTAGGAAACATGGAATTTAGAGGGTGGGTGTACCATATTCCTTATCATGCACCAGTGACTGGGAAAGTTGAACGGTACAATGGCCTGCTGAAAACCACCTTGAAGGCACTGGGTGGGGGAACTTTTAAGAACTGGAAGATTAATTTAGCATAAGGCCACATGTCTAGTGAACACCCAAGGTTCCACTAAATGAGAAGGCCCTGCCCAGTCTGAGGCCTTGGAAACAACAGATGGAGATAAGGTTCAAGTGGTACACATGAGAGATATGCTAGGAAAAACGGTTTGGGTTAATTCTGCCTCCAGCAAAGACAACCCCAGCCATTGAGTTGTCTTCACTCAGGGACCAGGCTGCACCTGGTGTGTAATGCAAAGGGATGGAGACACTCGATGCATACCTCAAGGGGACCTTGTTGTAGGGTGACCTACTCATGACACTGTGCCTGTATCTGTAGCTGCATATATATATATATATATTTAAGGTACTGCATGTATGTACATAATTTAAAAGTTTAAATTTGATGTAACATGTTGGTATGGGAAAAAAATTAGGGGTGGATAATGTTGGGGCTTGGGTTGCTTTCTTATAGAATTTTTTCCCAGAAGTTGCTAAGAAGCTGATTGCTGGGTGCTTGTGGGCACTTATGGGTGCTTGGGAAAGACAAAGGAAGCAGCTAAGTCAGGGACAGGGTGGCACGAACTTCACTTCCCTCTGGGGGAGTTTTTGCTCTCGGAGGGAACTGCTCGGTTGCTCGGTTCTTGACTACGGGGAGACCTCACCAGCCCTCATCTGGAGTTCATCTCAAAGTGATCTATCACTGTCTCTTCGTGTGTGTCCCCCAGGAGTTCAGAACCTGTTCTCTCCCTGCCCTGCTGAGACCCGCTGCCCCATTGCCCTGCACCTGCTGCTTCTTCAGTTTTGCTCTAGATTTCTCCACGCTGTGTCCTGCACCTCCTGCCTAGCTGAGACATTTTCTACAGCTCCAGCTACTGCTGCTGAGCCTCGGATATATCTTGTCCCCGGGACTGCTGCCGGCTCCAGCAGCTTGTGACGGTACTGAAGGGGAAAGGTGCCAGCGGCAGAAGAAAACTGTGACTGTTTTTCCCTAGTTCTGTTTGTTGCTAATGCTATAGTTATAGTTGATATTTTGTTTATCTTGTTAGGCACACAAGTAAAGAACTGTTATTCCTACCCTCACATCTTTGCCTGAGACCCCTTTGATTTCATAATTATAACAATTTGGAGGGAGGAGATTTTGCATTCACCAGTCCAAGGGAGGCTTCTGGAGTTTTTTTCCTAGCAGATATACCTGTCTTCCAAACTAAGATAGACCCCTGACACAGAAGTAGACCCAGGTGTAGAGAATCCTGAGTGGTGTAGACAATGGGAGGATATGGGTCAAACCTTGAAAGAATTTTCTGACCCTATTGACTAAGACTTTCCATGTGAACAAATGCAGAACCCATCTGAGGTGGGGAAATACCTGAAAGGGAATCCCATATTAACTCTAAAGAGAAAAAGTTCATTGCAATAAACTGGGCCCTGGCATATGCTTATCGCATGCTGCTAGATACTGTAGGGCAGCAGATAGAGACAGGGGGGCAGAGAGATAAATCAGCAGCTAAACCAGACAGTGAGCCTAAACCAGCAGCTAAACCAGACAGTAAGCCTCAACCAATGGCTGTTGCTACTAGCGCAAGAAATGGAAAGTGCACAAACAAGACCAATCAACCAGTGGAGGAGGAGGATAATGATGACGATGATGCGGGAGAAGGACCCTCAGTGCCTCCTGACCTAAAATCAAAAGTCAGAGCAACTAGCACAAAATCAGAAGCCAATAATAAGTCCTTTTTCCTGAAAGATTTTCTTAGCCTAAAAAAAGACTACACTCGATGACCTAATAAATCTATAATTAGTAAGTTAGTCCATCTTTAAAATGCTACAGGTAAGGCTACAATTTTACATAGCACTAAAGCAAAGCATTTGGAATCCCTGTCACATGATCCAGTTATTGACCAAGAAATAATAAAGAGAGCTAACCCTCACAGTCTCTGGAAATGGGTCCTGGGAAGTGCAGCACAAAAATATTTGTGTGCAAATGATCTCTATATGCAACAAACCCAGTAAAAAACCATAAACCGAAAAATTCAACACTTGAGAAAAATGACAGTTGCAAAAATTATCTTCTTGGATGACCTTAACAATAAAAACCCAGTCTTAGTACCATGTGCATCCATAATGTAGCAAAAACTTGTACAACTTAAGCCACAAGAATATGCTTCTGCTTTAACAATAATGAAATGGAATGACAAAGAAATCACAAGATTTTACTTCAGCAGAATCGAATGTAAACATAACTAAAAATAAGTAAAAGAAACATTCTATTATAACTGGCCCAGAAGCCCCATGTATTTGGCGCATTGACTTCCTCCAAAATAAATGTTTCAAAAACCCATAAAAACTCAAGTGAACATTTAAGATCACAACTGTAGAGACAAAAAGCATCAAACAATTGAACACCTTGCCTAAACTATCAAAATCCCCATCTACAACAAGATTCCTAAAAATAAAAAAACAAGTACCAATAGCCACTTCTACAGTGCAGCACCAGCAATACAAAACAACTCAAAATGCTATGATTCCCATCCATAAAATGATCTGTAAACTAGAGAACCAAAAAGCAATCAACAAAATTCACTCACCCTTCAACAGTCCAATCTAATCTGTGCACAAATCTAAAAGAAAGAAAAAATTGACTGTAGACTATCGTAGCTTAAATAAACTCCAGCATTGAGCGCTACTGCACCAGACATGTTAGAGCTCCAGTACAAACAACTAGAGTCCAAGGCAGCGAAGTAGTATACCACTATTAACATTGTCAATACATTTTTTTCCATTCCTTTAGCAGCAAAATGCAAGCCTCAGTTTGCTTTCACATAGAGAAAAGTACAGTACACCTAGAACCAATTGCCCCAAGAGTAAAAGCACAGTCCCACCATCTGCCATAAACTAATTCAGACTGCACTAAAAAAAAAAAAATGAAGCTCCAGAACATCTACAGTACATTGATGACATCATTGTGTGAGAGAACACAGCAGCAGAAGTGCTTAAAAAAAAACAAAACACATCCAAATTCTCCTGAAAGCAAATTTTGCTATCAAAAAAAGCAAAGTCAAAAAACCTGCTTGAAAGATCCAGTTCCTAGTCATAAAGTAAAAAGATAAACAGCATCAGATTCCCACTGATGTCATCAACAAAATCACAACAATGTCTCCATCAACCAGCAAAAAAGAAACACAAACTTTCCTAGGCACCATAAGCTTTTAAAAAATGCACATTCCTGAGTACAACCAGATTGTAAACTCTCTCTACCTAGTCACCCGCAAGAAAAACAATTTCCACTAGGACTCTGAACAGCAGCAAACCTTCACCCAGATCAAGCAAAAAATCTCTCATACAGTAGCACTTGACCCAGGCAAGACAAGACCAAATATAAAGAATGTGCTCTACTCTGCAGCCGGGAGCCATTGTCTCTCCTAAAACCTTTAACAAAAAGTGCCTAGTTGTTGAGGTTTGCGTTGGAGAAGGGGACAGACAGCACACCAATATGATGTGGAACTGATTCCGATTTATTAAGCAAGTGAAAAACCTTATATATGTTTTGTGTACGTGCAAGATACAATCAACATAGTTTGTGCCAAAGGCTAAAAATATATCTGTTCATGGTCAAATCTCCAGGTGTTCAGCTTCATCCCTCCCGTGCTGACAGCGGAACTTTTTTATGGTCTTGTTTATCTTTCTCGTGATTGTCTCTGCCAGTAACCTTCTAACTCGGGTTGCTATGTTTAACATTCCTTTGTCTAGCTTCTGTTCCTTCTGCCTCACACAATTTATGATCAAAGATGAATTACGGGATTCTCTTGTACACCGGCTGGAGGCTTATGGCCCCTGTAAAGGTCCCAACACCTAGTAAAACTCAAAGCCAACCGCTAAAATTCTAGAGTCAAAGCTACAGAAAGTCTAAAACCAACTACACTCCAACAAAGAAAAAAAATTTAGCAGCCTATGAAGTAGTCCAAGCTACCTCAAAAATAATAAACACTGAAACACAACTCATCCTGGCACCCTGACTACCAGTGCTAAAGTAGATGTTTAAGAGAAAGGTTCCTTCTACCCACCACACCACCGACACCACATAGAGCAAATGTATTGCCTTCATCACACAGAGCGCCTGTATTGAAAACCTGAATCACCCTGAGATTTTAAAGATAATTACAAATTAACCTGAAAGTAAAAACTTTAGTCTGATAAATGAAAAAGGACAAGTAACATGTACTGAAAAAACTCCACCATACAACCAACTGCCAACACAAAAAACACGCTATGCTCTTTTTACAGATAATTCTTATCACACTGTAAAGATAAAATGAAAGTAGAAAGCAACCATATAGAACCCCACACAACAAGTTGCACAAACTACTAAAAGAGAAAGTAAATCAAGCCAACTTGCTGAACTCAAAGCCATTCAACTAGCCCTAAACATTGCTGAAAGAAAGAAATAGCCAAAGCTCTACCTCTACACTGAATCATGAATAGTATCCAATGCTCTGTAAGAATAGCTAAAAAAATGAAAAAGGAAAGCTAATTAGCAGCATAAAAGAAAACCAGTTTAAGCTACTGAAGAGTAGAAAGACATCGCTACTAAGGTATAGAAACTATCTGTAAAAATCCACCATGTAAATGCCCATGTCCCCAAGAGTAGAGCTAATGAAGAACACTGAAACAACGAACAAGTAAATCAGTCTACAAAGATAGAAGTGTCAAAAATAGACTTAAATTTGCAATACGAGAATTATTCCTAACTCGATAAGCCCATGATACCTTAGGTCATCAAGGTAAAAATACCACCTATAAGTAGACACGAGACTGAGGGGTGGATCTAACCACAGACAGAATTTCTCAAGTCATCCATAACTGTAAAACGTGTACTGCAATCAAACAAGCCAAGCGAATAAAACCCCTCTAGTATAGTGGGCAGTGGTTCAAATATAAATATAAAAAGCCTAGCAGATTAACTACATCACACTGCCCCAGACACATCAAAACAAGCCCTATGTGCTCACAATAGTAAAAGCCACCACAGGATGGCTGGGAACCTACCCTGTACCTCATATTACTGCTCAGAACACCATCCTGGGCCTAAAAAAGCAAGTCCTATAGAGACATGGTACCCCTGAAAAGATTAAGTCAAACAATAAAAGTCATTTCAAAACCAGCTTTATCAACACCTGAACATAGCATTAAGTAAGTGTACCATATCCCCTACCATACACCAACTGCAAACAAAAAGATACAACATACTGTTAAAAACCACCTTAAATACATTGAGTAAAAAATCTTTCAAAAACTGAAAGCAGCATTTAGCAAAAACCACTTAATTAATACCCAAGGCTCCACCAACTGAATGAACCCGGCCCAGTCTGAACCCTTACATACAATAGACAAAAATAAAGTCCCAGAAGAGCATGTCAGAAGTTTGTTAAAGAAGACAGTTTAAATCAATTCTATCTCAAGTACAGACAAACCCATCCATGCGGTTGTCTTTGCTCAGAAACCAAGTTACACATAGTAAATAATGCAAAAAAATGTAACAACACTGTCCTGGTTTAGCCTGATTGGACAATTTTGTAACATTGACAGATGATTAAACCAGTGAGAAGGGCTGATGCACCTTTGTGAATACACATTTTTAGGTGAGATTCCGGAAATCTGCCCCTTCTGATTTCTGGTGGTGTGGGAGGTAGGCGGCTCGGCCCAGCTTCTTCCCATGGCTGGGCCAGAGCGAAGTTCCCCCTACCCTCCCCCGGCACCCCTGGCCAGGCAAAGGGCAAGGAGAGGCGGGGGGGGGGAAGGCCAGCTAGTTCAGTCCCCTGCTGCTGAGATTTGCTAATCCAGGGAGTCTCACACAGCAAAGCAGGTGCTGATCCAGGCCTGGCAGCTGCTGGGCAGGGAAAGGGGGAGCAATCAGCCCTGGCATGTTACATCTAAGGCTTGAATGGGCTGAAAAAAGATCCTAGCCTCCCTCTCTCAGCACAGCTGGAATTGAACATAGCAGGCCTTGAGATCCTGGCCCAGACCCAGCATAACGGTAATTCATCATGTGACTGCCTTGTCCCGGCTGTGGCCTGTGGCCTCTGTTAACTTTTTTCCTAACCAAATGAAACTTCCAAAGCATGAATCTTGCCCAGTGAGAGAAAGAAGAGACTGGAAGAAATGTAAAAAGACACAGCATGAGACCTAATGTCAGAGAAAGTGAGAGAAGAATACTAAATTGAAAGGAAGATTGAAGGCGTGGCCTGGTTAGGTTGGACTTCTCTTGTAAGGCCATAGAGAATGGACTTAATACCCTGTAACATATAGAATGTTTTAGGGGGGTGCAAGGTTCCAGTCATTGCTGTGAGTTGATGTAATTGTGATCTACTGGAGAAATTGAACAGAGGAAGACTGAGAGAGAGATGATTTCCTCTGCCCACTGAGGGAAGATAACCTCTGTTTCTTGAGATGAAGATGAGACAGATGAACTTTTGTTTTATACTAGAAGAAGCATCCTTAAACAGTACCCTAATAAGCTGATATGGCCCATGAGCAGCTGTAAAGACTGTCTCATGGGAAGGGATTTCACAATGGCAAATTTTCTTCAACCGGGCAAGGCCATTAGTGAAGTGTAAGAGCAAGAGAACTAGTATCTTGTGGAAATCTCTATGGTATTCAAGAGAGACTCCTTTCTCCTTGATGAATTGAGAAATGATTATTTTAAGAGTGATAACTGACTGAGAATCCCAGGTTTTGTCTTTTTACATTGGAGTAAAAAAGTGAATAGTTGGTGGGGGGAGGAGAAGTGTTTTGAAGGTTTCATTCTGATTCTTGTTTTTTTTTCCTTTTAGTGTTAGTTAATAAAGTTTTATTCCTTTTAAGCTTAAGCCTGCTTTGCTCTTGATTGAGAAATTTCAAATCGGCAAACCAAAACCAGAACCTCGACAACATTGGTGCATTGGCCGGGAAAGGTCAAACTGAATCCACGACAAACACAATGTGTACCACAGAGAAATCTAATTGTTAAGTAAGAACTATATATAAATATCATTGTTTACTGAATGTCACTGCCATTGTCTGTATGTAACTGTATACTGTATATATATGTGTGTAGAGTTAGAATATGTATTAATATTAGTAGTAAGTTGACAATATAGAAATAAAGAGTAAAATGTTCTGGGTTGATATAGAATTGTATCTCCAGTTGTCTGTTTAGTTCAGAAATAAGTTTTATACGTTTAAACCTAGATCTAAAAGTAAAAGAGAAGCAATAAAATGTCTGAAGCAGTTGTTTTCAAAACATAAAGATAAAAATTTTCAACTTTCCTTCACACACAGCCTGTGTTATCTGCAGTGTAGACAGCAAGAAAAAGCTCTCCTTTGCGTTTTGTTAGTTTTTGGCTAGCTAAAACAGAAAAGTTCTCCAAAATAGATTTTGTCTTTTTCTTAGAATGATTCAGACCTGCTCCAGACTAAAAACCCAAAAGAGCACCAGGAGCTCACACCTCTAGCCCACCAGGCCTGGCCTGGGCCTGGAATTTTCCAGTGCAAAAAAACTTGAAAACAGACCGAGTGAACCAAGATGCACCCCACAAAAGACATTTTCTGAATTCATCACCTCTTCAAAGTGATAAGAAATTTTGTTGTTTGATATTGTTCATTTGTTGTACTAGAGAGTGCTTTGCCTATTAAATGAACAGATTTTTTTCCACATTCCTCTAAAAAAATCTTTTTTCCCAAACCAGTTGGGGGAGATACCATTTAAATTTGCTTTCTAGAAAAATCCCATTTAAAAGTTTCTTCCCAAATTTGTCCTAAACCAAAACAAATACAACAACAATTGTTGTTGTCTTGCACTTCTTATTACATATGATTGTCTTGGTTTGGCCTTGATTAATTTTTTGGTATGGAGTGGTTCCCTGCTAGGGGCCTTGTTAGCTTCTTGTGGACTTGACAAAGAACTAATTAGTAGCTAAAGTACTGACACATGATTAAACCAATGAAAGAGGTGAATATGCTTTCGTAAATACACATTTTTAAAACAGAAACTGCAAGAAAGCTGTGAAAAGGAAGAATTCCATGACATTTTGGGGGTAATGAAGGATGGACATAAACATTATGGTTCTTGTTAGCCACACAGGTGCAGGGCGGGGTTTTCCTCTGGCGAGTGGTGAGGTGATTAAAAGAGGCCTCTAGGGAGTGCAGCAACCCTGTGTGGACAACCAGGAGCAGGCAACCAGGGGCGTGGCACGTCTCTGAGGGCGTGGCACTGCATTTGCACAGCAGTTAGCACAGGTAGGGCAAGCAGGCAGGGTTGCAGGTTTCCTCCTGCTAGTGGGGTTTTTAGTTTGTTGTTTGTTGTTTATTGTGCTTTTGTTGGTTGGTCGGTTTTGGGTTTTTTTGTTAGCAATGGTTTTTACACAATCAAAAACTGAAGTTAGAAAAAGTGTATGTAGCCAAAAAGAACCCTCCAAAAAGGATGCGGCTGTCCAGACCCCTTCCTGTGTGGAGTGTTTGAGTTTATCAGTGGTATCAGGGGGTGTTGCAAAAGTAGCCTACCCGCGGTGTGAACAGGTGAACAATCTTTTGCTGGTGGCTGAGCTTAGGGAGGAAGTATAAAAACTAAGAAGTATTAGGGAAAATGAAAGGGAAATAGATGCGTGGAGTTCTGCCCTTCCATCCTTGAGGGAAGCCCACCAGGAGTCAGAGGACTCCCATGACTCCCACCATCAGGCAATAGGAGGACAACTGGTGGATGAAGGAGAGTGGAAATGGGTCCCTACTGGGGAGGTAACAAAATTCCTCCTGACCCTCATCACCTAGCCAGGTGTCACTCCAAAATAGGTATGAGGCCCTGGATGTAGAGGGTCAATGAAGTGGTTTTGGTTAGCCAATTTGAGATTTCCCAGCCAACGCACCAATTTATGTGGTGTGTCTATTTTCTGCTGTGTGATAGGATTAGAAGAAAATCAAAACAGGCTCAAACTTTGAAAGGGTATAAAGAAAACTTTATTAACAAAACTAAAAGAATAATAAGAATAAAACCTTCAGAACACTTCTCTTCCTCCCCCCCGCCCTCTTTTCTTTCCCACTGACAACTTACAGAAACAACGCTTAAGATTCTCAGTTTTCCAATTCTAGAATAGTCTTTCTTCAGTTCACTTAGGGAGAGGAGCATCTCTTGACATGTTATGGAGACTTCTCCACAAGAAACAGTTCTCTTGTGACTTCAAAGTCACAGCAAATCAGCTACCCGGGAGATGGAAATCTGCTCACGGTGCAAAAGTCCTTCCTCTCGACTTACAGGTTTCCCCACAACTGTTTTTGAGGGCTCAGTCATTGGCTAACAGGGTACACTTTTAAGAATGAGCTATTCAGAAGCAAAGGTTCTCTTTATCTATCTCTGAGATCATCTCTGGGAACAGAGGTGCTCTTCTTTCCTGAGGACAAAGGGTCTTCATCACTCTTATCTCTCTCTGTTCAAACTTCTCCTGGGATCACAGCTACTTCAACATCTGCTTGCTTTAGCATAAATGCCTTTGCTCATATCTACAGTTTGAAATTGTCAAACCCCCCCCCCCCCATGCTTCTTTCGATGAGTTACAGGGAAAAAGAGTCTGATATATCAATTATATTTTCTTCATAGCCTTACAAGAAGATTTTCAGCCTAAAAATAAGGCATCTCCTCATACTCCTTCCATCTAAGACCTGACTCCTTCTTGACTGACCTTGGTGTCTTCAGGTTGTTTGTCTACATGTCTTCACTCTGTCTGTTTCACTCGAGAGAGGATTTGAGGTCTGCAGGTCTCATCTGTGCACTGAAAGAGTTAATATCCCACCCGGGGCCTACAGAGGTCATATGGTCCCTTCCGGGCAGCAGCCGGCCGAAGCAGTCGTCACGGTGATGGATTTCAAGCCGCACTGGGGGGCTGATGTCCTTCCCTCCCCCTGCCTGGCAGTTGCTGGGGCCCAGCCCAGCCCCCGCCGGGCCACTTGGGCTGTGGCAGAGCGGGCCTGGCCCATCCTGTAGCTGCTTCCAGGACCCAGCAGACCCCGGCTCAGCCCAGGCCAGCGGTGTGGCAGGGCTTATGTCACCTAGATGTCAGCAGCCGCGGCCTGGCCTAGCCTAGGCTGAGGCCTGCAGCCTCCCCTCCCCTGCCCAGATGCTCCGGGGCCCCAGCCTGGCCCTGTCAGGCTGCGTGGACCGTGGCGGAGAGGTCCTGGCCAGTACCCTGTTACCTCTTCCAAGCTGCAAACCAGAGATCTACACCCAGCATATCCACCCCTTTCATAGGTTTAATCATGTGTCAATATTGAAAATTGGCCACTGATTGGTTTCTTGTCAGGTTTACAGGAAGCTGACAAGGTCCTAACAGGGAATTACATCCATACCAAAAAATGAATTAATGCCAAACCAGGACAGTCAGCTAAATTGTGTAGAAGAAAATTATCTGCCCAGTGATCCTCCCAATTATGCTTCATCTGTCAGACGGATCACCATCTCTAACATTAAAAAGAAAAGAAGGGCATTTGTAGTGGGTGACTCCCTTCTGAGGGGAACAGAGGGCCCCATATGTCAAGCAGACCCATCCTACAGGGAGGTTTGCTGCCTTCTTGGGGCCTGAGTACAGGATATCACTGAGAGACTCCCTAGGCTGATTCAGCCCTCTGATTATTACCCACTGCTGATATTCCAGGCTGGCAGTGATGAAATTGAAAAGAAGAGCACCAGGGCAATTAAAAGAGACTTTAGGGCACTGGGTCAAGTGGTTGATAGGGTAGGAGTGCAGGTAGTGTTCTGCTCAGTCCCTTTGGTGGCAGAGATAAACAGTGAAAGGAATAGGAGAGACCACATTGTCAACAAGTGGCTCAAAGGTTGGTGTCATCAGCAGAATTTTGGGTTCCTTGATCATGGGGCAAATGTTATGGCACCTGGCCAGGTGGAACTAGATGGGCTCCATCTCTCTGTTAAGGGCAGAAGGATTTTAGCTCATGAACTGGCAGAACTCATTGAGAGGGCTTTAAACTAGGTTTGAAGGGGAAAGGGGATGCAGTTGGGCTGTCTGGAATCAGGCTCAAGGGTGGTAAGCCTGAGTTAGGGGTGAAATCAATAGCCCAGATGAGGTGCATGTATACCAATGCACACAGCATGGGTAACAAACAAGAGGAGCTGGAAGCCATGGTGCAACAGCAGAGCCATGATGTAGTCGCCATCAAAGAAATGTGGTGGGACGACTCACTTAACTGGAGCACTGCACTGGATGGCTACAAGCTCTTCAGAAGAGACAGGAAAGGGAGAAGAGGTAGAGGGGTGGCCTGGGTATTAAAACTAATGACGATAAAGTTGAGTGCCTATGGGTAAGAATTAAGGGGAAGGCCAACAAGTCTGACATCCCACTGGGGGTCTGTTATTGAGCACCCAACCAGGAAGAAGAGGTGGACAACTTATACAAGCAGCTGGAGATTGCTTCAGGATCTCCAACCTTTGTTCTTGCAGGTTACATCAACCTGCCAGACATCTGCTGAGAGCTTAATACAGCAGAAAAGAGGCAGTCCAGGAAGTTCTTAGAGTGTGTGTGGGACAACTTTTTGTCGCAGCTGGTCAGTGAGTCCACCAGGGGAGGGGCTATGTTAGACCTGTTGTTTGCAAATAGAGATGGGCTGGTGGGAGATGTGGTGGTTGGAGGCCACTTGGGGCATAGTGTTCATGAAATTATAGTTCTTGATATTTGGTGACATCAGGAGGAACATCAATAAGACTTGTACATTGGACGTACGGAGGGCAGACTTTGGCCTATTTAGGAGACTTATCCAGAGAGTTCCTTGGGAAGCAGCCCTTAAAAACAAAGGAGTCCTGTTGCATCCTGTTGATGAGGTGATGGTAAAGAGAAGCAGGAAGGGCCTTTGTATGGGTTCCACAGAGATGTTTATTACAGCCACACACGCAGACAGACCAGGGTCAAAGGCAGGGCTCATGGGAAGGGTTTAGGTTCAAGTATATGGGTCCTAGGGGCTGAGAGATCATCAGTGACCAATTGTCAGGGGGCATGGGGCTACAAAGGCGGGGCTGGGGTATGGAAGCCAATGGGGAAATTGGGAAGGAGTGATTCAGGGACACAGGGACAGAGAGGGGATTAACAGGGCTGACTGAGGGAGCAGAGCAGGGGTTCATTGGCATAACAGAATAGGGGATCCTGTGAGAGAAGCCTCTTGTCTCTTTAACATAGGCAAAGCCTCTCCACAGAGTCCAGGAAAGGTGGACGTGCTTCAAAACAAACATTATGAGGGCACAGGAACAGACTGTTCCTGTGTGCCGAAAGATGAGTCAACAAGGCAAACATCCTGCCTGGGTGGGCAACGAGGTTTTGAAGTAACTTAGGAATAAAAAGAGGATGTATAGTCTTTGGAAGGAGGGTCAGGTTTCTCAGGAAGTATTTAAGGGGGTTGCTAGGGCATGTAGGAAAAAAATTAGAGAGGCCAAAGCTCAGATAGAACTTAATTTGGCAACTTTTGTAAAGGATAATAAAAAATGTTTTTACAAATACATTAATGGCAAAAGGAAGGGTAAGACCAACATTGTTCTCTACAGGATGCAGGAGGGAATTTAGTTACTGCAGATGGGGACAAGGCAGAAGTGCTTAATGCCTTCTTTGCCTCAGTCTTTAGTGGGAATTTTAGTGTACAGACATACATAATCACAGATGGATTATATATGCAAGGTGCTTTATTTATGGCAACCGGGGAGCTAGGGGTACAAACCCAAATCTAAGTCTGTCGGCTTTGTTCAAAATGCACATATTTATACTATTTAGTTATATAACTACATATTTGTTTAAGCAATACTAATCATACTTATATTGTTGTATTATGTGAGCTACCACAAGAATCTCAGGTACATTAAATCACAGGTGCAGTTTCACATGGCCTACTGAAAACAATGCATAACATTCCTTTTCTACCTCCCTCAGATCTTCATTTGATTTTTCCCATGATTTTCTGAACATTTTTAACTCAGAACATTTTAACCCTATACTAACATTATTCCCCCCTTGGAAAGTATTTCACATTACTATAATAAGTGTAATGCTTTCACTTTATACAGTTTTTAGACTTGATGATCATCTTCAAATCCACAGTTGTTATAAGCGTTATCTCGAACTGGAGGACGTGAGGATGACGGACGCGGGTTTCTGTCTCAGGTCAACGCCTTTATTATCTTCTGATTCCAGGATGCTCTCTTCTGTATTCCTCTTTTCAGAATAGCAGAGATTAACCAAATTGCTAAAAACAAGATCAGCAGGATTATCAAATTCTCAATGATAGATTTAATCCACGAACTCACATTTCATCCTAACCCTTTAAAAATTCTAGCTATCCAACTTGTAGTTAAGTCTTTTTTTTCTTCCTGTGCTTTATGTTCTACTTGCTTTAACTGAATAATGTCATGTTCTACATCTGCAGTTATGTTTGGTATGTGAATGCAGTAATGATCTATTTGTCCTTTTAAATATCCACACACCCCATGTTCCTTTAGAAGCAGCATATCTAAGGCAAATCTGTTTTGCAGGGTCATTTTTGTTGTGGCCTGTAATTGCACATTCAATTCTCTAAACCCTTCCTTGGTGACTCTTGCCAATCTTTCTACCTGACCTGTAAGTTTGTACAGCATTTCTCTATTTTGATAATTTGCTATAGGACCGAACAAGGATTCTGGGACTCATCCAAATTTAATCCGCTAGAGGGTTCTTGTCAAGCTTCCTCATTTGATTTTCATTTTCCTGAACATCCCTTCTTGTTCTTATTTGTAGAAGTTCATGTTTTCCCTTAAATGGGGATTTCTTCCAAATTAGGCATAAAGTGGGGAGGCCTAAAGTGATTTCTTTAACTTTCCCATCTACAGGCAGATGGATGGTCCAAGTGCTATCACTTAAGGCCCATACAAATTGTCCTGGACTCTGAATTGTACTTCTACTACACCCTATTACTACTCTATAATTCAGTTTAACTTGTTTGTGTTTGACTCTTCTACAGGCACAACCAATTCATAAAGCTACTGCCAGTGGTGGCATTTGTTTTACTTCTATATCATCAGAGGCACAATCATAAATCTTATTACATGTCCACCAATTTACTTTATTTGCCTCTAATCTACTGCTAGTGGCAGTATTAATTACTCCTGGGTCTGTCTCATTTTCAGAACCCTCCCATTTAATGCACCAGGGGGTGCCTGCCATGTACTGGAATTTTGGAGTATACTCATTGACCATGTGCTGTCCCAGGTCTCAGTTCAATCTTTCCAATCATTTTCCTCACACTTCCATACAAGAATGGTATCTGAAACGTTTTCTCTAACTTTTTGATATTTTGACAAGAAGCATTCCCATATTGTATTGTTATGATCCAATAGTGGCAACTTTATGAATTCCCCTACTTTGCCATGACTTGCAATACAATCTCATTTTCTCATAGGTTTCATCCATTTTCCTATTACTTTCCAGGTCTCTTTGATTACTTGTCTCAACTCTGGTACCTGTTTACATGCAACTGTTTTATTCTTTTGTATCTTGGGTAAATCTCATGTTAATATTCCCCAACTAATCGGGTCTCCTGCGTCCTTTGATATTGGCACACAAGCAGTTATTCTACTAGTGTTTTGCATTTTGGCAAAGCCTTTGACTAATCCAATCGTTACATTTTCTGCTTGAATTGCATTGGAAACCTTTATCACTTGTGTTTCTGTTTGCATGTCTCTCCTCATTCTAGAATGAAGAGCTATTAGCTGAGCCTTTTGCATTTCACATCCCAAAGTAACATTGATTCCTGCTGATGATACTAATAACCATAAAATGAGCACTATCACAATTACTGATTATCCGAACATTTTGAAACGGTTAAACACGTCTTATCTGTAACTTCATTGGCCCATCCCCCTGTACCGTCCAAAGTTCAGGAACTTTCTTCATTCTGATGTAATGTATCCAGGGATCCACTTCAGCTACTTTGACTGCTGTGAAGGTGGTCAGCAATACTTGATACGGTTCCTTCCACCTTTCTTTCAGTGGCTCCTCATTCCAGGTTTTAATATACACTGTGTCTCCTGGGTGGATATCATGGACCGGATTTTCAAGAGTCAGTGGTTTATTCCACACGAAGATGCTCTGAAGCTGAGCTAGGGTTTTCCCAAGAGACAAAACATAATTATACACCTCTTGCTTTCCTGTAATATGTACACTTGGGTTCAGTTCAGGAGATTCATATGGTTTCCCATACAGTATCTCATAAGGACACACGGACATCCCACTCCTAGGTTTTATCTGGATTCTCATCAATGCTATTGGTAAAGCCTGTGGCCACTGCTGTGGAAGAGTGGTTAGAGAATAAAGGACATGTTAATGTTAATGTGCAAATTTAGCAAAGTTTAGGACTCAGCTTAGCTGACAAAGACACTGTGTCCTTGTAAGTAAGCGTTATAACAACAATGGAATATTGTAGCTGATAAAGAGGGAACAGAATGCTAACACTGAACTACGAGAATGAGAAACTAAGAGGAGTTGACATTTTTATAGTAGCCAATGATGAGCTTGCTTTTGCACTATGCATGAGGTTCATTACTGATTGTATAAAAGACGTGACTAACGGAATAAAGTTGAGACTTACTGATCATTCATATTGACTGCTGTCTGTCTCGTGTTGACCCCAAAAAATGGCGCCCGTACAGCAGGGACTTGAGAGGACCTGCAAGACTTAGTGGCCACGAAGCCACACGAAAGAGAAGCCACGGGGGTCCGCTCCAGTGTTCGGGTCTTAAAGTAGAGAAGACGGTGAGAAGCAGACGCCAAAAACTGCCGCACCCCAGGTGACCTCAGCGGAGAGTCCTTGGCCGATACGTGCTGCCGTACCTTACAAAGCTGCAACAGCGCTGATGGTAAGAATGAAGAGGAGAGCAGCATATGATTTATTTACTTGCTTCCTAGAGAAGTGTCAGATTAAGGGAATAAATCTTCGTAAGGAGCTCCCTAGTCTTCTCGCGTATGAAGCTTTTGCATTTCGTGCTTTGAGCTGACCTGCAGTGCAGAGCTCTGCAGGTCAGGAAGAGAAGGTAATGATAAGAAATAATAAATAATGAAGAGAAACACAAGAAGAAAAGTCTCGCGCTCTTTCTTTCAAGATCTCTGGCTAGGGAAAGCAAAGCTTTACATTCTCGGGTGAAAGAAGAAAAACAGCCAAAAGACTCTGAAATATAGGAAAGAACTGTAAACTCTGCATAAGAAGAGTGCTGTAAACTCGGCCGAGAGAAGAGGAAACCAAAGGCGCCTCGGAAACTCCTCCACTTGGACCTGCAGGATGGGACCAGGAAAGCTACCGGAGAAATTTTGCAGACACATATGTGGGTGAGAGTGTTCACAAAAAGCCTGTTCTCACAGAACAGCTGGGCATTTTCACAGCAGGCACACAAGATACAGCGGCCTTGAAGCTGCTGTCTTACAGCAGACAGCAGAACTTCCACCAGAGCAGGGGGGAGGGGAAAGATCACTCCTGAAAAGTTAGGAGGGACAGAAAAAGCTTCAGCCTGGGGGGTGCAGGAGATACGTTGCCATCCCCGGGCGGGGAGCACCGCGAGAGCCACAGCGGCTGCCCGGGGGGAGACTGTGGGGGCCGGCGCGGGGCCGCGAGGCGCGGCGGCGACCGGGGCCGCGCTGGGCGTTCGTGGTGGCGGGGCGCGTCACCGGTGCAGGCGGGGTGCGTGCGACCGGAGCCAGCCGCGCGGGGAGAAAAGGAGAGAAAGCACTGAGAAATGCGGTGACCGCGGGGGTTGGGCCGGCACAGGTCTCTCCCATCCGCGGACACGGCGGGGCTCGGGAAAAGCGAGAAAGTGCTTATTTCGGGTGCAAACATTGGCAGGGCCATCCCAAAGCAGGAGGCGGGGGCGGGCCATTGCCGGAACAGAGGGTTTTTTTTCACGTCTCCAGGAGACGGGGACGGGGCGTGTCCAGGACACAGGCAATCCTCAGAACACCAACGAGTTGCGGTTGTCATGGAAACTACAGCGTTACACAGCAGCGCCACCAGTGGTGAAACTTCAACATTGCAGCATTTTGGTAAAGTTCATTTCAGAAAATAACCGGGAGAAGAGAGTGTGTTTGTATCTTAACAGGTGCAGAACAGAAAATGGATTTCAGCAAAAAAACATGGGACTTGCTGAGTTCAGAAAAAGACAAGAGAAATTCCCAAGAGAATGGAGACAAGAGCATGCAAACGTGAACCATACTGCTGCTGACATCACAGACTTTAGTCATCTTTTATATAAAGGACTGTGGACTAAATTTTATATAAAAATGTGGTACAGGTTGTTTTGTAAATCACAAAAATCACTCTACTGATCACAACATCCAAACAGGTTCCATTGCAATTGCCAAAAGAGGTGTTGCTCATCTCTGGAGACAAATTTGGCTTGTCATTCCTCAGATGTTAAAGGTAATACAATGCAATACTGAGAATAAAAACATAAAAACAAAAGATCTGCTGATTGGTATAATCAAAATTGAGGTGATAATTTTATCACATAGAAAAATAGAAAAAAATCATAATTGTTCTACTAAATGCAATAGCAGAAGCAATGTTGGAACAATTGGATGATGTGTTCAGTCAGTTAAGTTTTTCATACACAAAGAAAAGGTTTTTGAAATTAGGTTTGCATGTATTAATAGATATTGTAATTCTTTTAATGTTTTATATCTGCTGTGAAGTGGCACATTATAGTTGGTTTAAAATAGAGTTTAACCTTCTAACATAGATAATAGTTATTAGAGTAAAATTTAATTAAGAAAAGCATAAGATAGTTAAGCATTATCCTTTTATTAATAATAGAGAGTCAAATAATTTTAAAATGTATAACATGTAAAATTAGCAACGCTATGATAGTTACCCAAAAAGAAAACAGGGGAATTGTGGAAGAGTGGTTAGAGAATAAAGGACATGTTAATGTGCAACAGCTTGCTGGTGCAAAGTTAGCAAAGTTTAGGACTCAGCTTAGCTGACAAAGACACTGTGTCCTTGTAAGTAAGCGTTATAACAACAATGGAATATTGTAGCTGATAAAGAGGGAACAGAATGCTAACACTGAACTACGAGAATGAGAAACTAAGAGGAGTTGACATTTTTATAGTAGCCAATGATGAGCTTGCTTTTGCACTATGCATGAGGTTCATTACTGATTGTATAAAAGACGTGACTAACGGAATAAGGTTGAGACTTACTGATCATTCATATTGACTGCTGTCTGTCTCGTGTTGACCCCAACACACTGCAACTTTTCTTCTTGACATATCTTACTAATTTGCCCTTTTAGTGTCTGATTCATCCTCTCTACCTGTCCACTTGATTGGGGTCTCCATGGTGTATGTAGGTCCCAGGCTATTCCGAGCACCTTACTCACTTCTTTCACTACTGTGGCTATAAAATGTGGGCCCCTATCTGATGATATTCCTAGAGGAACCCCAAATCTTGGAATGATTTCTTGTAATAACCATTTAACGGTTTCCTTTGCCTGGTTTGTACAACAGGGAAGAGCCTCTGGCCAATCAGAGAATGTATCAACCCCTACTAACAGATACTTGTACCCTCAGGTCCTTGGCAATTCTACAAAATCTACTTGCCAATAATCTCCTGGTTCTATTCCTATCAGAATCCTTCCTAATTGTGCCTGTCATCTAGCTACTGGGTTATTCTTTAGGCAGATTTCACATTTTGACTTTACTGATTTTGCCATTGTTAGCATCCGTAGTGAGATTAGACTTTGTTTTAGCATTTTCACCAATACCTCTGCTCCCCAATGACATTCATTATGTTTAATTTGGAAAATTTCTCTCATTATCAAGGGGGGTACCACTATTTGTCCTAGTGCAGTGATATACCACCCTTCTGAATTCTTTCTTGCATTTAAGGAATACCCCAACTTCTCATCTATTGAATATTTCGGTTTTGTAGGCAAATTGAATTGAGATATATTTGTTTTTGAAGGTATTAATGCCATTTTAATTTGCACTTTTCCAGCAGCTTGCCTAGCTGTCCAATCTGCTTTTCGATTTCCCTCACAAATTTTGGAGTTTCTTGATTGGTGTGCCTTGCAATGCATAATTGCTACTTGTTCAGGTTTTTGTACTGCTTTTATTAATTGCAGGACTACATTTTGATGTTTGATATGTGTACCTTGAGAAGACAGCAGTCCTCTTTCCTTGCACAGTGCCCCATGGATGTGCACCATTCCAAAAGCATATTTTGAATCAGTCCATATATTGACTTTCTTCCCTTTACTCAATTCTAGCACTCTGGTTAGGGCAACTAGTTCTGCCTGTTGGGCAGATGTGTTTGATGCTAAGGCCTTTGCCTCTACCACTGTAATTATTGTTGTTACCGCATATCCAGCGTATCTGGTCCCATTCTCCATAAAGCTCCTTCCATCTGTGAATAACTCTCAGTCCAGTTGTGAGGGTGTTCATCTTTTCGGAGAGACTATTTGGCTAGCTCTAAACCCCGGTGAACACCGACAAGGACAAAAGTAAAAGACAAGAGGCGCCCTTTCTTCCCAGGAGGATGGATCCCACAGGTTTTATTGTCCAGGCAGGGTGAGGAGAAAGAGGGAAAGCCACCTGGAACAGGGTTTTTTCAAAGGCTCGGGGAAGAAAGGGGGACGGAGGAAAGGGCTGGAGCCAATGGAAACCAGTGATGGGAGGGGTGAAGGGAGGAGTCAACCCGCGGAAAACCAAGACACCACAGGGCCTTGGGGGGTGATAGAGCAAACCAAATGTGATACAATACAACAGTTACTGAAACATAAATTGTGCTAAATTGGGAAAGAAGAGCTGAAAGCACAGAATACCAAGACCACAAAGAACGAGATAAAGGAAGGCAGTAAAGCACTGGACTGTAACCAATCATATTTCCTGAAAGATGCATGCACAGCACGTGAACAAGATAGAGGCACCAATGACATAATGCGTGATCGCGTGAATAGTAGTTTCAGAATGTATAACTAGAGCATAATTTAAACAATAAACGAGCTTCTGCGTAATCACATTGATTTGTTGTTCAGATGTCCCTAGCTCCCGCATGCTGGTGACTGCGATGTGATACATGCCACGATTTATGACACAGACCCTAACCTTTGGACTCTGAAAAGGGTTCTGTGGAACACTGCAGGAAGCCTCTGTCGGAGACCACCGCGGCGGGACCGTGGTGGGGACAAGTCGGAGGACGACTTCACGGAGTCGGGAGAAGAAGGGTCCCGGAAGAAAGGCTCCAGATGAATTAATCATACGCTGCAGTGGATACACCGATACAGGTGAGTGACCGAGGGCTGGTTAGGATGGGTAAAGCACTGTCTAAACAAGACCGGTCGACCCTGAATATCCTCCAGCGTATTCTCTCTAAAAGAGTAATTAAATATGACCCAGAGGTCTTGAAAAGGCTTTTGAAATGGGGTCAGGAAAGAGGATTTTTTACTACCCCCAGAAGTGTTTTCGACATTCTGGAGTTGGAGACGCTAGGACTAACTTTCTGGGATGCAGTAAGCGATTGTTCAAATAAAACCAAAGGGCTTAGGACAGCGTGGAAATTAATAATAACAGTGCTAAAGGAATTGAAAGCAGAGAGAACAGCCGCAGCAGGGGCTGCTGCTGTGCTTGAGTCCAATGATCCCACAGCGCTTTTCCGGCATTTGCACGAGAATTCTTTGTGGGGGAAGAAATAATTATACCATCCCTACCTTTAGCGTCCGCAGAGTTGGATTCGTAGGCTCCACAGACGTTTTCAAACAGTAATAACGCTGTTATTCAGCGCTGGCTTCAAAGCCCGTGGCAGAGTCCGCGCAATCCGCGTTGGCTCCACCATTCACGCAATCCGCGCTGGTCCTAGAGTCCCCGACAGAGCCAGAGAAAATGGAAGTTGAGGTGCCTCGTCCTGCGGTTTCCCCTGAAGAGTTAACTATCGCAGTAGGAGGGCGTGTGTATCCCCCCTGCCTCCTTCGCTGCCTGACTCACCTCAACCTAGGTATCACAGGGTTTCAGATGCAAATCGCAGTTATTCAGATGCAGAGTGATTGCTCCAATTTGAAGAGGAGGAGAGGAGAAGGCAGGAAAAAGATAGCTCAACTCAGGTCTTAATCAATAAATAAGGGAAAGAGAAAAAACAGACAGCTGTTAATAGCGGGAGACGAAATTATGATTCAATTACAAGATCGGTTTATCACAGTAGTAGCAAGGTTCACAAAAATAGCCCTGATAGAAAGCTCACTCACCCTGTGATTCCCGATGATGAAAAAGTTTGGCACAAGGATGAAAGGAGACAGCAAGAGAGAGGAGGTGAAAATTCGGCAGAAGCGAGATCGATACAGTGGAATGCAAAGAATGTCTGAGCCGCCGAGTCACCCTGGCAACCAGGAGCACACGCAACAGCAGAGAGAAGAGCCAAGAGCAGAGCAAAGATACTTTTGAACGTAAAATTCCTAACCGCTCAGTGTCTGAGGATGACCACGATCCAGCCCTACGCTGGCAGGGAGTATTCGAGAAGCCTTAATTGAGGGTCAATTTATTCCTCAATCGTACCTGGTTATCACTGCCCCAGGAAATCCAAACCAAGGACAATGAGTGGGGCTGGATTGGAAACTCATCGGAGAAGGGCAAAAAGCTATTATGCAGCATGGACTGACTAATCCATACGTACAAACCTTGCTGGATCACATTTTCAACAGTGGTTTAATGGCTCAGTTTGACTGTAAAAAGCTGGAAGAAACCTTTTTAAAACATACACAGAAACTGCTGCGGCAGGCAGACTGGGAAAGACGGATAGAAGCTGCCATTACAGAGAATTTAGGACTCCCTCAAGGGGATCCTAAGCTATTTGCAACCTCTGACATGATGCTGTGTTGGAGTCTGGAATTATGAGGAATATCTCTTTGCATGTTTAAGAGATTTTAGAATCTCTGACAAACAGTGTTTTTAACCTTTGCTCATGGAAAAAGGGCTTTTAGCCTCTGGAATGAAGCAGAGTTTTTAAGAGTGTGTAATAAATAGTAGAATAGTGTGTAGTTTTATCACAGGGTGAGAATTTTAGATATATGGGGATTTTAGGATGGCAGACAGGTAAAGGCAAGATGGAGGAAGCACATGGCTTTTGGGTTTCTTCTTCTTCCTCATCTGCATCCATGTTCTGCTGTGAGGTGGCACATTATAGTTGGCTTAGAATAGTTTAACCTTCTAATATAGATAATAGTTATTGGAGTAGAATTATAAATACAGATTACATAGAATGTAGTATAAATATCCACACCACCCTGAGGGTGGGAACATTAAGCTTTTTGCACTTTGTAGGGAGCATTTTAGTATGGGACATTAGGCTTTTAGTATTTTGTAGTGAGTAGTTGAGCATTTTGCATTTTAGCTTTGGGCATTTGTGCATTTTGTAGTTAGCTTTGGTATTTGGAGTTTTGTGCTTTGAACTGACCTGCACTGAAGAGCTTTGCAGGTCAGGAACAGAATAAAATGATAAGAAAATAAATGATGAAGAAAACAACAAGAAAGCCTCGCGGACCTGTTCCTTCACGATCTCTGGCTGGTGAAAACAAAACTCTTTACATTTTTGGAGCAGAAAAGAAAACCAGCTGGCCGGCACAGAAAACAAAAAAAAAAAAAAAAAATTTTATAATTCCGAGAATGCTGGGGAAAGGGGCTTTTACCGACCCACAGGCACAGGTGCATCTGAACACAGTAATTTTGCAGCAATCTCAGAAGTGAGCAAGAGAAGCATTTCATGCTGTTCCAGATATGGGGCTACCATCACCATCCTATACAATGATTAGACAGGAGACAAAGGAGACTTTTATGAGTTTTCTAGATCGCCTTAGAAGTGCACTCAATTGAGTTCTGGGAATGTCCCCAGAGGTGAAAGCTGCAATGGGGATGCAACTAGCAGTGGAAAACTTGAATTCTGCCTGTAAGAGAATTCTGCAAACCTTGCCGAGAACTGCCACATTAGTAGATATGATAGAAGTGTGTTCGAGAGGTGGAACTCCAGAGGAAAAAGCCAGTTACATGGTGGAAGCAATGGCCGTTGCCCTTAAACCATTAGTTCAGCAAGGTAAAGGTGATTCCAGGCTGATTTGTTCAGGTGTGGCAGACCTGGTCATAGCAAAGCTCAATGTCGAGTTGAAGCTGTAAGGGATGTTGCGGCCTTTACAGAGGCCATAAGCCTTTAGCCAGTGTACAAGAGAATTCTGTAATGTGTCTTTAATAACAAATTGTGTGAAGCAGAAGGAACAGAAGCTAGACAAAGGAATGTTAAACATAGCAGCCCAAGTTAAGAGGTTACCAGCAGAGAATCACAAGAAAGATA
>JAGMWU010000027.1:3235597-3248870 GCA_018697195.1 Certhia americana | reverse complement strand
CATATTGGTGTGTCGTCTGTTCCCTTCTCCGACACGGACCTCAACAATCTGGCGACCCCCGACGTGATGAAGGGGACAACGGAGTGATGCAGAGTGTCTGCTGAAGTTCGGAGACTGAAGTGATCCCACTGCGGCTGTGACCGGGCGTTCGAGAGAGACGCGGTTCCGTGCAGAAGAAGGCACGGGGAAAGTCTGTAATAGACACGAGTGGCCACGAATTCGACTGGTGAGTCGGCAGCCTTGAGCTGGAAAATTGTGGGATGGGCAATGCTGTATCAGCCGAGGAGAAGGCTGCGATTGATGCCTTACTCCGATTAAGTCAAAAGGCTGGGAAACCAGTCGATCGGACATTATTGACTGATCTTTTGTGCTGGGCTACCCGTCATGGGTTAATAACTGATGCAGCCCAGATTTTTAAACTTGAAACATGGAAGAAAATCGGTTTTGAATTGTGGGAAGCTGTGCAATGTGAGTCTAAAGAAGCAAAGAAATTAGCTGCTACTTATCGTCAGATCAGAATGTTAATAGAGCAATTGGAGGCGGAGGCTGAGTTAGAAGCGGCAGTGAAAGAGGTGTTTACTGTAGCAGAGGAAAAACTTCGTACCGAGAAGGCCGATAAATCAGTCAAAGACATAAATACCGAGCCGCTTGAGCCGCTTGAAACTAGCCCCCCTCTCCAGGAAGGTCATATCGCTGCTCCCGCACCAGGTCCTTATGATGATTTATTACCACCGTAGGATAGAGTACCGGCCACTAACCCCACTTCGTCTGCCGTACCTTCTGCACCCCATACCCCTGTCGACAAGCTGCGCCTAAAGCTAGAGCCCTTGAAGCTTTTGCCTCTCTGCCCCAAGTCGGAAAACCTAGACAACCCTATTTACATATCTTACAAAAAGCTAATGAACTGTTTCTCAGCTTTGTAAATCGAAGAGATAGCAATGCAAAATGCTAATCCGAATTGTAAAAGACTCATTGCCTCTCTGTCTGCAGGAGCATCATTAACACAGATAATTGAGCAATGCTCACGAATACCTTTAGAAGAGGACAAAGAAAAAGCTCAAATTCACACTGCTGCCTTGGCTGCAGCCTTACAGAAAGCTTTGTTAATTACTCGTTCTTCCTCGTCAAAAGTTGGTTTGTTTGTTTTGATTATAATGATAATGGTCTCTACTTTTTAACCACCAGTTACAGTGCCTAAGAGTAGCCGTATTGCTCAGCTAATTCCGTTTCAAGCCCAGGTTCCATGCCGACCCAGCAAGCTGACAGAGGCACGGAGCGTTTGGTACCAGCGGTCCAGCGGTCATGTTTGCAGAAGTCGTAAGTGGAAATCACCCTCTCAAATGGAATCTATGGGGACTTTACAACCTGGGCTCCCTTCTCCTGCTGCATTGCCTCGTAATTGGTCTTTGTTTGTAATTGATCTTAAAGATTGTTTTTCAGTATATGCCTTCATGAAGATAACTGCAAACGGTTTGCATTCAGTGTTCCAGAAATCGACAATGGTGCTGCGTACACCAGCAACTTAATCAAAGAATTCTTCCTTATGTAGAATGTCAAACACACACTTGGTGTCCCTTACAATAGTACTGGCCAGGCTATTGTTGAAGGAAAGCATCAAGATGTCAAACGTCTTTTAACTGTTTTGAAAAAAGGGGGGGAGTCCTCCCCTACTGAAGCGCTTCATAAAGTTTTGTTAGTTCTTAACTGGAAAAACCCTGTCGGATCAGCAACGATAGAACAGCCCTCTAGAGACATGTTACCTATTTTTTCCCATTTTTCTGCCCCTTCTACAGGCTTCATGGATGTCTATGTAAATGTGCAAACCTGGGATCCCTCCGCTAATAAGTAGACGGGACCACATAGGTTGTTGACTTGGGGACGGGGCTACGCTTGTATTTCCACAGGACTTTCATCTCAGTGGATTCCAGCAAAGTGGGTTAAGCCTTGGATCGAATCAGTGAAGCAGAACAGCGACGCCGAAGACGGTGGAGACGGCGTTTGAATCCTGAGACACAACGTCTTGAGGACTTGTTCACGTTATCTTATACAGCTTTTGTGTTTTCTATTTTTGAATATTATAATCAAATATAAGGTAGACTGAGAGTAATTCTCAGACCTGATTGTGGGTGTTCGGATTGGGTAATATCTTATGTGTGGTGATGGGTGTTTATCTAACTCCTTTTTGTAGCTATAGCGAGTGATTTATTTACGAGGTTTAACTGCATAGTAGAAAGAAATAGTTAAAACTGTAGGATAGATTTTTCTTATAATTTGTTTGTTAAACTGTGTGTCCTAAGGTGTTTCTCTGGTCAAATCTCTGCCATTGCTGATTCAGTTTTTGAAAAAAGAGGGGGAGATGTTGCGGCCTTTACAGAGGCCATAAGCCTTTAGCCAGTGTACAAGAGAATTCTGTAATGTGTCTTTAATAACAAATTGTGTGAAGCAGAAGGAACAGAAGCTAGACAAAGGAATGTTAAACACAGCAGCCCAAGTTAAGAGGTTACCAGCAGAGAATCACAAGAAAGATAACCAAGATCATTAAAAAGTTCTGCTGGCAGCACGGGAGGGATGAAGCTGAACACCTGGAGATTTGACCATGAACAGATATATTTTTAGCCTTTGGCACAAACTATGCTGATTGTATCCTGCACGTACTCAAAACATATATAAGGTTTTACACTTGCTTAATAAATCGGAATCAGTTCCACATCATATTGGTGTGTCGTCTGTTCCCTTCTCCGACACGGACCTCAACAAAGGGAAAGTAAGACAACAGCGACATCTGTTGGTTTCCCTGGAAACTGCAGCCGATGTGATAAACCAGGTTATAGAGTCTCTGAGTGCAAGTCAAGATGCAAGAAAGATGGAACGCCTTTGGGAAACAGGAAGCAGAGAGTGAAAGGGAAACCCGCAATGACACAAATGCTCCCCAACAACCAAGAAGTTGCTTGGATGTCCTTAACTCAGCCACAACAGGCAGTGCAGGAGTGGATTTGTATTGGTGTTACCAATATCACAGATGGGACCGAGCCCTGGCTTACCTGGCCCTGCTGCTGAGCCAAATAGCGGCACTGTGGTGTTACCCCAGAGACACCTTTGGTTAGCTGGGCGCTGCAGACAAGTCCAGACCTGTCGGAGCTCTCCGGTTTCCCTTCATCAGAGAAGCTTTGAGGCAGTGAAGGAAGGAGTCGATTCTGATAGAGGGTTTAATCCAGGGCTTTTATGCACACATGTCTCTGAATCTAGCAAGTCCCCTAACAGAATCTATCAGAACTGTAGCCAAACTCTGTAACAGGCTACAGTAGCTGCTGCAACTGCTTGCAACTCCTGATGTAACTGACTGCTGACCGAGTGGTCCCTGTCCTTTTACCTGGGGGAGGGGGAGGCAGGAAGAGAGAAGAAGCCACCAACCAGATGGGGGGGGGGGGGGGAGAAGACTCAAGGGACAAAGGACACCTGGATGACCCAATGCCCCCTAAGGGGTGGAGGGCATCTTTTGAAACTGCCAATCACTTGACGCCCTTCTGGAATTCCAGGATTGATAGACAGGCTCAGCAGGAGTCAGTGTGGGGAAAGGAAAGGTGATTGACATACCTAGGCAGGGATCTTCAGGGGAGGAACCAGGTTTCCGAGGTAAACCATGAAATCACACCACTACAGATTTGGACACTGCTGTAGAAGTAACTCTTCAAAACACCAATGTACAGGTCATTCCATCAACAGCAAATAGACCCTTGGGGTATGGACTCAGTGCCCTGCTGATAGAGAGATCATCCACATCAAAGCAAGGCATTTTTGCTTTGCCTGGGCTACTTGATGCAGATTATGTGGGCAATATTTGGATTATTGTGCAAACATCAAGACCATCTATGCACATTCCACAAGGCACACGATTGGCACAATTAATTCCCTTTGAAGCCAAGGTTCCTAGACAAGGGGTCATGCAAAGGGGGGATGGAAGTTTTGGGTCAACAAGAACCCCTCAGGTAATGTTTACGTTACCTTTATCAGGAACAAAACCGATTAAACCTATTACTTTTCAGCACCCCGATGGAGGAACTCTGTTGGCAAAAGGTGCACTGCTGGACACAGGTTCAGATGTCACCATTGTTCCCTCATTCACATGGCCTGCATCATGGCCTCTGAATACCCTGGGAACACCAGTTATGGAGGTGGGAGGAGTGCAAATTACTCGAATTAGTAAGACACTTTTAACAGTGTGGATTGAGGAAGAAAAACATGTTTGTGCTCAGGTGAAACCTTATGTGATGAATACAACAATCTGGATTCTGGGATGAGATGCATTGAGGCAGATGGGTTTCTGTCTCACCAATAAAGGTTTTTAGCAGCGGTTATCGAGGGGGGGGCCAATCCTAAAATTGAAATGGTTAACAGAAATGCCAATGTGGGTTGATCAATGGAAGCTATGTAAAGAAAAGCTTGCCCATGTTCATGAATTGGTTAATGAGCAATTGGAAAAGGGACATATTATACCTTCTACAAGCCCCTGGAGTGTGCCCATCTTTACAATCCCCAAAAAGTCAGGAAAATGGCGGTTATTAGATGACTTTCAAGCCATTAATGCTGTTATGCAGGATATGGGACCCCTGCAGCCTGACCTACCTTCGCCATCAATGTTACCTGTCAATTTGCAACTGATAATTATTGACTTAAAAGACTGCTTTTTCACAATTTCCCTGCACGAGGATGACAGTGAGAAGTTTGCCTTCTCAGTGCATTCCACTAACAAAGCAGAGCCAGCAAAGATATATCAATGGGTTGTTTTGCCACAAGGAATGCATAAATCGCCTACAATGTGCCAACTGTATGTTACTTGGGCACTAGTCCCACTGAGAAAACAGTATCCGGAGTATCTTATCTATCATTACATGGATGATATTCTGATAGCAGAACACTTAGATGCAGAAAACCTGCTACCTGCCTTACAGCAACAATTGCAAGAGGCAGGCCTTCAAATTGCCCCAGAAAAGATTCAGCAGCAGGCCCCATGGAAATATTTGAGAATGCTTATCACTGAAGTGCAAATTTGGCCTCAAAAACTAACAATTTGAACAGAAATTAGGACTTTGACAGATGCTCAAAAATTAATTGGGGACATACAGTGGATTCGTAATATCTGTGGCATAACTAATGAAGACCTTGAGCCCCTAATGCCATTATTAAGAAGGGGAAATCAAGCCAATCTGTTGTGCGAATTACCTGAAAAACAGCAAAAGGCTCTGACTCAAATTACCACTAAGTTGGGTAATTCCTTTGCAGATCACTGGTTTCCTACTTTATCATTGTCCGTGGCTGTGCTGAATAAGGAAAAACACGTGATGGCTATCTTGATGCAGTGGGATAGCCAGGCTAAACAACCACTAAAAATCTTGGAGTGGGTTTTTTTGCCATTCAATTTGAATAAATCCTTGACCCCATGAATGGAGGCTATAGCAAAAATTGTGAACAAAGCATGAAAACGGTCATTGGAAATTGCAGGAATGGAGCCTCAAAATATTCTTTTCCCATTAACAAAGGATTACTTGCAATGGTTATTACGGAATTCAGACACCCTACAATGTCATTGTTACTGGGCATTGTTGAATTTTCCAGGTCTCATTAGCACTCATATTCCTCCTCATAAGCTTTTTTCTTTGCATTAGCAGGTCAAGGAAGTACCTTGGTTATCAAGTCAACCTGTAGAAGGCCCCACAGTTTTTACTGATGCAAGTCAAAAGACTTCTAAAGTAGGTCTTACTTGGCAGGATAAAGGCAAATGGCTCAGTGAAATCCTTGAGGGACCAGGAGAATCTTTAGAGGTTCTTGAGTTACGCGCTGTTATGAGTATTTGAAAAATGGCCAAATGATCCCATTAACATTGTTTCTGATTCTCTCTATGTAGTAGGTGTTGTTGAGCGCATGGAGCGAACATTGCTGAAAGAAATTCAAAACCAGTGGTTGTGGCAACTTTTTTTGCAGTTATGGCAGTGTTGTGGTTTCAGTTTGAAACTGGGCAGAAACACCAATTTTATATTTAAGTTTTGGTTTGCTAATTGAAAATTTCTTAATCAAGAGTAAAGCCGGCTTAAAAGGAATAAAACTTTATTAACTAACACTAAGAGGAAAAGAAAAAAAAAATTAGAATGAAACTTTCAAAACACTTCTCCTCCCCCCACTAACTATTCACTTTCTTACTCTGATATAAAAAGACAAAACCTGGGATTTTCAGTCAGTTATCGCCCTTAAAATAATAATTTCTTAATTCATCATGGACAAAGGCATCTCTCTTGGGTACTACAGAGATTTTTTACAAGATACCAGTTTTCTTGCTTCCACACTCCACAATGGCCTGCCCGGGGAAAGAAATGTTGCCATTGTGAAGTCCCTCCCATGAGACAGCCTGCCACAGCAGCTCATGGGCTATATCAGTTTATTAAGGTACAGTTTAAGGATGCCTCTTCTAATATAAAACAAAAGTTGTCTTCATCTCAAGGAACAGAGGTCATCTTCTCTCAATGGGCAAGGCATCATCTTTCATTTCCTCGACCTTCCTCTGTTTAATTTTCTCCAACAGTTCACAACTCTGACTAAAACTTTGCATCTCTTTAAAAGCACTCTATTAGGTTACAGGGTGTTTAGTCTATTCTCTATGGCTTCACAAGAGAAGTCCAACTTAACCAAGCCACTCCTTCAATTTTTCTTGCCATTTAAAATTCTTTTCTCACTTTCTCTGACATTTAAGTCTCATGCTGTCTCTTTCTACATTTCATCTGGTCTCTTCTTTTTCTTCTAGGTAAGATTCATGCTTTAGAAGTTTCATCTAGTCAGGAAAAAAAAGTTATCACAGGCTGCAGCTAGTACAAGGCAGTCACGTGATACATTGCAATTGTGCTAGAGCTGGGCCAAGATTTCACTCACGGCCTGGCTGCTGCCTTCAATTCCAGCTGTGCTGAGAGAGGGAGGCTAGGATCTTTTTTTTTTCCAGCCCGGTCAAGCTTCAGATGTCTCACTCCAGGGCTGATCACTTCTCTTTTCTCTGACCAGCAGACACTGGGCCTGGCTCAGCCCCCAGTTTGCTGCGTGAGGCCATCCTGGATTAGTAGATCTCAGCAGCCAGGACTGGGCTGAGCCTTTCTCCCTCTCCCTCACTGCCTTCCCTTCCCCTTTGCCTGCCAAGAGTGCCGAGGGGGGGCAGAGGGAAGTTCAGCCCAGCCCAGCCCGGCTATAGAGAACAGCTGGGCCGGAGCTCTTCAACTCACCCCACCAGAAAGCAGAAGAGACCTATTTCCGGACTCTCACATCAAAATGTGTATTCACTAGAGGTGTATCCACCTTTTCCATTAGTTTAATCAAGTGTCAATATTACAAAATTGTCCAATCAAAGCTAAACCATAACAGGCAGTTACTTAATTCTCACAGACAGGAGTATTTTATCACCCATATATGCAGTCACTCTGGATTAACAGAAGGTCTGGCTTTTCGAAACGAGAAGGCTGACCAATTGGTGGCACCACTTTGGGCCTCTACTTCTCCCAATATTGATAAGTTTGATCAAACCAGAAGGGCTCATGAATTTTTTCACCAAAGTGCCAAGGTTTTACACAAACAATTTGGAATTTCACTGAAGGATGCTCAAGGAATTGTCACAACCTGTCCACAAGTTCAAGGTATTAGTGGTTTGGGTCCTGGGGTTAATCCTCACGGCCTAGGACCACTGCAGTTATGGCAAACTGATGTGACTATCTATGCTTCTTTTGGTCCCTTTAAAGGCATTCATGTAACCATAGATACCTTTTCTGCCATGGTTTGGGCCACTCCTATGACAAGCGAAGGGTCGCGTTTTGTCATTTGACACTGGCGAGGCTGGTTTGCCGCAATGGGCTTGCCTCGGGAAATCAATACAGACAATGGGTCAGGATATCTAGCCCAACGGATCAAAGATTTCTTATCTCATTCGGGAGTGAAGCATAACTCAGGTATTCCAGGTAACACCACAGGTCAAGATATTATTGAAAGAACACATCAGGTATTGAAATGACTGCTTGATAAACAAAAAACGTGGGGGGACAGGCTGAGCCCGCAGGATAGAGTGCTGAAAACAGTTTATGTTATGAAACATTCATGGTTAGTAGGTAATCGTAGTGAACCACCAGCATTAACGCATTACTCAGGTTTGCAGCAAGATTCTGGCTTGATACAGCACCAACCAAAAGTTCGTTTTAAAAATCCTATGACAGGGTTGTGGGAAGGACCTGAAGATTTATTAATGTGGCAAAGGGGTTATGCTTGTGTCATTACAGACAAAGGACCCTGATGTATACCAGTGAAGTGAGTTCGCCCCTGGCTTGAGAAGGACACTGATCGATATCATCAATGAACCAACAATCAGTGATACCTGAAAACATCCATTGTCCACAGAACTGTGAATGCTTTTGCTATCCCTGGGTGAGGTTAGAATGTATAGAGTGTGGATTAGATAGATGGTATTAGTTTAGAGGAAGCTTTCCAAGGTGTAGTGAGTGTAGACATTGGCACACCCTAGAATTTAATACCTGGGTGGTGTTATCCCAAGTGACAGGAGCAACAGTTAATTCCCCTGAAACCTGTAGGGAAGCACTCAGCTTGTTTGAGTCTCAGGAGCAATTGGGGCACACTATTCATTGGTATCATAGTGAACTCTGCAGGCTCGAGCAAAGAGAGAGAGAAAAAAATCAAGGCTATTGAGTGTGGGAAAGCAATATTTATCCCTAAGACCTGGGGAGTTAGATCTGATCAGTGGGAACAAATGAAGACAGAGGTGGGAAGAGAAGAACCAAAAAAGACAGAATAGGAGAAGGGCACAAAGAGCAAGAGGCACAGTCAGTTCAGATTTTGTCCCTGATCTCGTAGGTGAAGGGGTTTTTTACCAGTGCTCAGGATGAGGAATAGTTTTGAAAGAGATATGCAGGGTTTTATGAGTATCTTTCTATTAGTTGCAATATATGGTAACAGCTGTAGTACAGGAGAAGTTAACCTGCCGGGATGGAATCAACAGAATGTGTGGCTTGCTTGGGCCAATGCTACTGGAGTGGATTCCTTTTGTTTATCCTTAGCCATGCCAGAAGATCCTTTCCTTACATGCTTAATTGGTATCCCAATAAGTAATTTTACTGGTTTCGCAATATGGGTAGGAGCCAGAGAAAAGCCATATGTGAGAGCAGATAGATCAGATGTGGAAAATCGCTAATGTAACACAACCAAATGTGGTACAAAATTGGACATGTGCAAAGAATTGGGAATTAGACCAATGGAGAAGGCTTTCAAGCAGGTATGATAACACAGTCACTGAGTGAAAGTAGACTAGAGCCTCAGGAACTAGACCTGTTAGGGTTGGTACCTGGGAATTATTGCTTGTTATTTAACTACTTTTTAAACCAAAGAGTGACTGATATGAGCAATGTTCTAATCCCACGTCCCAAAAATAATAGTGTCATCCTTAATCCTAATTCTCCATGGTACAAGTACATAGCTGAATATTGCCACAATTGGACTTATCCTGGAAGTGCTAGTGAAAATGCAACTGTAAGAAAGCTACCACCAGGTGTCTTTTTCATTTGTGGAGATAGGGCATGGGCTGCTATTTTGAGTAATTCATATGGTGGACCTTGTTATCTAGGAAAACTAACCGTGTTTGCCCCTAGCATGCACGAAATGCTGAATCAGACTATTTGGAGAGTGGGACATAGCAAGAGAAATAAAAGAACAATCATGAGCTTGGGATCTAATTGTAACAGTAACATAGAGTTTTGGGGTGCTCCAGCATGAATAATAGCTTGAGTTCTTACTTACTCCAGGTGTTGCTGCTGCTCAAGCTTTGGCTATGCTTAATATATTAGGATGCTGGACGGCCGAACAGCTAAACACAACTTCATATATTTTGAATCAAATGCTCACTGATGTAGATAGTATTAGACCCAGCACACTGCGGAATAGAGCTGCTATATTTTTATTAGCACATGGGCAGGGGTGTGAAGAATTTAAAGGTAAGTGTTGCATGAACCTCTCTGACCATTCTGTATGCATTCACAAGAAACTCAAACAATTACAAGATAACATAAAAAAGTTGACTGTGAGTGACTGGGGTTTGGATGAATGGTTTGAGGGATGGCGAAATCACTGGATGGTTAAAAGATATTATGAAGGGAGCTTTGTTGTTATCATTAGTCATTATTATACTGCTTTGTATTATTCCATGCATAATAAGATTGGTGACCCACTTGGTGAAAAATACCATGAAAAGGGTTTGGCTGGTGGAAGAAGAAGATGGTGGAATTGTTGCAATGTAGCTGAATAACTTACACCATGGTTTGCTCCAGCCAAACTGCCTCTAGCTATTCTTATCACAACCTCTGGAATTCATCAAGGTTACTGAAACATAAATTGTGCTAAATTGGGAAAGAAGAGCTGAAAACACAGAATACCAAGATCACAAGGAACAAGATAGAGGAAGGCGGTGAAGCATTGGACTGTAACCAATCATATTTTCTGAAAGATGCATGCACGGCACGTGAACAAGATAGAGGCACCAATCACATAATGCGTGATCGTGTGAACAGTAGTTTCAGAATGTATAACTAGAGAATAATATAAAAAATAAATCAGCTTCTGCGTAATCACATTGATTTGTTGTTCAGATGTCCTTAGCTCCTGTATATATGTTATTACCAAAGGCAGGTAACAGCATTTTTCACAGATTCTTATGAACATGTGATTGATTACTACCTAAATAATACTGAATCAATGGTCTGGCCATTCCACCATCATGTCACACAATGCTGTGGTTTGCCTTTTGGAAGGAAAGAATGGTTTTATTTGTCCCCTTTTCTGTAAAGATACTATGTGGTCCCCAATAATTTATTTACCCATATTTTACGAATTGTTGTTGTGGTTGTTGTCCTAAATATGATGTCCATTCCAAACATCGTAAATTGGAAATGGACGTAAACCAACATTTGGGATAATGAGGTCGGGTGGCATTCACAGGATTGTTGGAGATGGACAGAATGGTCAGCAATGTAATAGCAGTCAAATTTTTTTCTGAGAATTCATATATCAAATGCAATTGCATAGAAAAATTGGCACAAGGTAAAGGTGAAAAGGGAATCCTTTGATTACACATTAAGCAAAAAGGTGGTAAATCAGTAACATAAGAAGCGTTAGTAATATATGTATTTAGAACATCCTGATCTAGGGGAGGAAGCCAAGTTCTTCCTACCCATTCTGTTCCATTGTTGCTGAGGGGAAGGTCTGGATCCCACCAGGTCAGAGGCTGAAACAGTGGTGGGTCAAAAATGCATGCCAAACAGATTCTTCCTTCCACCATTTGATGGCAGTATAGCAGAAGAAAGATGACAAGACTCATGGTTTTTGTCCTTGGATGGGTTTGATGTATCTTGCTGGAATCTAATAATGTCCTGTGGGCAAAGAAACACATCCATGACCTCTCCCCCAAGCTAACAGTGGAACTGGACCTTTCCATTGACCACTATGTATATCCTTGTATGTTACTTCTGGGTGAACTCCTCTATCAGTTGACTGACCCAGGTGCCTTTGATGTGCCATGAGGTCATCCCTAGTGGAAAGATTAAAAAAATTTAAAACATAGATTGTTTTATCAAGCTGCTCTTGAGGGAGCATGCCTATGGGATTCCCCCTTTTTTGTTTCTGTAACATTTTTTCAACGTGAAATGTGCCCTCTCCACTATGGCTTGGCCTTTTGGAGAGTGGGCAATACCTGTAACATGTTTGATCCCCCAAGTATGGAAAAAAATCTTGTGTTTTATGAGATGCATATGCAGGTTCGTTACCTGTTTTTATCTGTTGAGGAACGTCCATAGTAGCAAAGGCACACAGCCAATGTCAGGTGGCATCTCTTGATTTCTCACCTTTGTGAGCTGTTGGCAATATGAAACCTGAAAAAGTATCAATAGTGATGCCTTAAGTTTTAAGTTTTTCTGTTCTGCTTTGGTGTGCAGCTTTTAGCTTTGTATTAAGGGTTACTAGGATCTTTTCACAGGGTGAGGAAGACAAAACAATCCTATTCCAGCTGGGGACTCAAGACAATCTCTTCAAACTTCAGGCCCGAAGCATAAACAATGTGAAAAGAGGAGGGCAGGCAAGCCAGCAAGCAAGGAGGATGAAACTTCATAATTTGAGGCAATTAACTGGATGGTTCACTTCTGGATGCAAATGGACTAAAAACCTATAAAACTGTGAGATTTCCTGACCAAGCTCTCTTTTGCTTCCATCTTGGAGCCATCTGGGCAGAGCCACAACTGTGGCACTGGTATTGCCCGGGTATGGCCTATTAAAGGCACTTCAATATTCACTTTATTCTTTTTAATGCTGTCTAGACTTTGTTCTAGCTACTCAAGGCATCAATAGAAACATGCACATACTTAAAAATCCTAAAACTCAATATGTGGGTAGCATCTGTTTGCCAAATGACATTAGGTTTTAACCCTTGTGGGTTTCTACCTAACATTTGAGGTAAGGAAAAGGGTTGCTGGCATTGTGAACTGTTGGAGTATAGAATTCTGAGAAGTATTTCTCTGCCTGCTTTAAGGGATCCAAACCCCCTGACAAACACTGGTTTTAACCTTTGTCCATGGAAAAGGCTTTCTAGGCTCTGGGATGTAGCAGAACTTTCAAAAATATGTATTGGATAGTAGCATGGTATGTAGTTTATCACATGGTGAGAATTTTAGATTTCTGGGTTTGTTAGAATGGCAAGCAGAATATGTCATGGGTTGCAGTGCAAAAATGTAACCAAAACTCTGTATTCTATCACCATCTGATGAAACTGGTGTGTGTGTGGGGAGGTGTAATTGTCTGTCAATGAGCCAACTGTCAAGAAACCTGCTGGGGCAGTTTTCTTATCTCTTCCACAACCCAGCCTCCCTCCAGGGAGATATCTTCTGCTAATGGACCATTGAGTCTCACTGATAGAATTACATCATCCCACTGGGAAATGCTCCAAGCAGGGGGAGGAGGCAAGTATTCCTACCTGGATAAAAATCTGGGAGTTGGAACACCAAGCCAGCCTTTTCCACTGGATTCTCAGAGGAAGACCAGGCCCATCTATCACCACTGGACCTTCAGTGAAAAGCTCCACTTTTCTACAGGAGCATCACTTCAACAGAGCCACATCTGACACTAGGACTGCAGACACCATTTAATGGGACTGCCACCAACACCCTGACACACAGGGTGTCAGGTTGTATCCTGACTCTGT
>JAGMWU010000027.1:3188489-3221964 GCA_018697195.1 Certhia americana | reverse complement strand
TTTTTTTTTGTTTTTTTTGTGCTCACTCTTTTCCTACTGCCTGGACACTGAGCTGGGGCTCCGGGGATTTTAGCTATGGGAATTGTGTTGTTTTCTTTATCTTTCGGGTTGCAACATTGGCAGGCATCGTCCCAATTAGCAGGAGGCGGTGGCCGTGGACTTTTGTTGTCTTTTTTCCTGAGCAGAAGTTTTTGGTTTGTGGTTTTTTTTTCACGTCCTCAATGGAGATTCGGGTGGACGTTTTTTGGGAAGTGTCCAGGATTTTTTTTTTCTCGAACACGAACGAGTTGTTTTAGTGTGTATAGACTTTAACAACATGCGTTGGCCACTTCAGCAGTTCGCAACTTGCAGGGTTTGGATACAGAATAAATTTTGGCCAGCATTTGTTAGTCATTTTATTTCATTGAGAATAACTTCTGGGTTGATAGGAGTGGTTTTTGGTATCGACCCCCCCCCCCCTTTTATACAGGTGCATTTGACCAGTGCGAAATTTACTATATTTTTTTTTATGATTTATTTGACCAAAAAGCAGAGACCTTTTTTGTTCTGAAAATAAGAAAACATTGTTTATGTTGATTAGAATTAACTATTCCCAAGCTTCGAATAGAGACAAGGAGCTATGCCAATGTGAATACCATACTGCTGCTGACTATTCTTACAAATTCTTTGTGGCCATGATTTTTGTATTTATAAAGGACGATACTGAAGTTATTATAAATAGATGCTTAATACAAATTGTTTTGGTTATTAATCAACAGAAATCACTTTCCTACTGATCTTACAAACATCCAAAACAAGTTCCATTGCAATTGCCAAATAGAAGGGTTGCTCCTTACTGGGACATAATTTGTGGTTTTGTCATTTCTCAGACATAAATGGTAATTTACACCCTATTGCAATATTGAAAATTTATAAAACATAAAGCAATTAGAATGCTGTTTTGTTACATATTTATGCAATTGATTAGATGTGATAATTTTATCACATCTGGGAAATAATTTAATATAAGCCCTTATTATTGGTTTTATTTTTCTTAACACATGCAAATGGTTTCATAATATTATAAAGAGCGTGCTAAATAAAGTGGATGCTTGGGGTCCACCCAATTGTGATCCCCCCCCCCGATGTTTCATTTACTCACCCCCTGCCGGAATAAATATTTTATTGTTTCGAAAGTAAGTTTGGAATTATATGAATAGTATATTTGTAATCTTTAATGTCTTGTATAGCGTTGTAAATAGTGGCATTATTATATGTTGGTCCGGTTAGATTAGAGTTTTAACTTTTTAATATATTGATAATAGTGTTTAAAGTAAAATTTAATAATTGTAAAGCCTATAAATAGTAATAGCATTTTTTTATCCTTTGTCGTTGGTTGGACAAGACAGGGACTCAATGAAAAAGGGAAAATTTTTTATTTTACTTCTCTTGTTGGTTGTTTTTTTGTTTATTTTTTTTTTTTTTTTGTATTTGTCCAAACCCCTTAAGTTTTTTTGTTTATTGGATTATTTTTTGTTTTGGGCTTAGGTTCATTACGTATATAGGTTAGGGTTTAGATTAAAAACAAGTATTTACTAGTTAGTCTAACACGGTAATTTGTAAACATAATTGTAATAATTTTATTTGACATACAACAGACCGTAGTGACGGAAGGAAAAAAACTCAAACACAACAAAGCTTAGTCAGTCACAAGTTCTTCCTCTTTGTAATTCCCCCCCACCCCCCTCGACAGGTACGTTGTAATAGCACAAATTAGTGTCCGCAGCGGCAGCTCTAGGAGGTGTTAGATTCGATTCCGAGTGGTTCACAGTTGGGCTGGAGCTGTTTGGAAAAAAAAAGGGTCTCCGGCTTGCAGGTGATGTGATCGAAACACAGGAGTTTGGGGTTAGACCTCAGCAGAACTGAAGAAACCGTTGGTTGCAGGCAGGGAGGGAAGGGTGCCCAATATATTTTCGTACTTGGGCGGATCACACAAATTGAGGATTTTACGGTGGGACCACGGAGTCCCTTATGGGTGATGGGGATGGTGAGTTTGTTCGCTTCGCTTCCCATCGCCGAGGTTTTGTTAAGAGCTTAGCCCTGGTTACTCCGTTTTTCCCTAGAGTAGTAATAAACTGCCTTTTTTCCGCAGCGTAGTGGATTTTATTCATAGTTGGTCTCCTGTGTAGCTGCTGTCCTTTGTTTGTTACCGTTCAGCATTCCCATATATACCGAAACGCACCCTATTGCCTTAGCCGTCTGTTTTTTTGATTGGGCAATGTTGCTGGGATTATTTATTAATTTTTTTATATTAACAATTTTAATATTTAAATAAAATTTTCTATATAACCTTCCCTCTTTTTAAATTTTTGATATTTTCTTTCATTTATTCCTTTCAATTCCCTTTCCAACATATCCACCCCGAATTTTTTCTTCTTCAAACCCCAATATTGTACATTTCAAATTTGTTTAAAACTTTTATTTATGATGTGTCTTTTTTATTCATACTGAATTGACCGTTTATTATTTATTTTATTATCCCATATATACATGCTGTTACTACAATGATACAGGCATTGAGTGTCATTGTAGGATTTGTAGCTCTTTTTCTCGCCTAAACCCAATGATCCCTTCTTTTGTGAGTGTATGCATCGAGTCTCTCCTATCTTATCACAGGCTTTTTTTTCTGTTTTTATGGATTTTTTTTCTCCAACATGGTGCTTTGATGCCTGTTTTTTTTTTTTGGTTTGTCCTATTTTGTATTTGTCAATAGACATTAATTTTCTCCTAAGGTTTTTGATGGATTTTTGGCTTTTTGATTCTGGGGAGGCAGATATTAACCCATATAACCTTGGTTTTTCTGTCTAGCATACCTTGCTTCATAGGTGTACTAACGTTTTTTGGATAATTTTTTCTTTATTTATTCTCCTTATATTTTTGTTTTTGTTTTTCCTCTCAATGGATTTTTCAGATTTCTTTTGCTTATGGGCTTTTTTTTTTTTCTTTTTCTGCTTCGGTGTAGTTGGAACCTTCGTGGTGTTTTTAATTTTCAACCAATGTTAGTTCCTTTGCTCAAATTAATTCTCCCAGTTTTGATAAGTTTCCCCTCGCCCCCCCACACCCCCCCCGGGCCCTCGTTACCCAGGGTTTCAGTTCATTTGTGCCATTTTGCTTGTTACTCGTTCATTATCTTTTTCCCAGCTGTGCGTTTTGCTTTGGTAAGTTGAATATTTGGTATTTCACCACTTAGTTTCTCTAATTCCCTATGTCTTTAGACCATGGGGTTAATTAAGGTCTGTTTTTGAAAGAGTCCCATTTTGTCGATTCTCAATTGCATTTCTCAGGTTGGTCCTCATGCTCCATCTAGGGACTTGCTTTTCCTAGGCTATAGGATTTCTTGGTTCCGGGGGCAGTAGCCTGAGGCATCCGGGTAGTTGTCTTTCTAACCTATACAGTGGTGGCTCCACCTTTTATGTGTATCACGTATTTTTGCGGTTTCTGATTTTCTTGGTTTTTCGGGTTTGGGTGGCGTGTGATGGTAATCAATCGGTTCTCATGTAATTAAAAGACTTGTACTTGTTGACCATTACTTTTGTCCACCGTTACCAAGGGGGATTAGTCCTCTTTGCTTTTTCTGGTTGTTCTGATTTGGCAGCACACGTCTTTCTCACATGTCGTGGTGATTTAACCTTGTGATTTATTTTTTTAATACTGTCTTTTTAGGTTATTGCTCCACCCTCGGTCTCGTGCCCCAATTATAGGTGGCATCCCTACCTTGAGGCTCCCGTATTTTTTTTTTTTTTTTTGGAATCATGGCCAATCTGGGCATTTTTAGGATATCAAGTTTCTCCCTTGTGTTCCAATCTAAGTATATTTTTTGCCTATAGTTTGGCAATAGCTATGATCCCACCTGCTCATTTATGTCGGGGCTCCTCATTAGCACGGCTTTGGGGAGGGCGGCATATCTACATGACGAACTCTTAGAGGGAGCTTTCTACTCGAGTGGCTGTCTTTCACTCCTCAGCAGGCCAGAGGTTTCCTCTACACTGACAGATGGTCCTTTCTGTCTTCATTCCGTTCCAGCTCACACGCATAGAGCTACTTCGCGCTACATCATTATGAGTCGGGTAGAAGGTAGGCTTGGGTTCCCTCCACCCCCCCCCACCTCTCTCATCTCATTCCGCAATGTCACGAAGAGCAAGTTGTTAAACGGCTGGTTAGCTTTGCATTGCTTGATGCTTGGCTCCCCCTTCTCATCAAGCATTTGCCTCTGCTCCTGTCGTGGTTTGGTCTTTTCCACACGGTTCGCTGCCACTTCCGGTTCAGTCCCTACAATTGGCGACTTTAGGAACCATCAGTGTGAAAAGAGTCGTTTAGGTTTTTCTTCTTTGCTGGTAGCGTGTGTTTTTGAGGTGGTATGTTCTCAGCATTGTGTCATTCCTTTGTTCCTGGCTCTGCTCTTCATTTTCAGTGTATGACCAAATTTTGCACCCTCAGGCATTATTTCGTAAATTATCTCCTAAAATCCCAGGTGCACAGGATTTGGGTTTCCAATACTGGGAGCGCTGCGTGATGAGATTATTGTTTGAGTCGGTATCCACTTGCTCTGTTTATGGCATTCAGTGGCTTTTTTTTTTGTGTTGGGTAGAGGCAACCTTTGCTTTTTTTGAAATACATACCCCAGTAAGCAGTTAGTCGGCTTGGTTGACTGCCAGTGAGGAGTTTGTGCTTCTGTCCAATCACCTTCTTGATGGCAGCTGGACTCTTCATAGGCGCCAAGATTTCCTTTCTCCGTTGGGAGTGTTTTTTGTTCGTTTATTTCAGATTCCTCTGTTATGCTCGGCTCCTAGTTGAATCTCCAGGCTTGTTGTCGTTACTCGCGTCTCTCTAAGGCACTGTGCTGCCAAAGTTTCCAGTGAGTATGACCTAGGTTTCCCGGCTGCAGAGGAAGCACATTTCTAATCCTTTGTCCCGTCCTGACTGGGCCAAAGGCTACTGCATGAGCGATCTCCTGATTGATTTGGGAGAAGGCTTGTTGCTGTTCAGGGCCCCAGTGGAAATCATTCTTTTTACGGGTAACCAGGTAGAGAGGGCTCACGATCTGACTGTACTCTGGAATGTGCATTCTCCAAAAACCTATGGCGCCTAGGAAAGCTTGTGTCTCCTTCTTGTTGGTTGGTGGAGACATCGCAGTGATCTTATTGATGACCTCAGTGGGAATTTGACGCCGTCCATCTTGCCACTTCACCCCCAGGAACTGGATTTCTCGAGCGGGCCCTTTGACATTGCTTTTCTTGATGGCAAAACCAGCTTCTAGCAGAATCCGGATGATCTTCTCGCCTTTCTCAAATACCTCCATTGCCGTGTTCCCCCACACAATGATGTCATCAATGTATTGCAGGTGTTCTGGAGCTTCACCCTTTTCCAGTACAGCCTGGATCAGTCCATGGCAGATGGTGGGACTGTGTTTCCACCCCTGGGGCAGTCGGCTCCAGGTGTACTGCACTCCCCTCCACGTGAAGGCAAACTGAGGCCTGCATTCTGCTGCCAAAGGAATGGAGAAAAACGCATTGGCAATGTCAATAGTGGCATACCATTTTGCTGCCTTGGGCTCCAGCTCATACTGGAGTTCCAGCATGTCTGGCACAGCAGCACTCAGTGGTGGAGTCATTTCATTCAAGCCACGATAGTCCACAGTCAATCTCCATTGTCCTTCAGATTTGCGCACAGGCCAAATAGGGCTGTTGAAGGGTGAGTGTGCTTTGCTGACCACCCCTTGGCTCTCCAGCTCACGGATCATTTTGTGGATGGGGATCACGGCATCTCGATTCGTCCGGTACTGCCGGCGGTGCACTGTTGAGGTGGCAATTGGCACCTGTTGCTCTTCCACCTTCAGGAGTCCTACTGCAGATGGGTTCTCTGACAGACCAGGCAAGGTGTTCAACTGCTTAATGCTCTCTGTCTCCACAGCAGCTATTCCAAAAGCCCACCTGAGTCCTTTCGGGTCTTTGTAATAGCCATTCCGGAGGTAGTCCATGCCCAGGATACTCGGGGCCTCTGGGCCAGTCACAATTGGGTGTTTTTGCCACTCTTTCCTGGTCAGGCTCACCTCAGCTTCCAACAAAGTAAATTCCTGTGATCTCCCTGTCACCCCGGCAATAGAAACAGCTTCTGTCCCTACATGCCTCGATGGCATCAGTGTACATTGTGCACCAGTGTCAACCAACGCTCTTTATTATTGTGGCTCTGATGTGCCAGGCCATCTGACCCACACTGTCCAAAAGACCCGGTTTTCCGGTGCCTCTTCCTGGCTAGAGGCAGGGCCCCTCTAACCCTGGTTATTATTCTCTTCTTGAGCATACATAGTAGAGGTTCCTTCAAGGGGGTCTGACAAATCATCTTCCCTTCTGTAATACCCGGCAGATCGGTCCTGGGAGGTTGAGGCTACCTTCATTTTTGTGGAACCCCCTCGATTACTGTTTCCCTCCTTGAGTTGACGCACCCGTGCTGCCAGGACAGAAGTGGGTTTCCCATCCTACTTTCTCATGTCTTCCCCATGGTCACGCAGAAAGAACCACAAGTCAGCTCGTGGGGTGTATCCTCTTTCTTTAGCTGGGGAATGTTGGACTCTGGGGCCTGTGACTCGCACTGGTGCTGTGCTGATCTTCCTCATTTCATCCCTCATCTCACTCATCTCCTCTCTAAGTTCTTTAGCCACAGCAGAGACATGAGCATGCATCGGGCCATTGACCATACTTTCATAATTCCTAAGCTTGTTGGCCACAGAACCCACTGTCTCTCGGTTGTTATCTGCATTGATTGTTGCAATGAAGGTGGTGTATTGAGCTGGCCCTAGATTTGCCAGACTCCACAACATTTGCCCTGTGCACCTGACTTTGTCGGGGTCATTATCGTGCTGTCCACCCCTCCCAAAGAGTACTTCTAGCACCGCCACTTCTCTCAGCTGTTGGATCCCTTCCTCGAGGGTTTTCCAGCGCAGCTTATGATGGTGCTCCTGCATTCTCTCTCTGTGGACAAACCTTTCTCTTACACTCATTAAAAGACGCTCCCAGAGGGAAAGGGGCCCAGGCTCCCTTACAAATACCTGATCCACACCTGAGTCTTGGGTCAAAGGTCCCAAATTCCTGGCCTCAGTACCATCCAGCTGCACACCTGTACCCATAAGGTCCCAGACCCGGAGTAACCAGGTTGTATAAGCCTCATGTCCCCTTCGTACAATGTCCTTTTGCAGGTTACGGAGACTTTCATAGGACAGAGACTCAGTGACGATCTCTACCTCTGGCTCCCCTGCATGTTGTGAGGTCCCTCCTTTCTTATCTGATTTCATCTTAGACTTTCTAGTTTCCACAGGGGCGACTGCTGCTGGCTGTGATTTCCCTTGTGGTTCAGCTGGAGCCTGGACAGATGTAACATCTGTGGGTTCCACTGCTGCACCACAAGAGTCTTCCTTTTTGAGGCAGCAGGAGGGCTTCTCACTAGTGGGGGAGGTGTACTCCTTCAGCATCTGGCCTATCTTTTTCAGCAGAACCCCCACCCAATCCGGCTGGTTTGTTTCTGTGTTGGTCTGTGGGGCGAGGGCAGGTTCTGTGGCACTGTCAGGCTGTCTGGCAGTATCCCTGTTCTCTGGGGTAGGTATCAGGGTGGTTATCCAAGTCAATTTCCCCTTATTTCTGAATGCTAAATAGAGCAGGCCTGTCAGCAACACCAGCCACTGCATGACATCATTAGCATACAGAGAAAATGTGAACCCTTCGAAAACTGGTGGGGTAGACCCAAAGAGCCAGGTGAAGGGTTGGGAGAAAATTTCCCCCGGTGTCATTTCTTCACAGTAGATGCCATTATTAAAGTAACCCCAAAAACATTCAGTTAGTATGCGATAGCTCTGGATGAATGAGCCTGCCTTCCAGAGGAAGTTAAAAATCCAGGAATTCCTCACATTATCAACCCACAAAATAAACTGGATAACAGCCACGGTAGCTTTAGTTATGGCACTCATGTCTAGATAAGGGGTTACAAATGGAAGAAATATAGCTGTGGCCGCATGCCATCCAAACCTGGGTACACTAGACAACATTGTTCTACTTAATGGAGTTCTTAAATTCAGCACACAAAAAAATTAGATTACTCGAACTGGTATTCCTTTTTACCCTTTTTTCTCTCGATGTCCTCAGACCCCACCGTTGGGTGCCAAAATCTGTCTTAGTTTGGAAAGACAGGGGTGTCTGCTAGGAACCAAAAAAAAGGAAACTTCCCTTGGGGTTTGTTATCATTCCAAAATTGAAGGGGGGGGGTCTCAGGCAACAATAAGGAGGGTTGGAATAACAGTTCTTTACTAGTCAGTCTAACAAGGTAAATTAACAATAATTACTATATTGACAACAAACAGAACTAGAGAAGAAAAAAACCAAAACAACAAATCAGTCACAGTTTTTCCTCTGGTAACCCCCCACCCCCCTCAGTACCGTCACAAGCTAAATAGGCTAGCAGCAGCTCTGGGAGGGTGAGATGATTCCGAGGGTTCACAGTGGCTGGAGCTGTTGGAAAAGTGTCCCGGCTGGCAGGGGCTGCAGAAACACAGCGTGGGGAGACCTCAAGCAGAACTGAAGAAACCGTGAGTGCAGGGCAGGGAGGAAACTGGTTCCCAAAATCCCGGGGGACACACTAAGAGACAGTGGTCCGACGGAGTCCCAGGTGAAGGGGATGGTGAGAGCTCTCTGCCTCGCTGAGACGAGCAGCCCTGGCAGTTCCCCCAGAGAAGAAAACTGCCTTGAGCAAAGTGAAATCAATGTCTCTGGGTAGCTGCTTCTTTTGTTTCACCCTGAGCACCCATAAGTACCAAAAAGCACCCAGCCATTAGCTTCTTAGCAACTTCTGGGAAAAAATTCTATAAGAAATCAACCCAACCCCCAAGAATCACTTACAGTCTCTAAAGCCTTTTGGGCAGATTTTATCAATTGCCACGGGGAGGAGAGGTCTGGGTTTCCTTTTAGCAATTGAAATAAAGGAGATAATTCTTCTGTTGTAATTTCCAATAGAGGGCGAATCTATAAGTGAGGGATTTTAAAATGGCATTGGCTGCCACTTGTATTTCAATTTGCCATCTGCCCACTGATTGCAGTTGGTCGATGAAGGTAATATAGGTTCCTGTGCACCCTGATGAATGGCCGCAAATCCCAGCTCTAGATTTTTTGTATGAGGTACTTTCCTTAGAGCACGCAAGGCAATAGTTGTGCTTTGGTCCCATGCCTGGGGTTGAAATTGCAGCTGGGCACGTGCAGTAGCATACATGCCGGTCCCTGAGATCTGGGGTGCCATGATATTAAGTGGCACATTTTGATTACCATTATTCAATGCCTGGGTATGAGCCAAATCTACAAATTCTGTCCACCACACTGAGTATTACCCCCCCCCATTAAAACTGTTTTAAAAAGAGATTTTCAGTCCACCAGTAGCATGCTATGTAATTCAGCTATAGCATCTATTAAATTCACAGTAAAGGAGGAATGCAAGCCATTTTCCTTCACCGATTTCCTTAGTTCTTTAACCATTTCATAGGACAACTGTTCATCATGTGGATTTTGATTGTGATATATTACAGGCGGAGCTTGTAAAAATTCAATGTGTCCCTCTTGTAAAGGTCTTCTGTGGCAGCTATGTATAAACCTTTCTGGCTTGGGTTCAGTGGGTAACACGTCCTCATAATCATTAGAAAGGTGAGATGTGGCATAGGTAGGAGGACAAGTAGGTGAAAAGGTTGCAGCTGCCTTTAGGCATGCTGTCTGCAATATTTTTTCTGCGCTAGGATCGGTGGCTGCCATAACTCGTATTGGGGTCAGAAGAGGGTATAAATCTGGTTCTTGGTCAGGATCCCCAGCCCAAGATCAAACAGATCTTTGCATTCTGGATCATTCTCCTCAGAAGGAGAGGATAGTGGTGCGTCTGAGGGGACATGATCCACTTCCTTAAATTGTTGCAAGGCAGAATAGATGACACGCCAAGTCACATCATCATCAGGGTGAACGTCATAGTGAGTAACCTGACAAGTTTGTAAGCATTCCTCAACTTTTTGCCAATAAGTTCATAAGAAACATCAGAGGGGTACTAGGGGCAGTTTTGTTGATTCCACATGAGCAAAAAGACAAGTTTCTGAGGTTTTACTTTAAATCCTTGCTCCCTGGTAATGCGCAACAGTGTCTTTATGGAGTCTTTAAAATTTGGTTGCTCTTTGCCCCATAATTAAAGTGCTGCCCAGCCACTCGGTTTTTTGGCTAACCTGGTTCTATTGCTGCTACAAAAGGAGCTCCTCAGTGATCATGTAGACCCAATATGGTGATTTGGCTGGTGTGTATCACAGGACTGGATCACTGTAGCAGTTGTTAGCCCACATTGTAGGGTGCCATTTGTGATACGTGAAGAGACAAGACCCACCAGCAGAAAGAGTGTGATTCTGAGTGAATCTGGGTGAAACTAAAGTATATTTGGAAGCATCAGTACATATATATTTAGTCTTAAGAACTTTTTTGTTTACAGCTTAAAGACTTGATCACAGTCCTACAATAAATCTGTCCTTTTGACATTTTCTATTGCTCTCTCCAAAGCCATGGTAAAGGAGTGTGAAAAGTGTGCATGAAGAGTGTGTATCTATGTTGACATAGAAGTAGAAACTCATTTGTTCAGTTCTGTCTCAGGTACACTGATGTGGTGCCAGAGAAACTCCATCTAGCCCTTTCCTGAACCACACTGAGACTGGCCGTCCCCTGACCAGAATTGGTCTGGGTGACGGTAGATCAGGGCTGCCGAAGAACGAAGAACACAGCAGCAAGGCTTCCCTCAACAACACCAGATGTAACAGCGTTGAGGATCTGAGCAAACGATAGGGAGGGATCATTCGTGTGGTTCCCCAAAGAAGTTTATTCCAGAAGAGGGGCAGGGACGAAAGACCAAAACCAGCACTGTGCACAATCATTTAAACAGGGGAGGTACAAGGGAGGGGGGGGGGGGGGGGGCACAATTCTTCAACCAATAGGGACTGGACAAGGGATAAACAAAAGGAGTGACTCAGAGAACTACAACCAATGAGGGAAAACAAGGGAAGGATATTACCTGAGTGAACCAATACTGCACTGAGGAACACAGAAATTTCTAGATTCAAAGGCAGGGTCAGTTATGGTTGAAAACTTTGACAGACAACTGTGAAAGGGAGGAGAAAACTTGGACCAAACCAACCAATCTGGGGAAACCAGGAACAATCCATTAAAGAAATTACAATACAAACCCACATTAAAGAAAAACACACCACCACAGGACATGCAGTGTCAGAGATACCTGCTGCTGGTGCTGCTGGCGCTGCTGCCATCATACTCTGTTTAACTCTTTTCTTACACCAACACCAGTTAACCCCACACTTATCCATACCTTGAGGGTGGAGTGTGAAATACCCTCCTAAATTGAAACTCCAATAATATGGAGGATGGTCAAAGAAGGTTTGAACAGAGCTTCACTTTTATAAGCAAAGGATGCTCAGAAGAAAAAGGAGGATAATCAGAAAAGAACATTATTTCTCTAACACACTTGGTGTGTTAATTATTTGCAATTATTTCAGGGCACATGAAATAATGAAAGTATTTGTCCTGGGTTGATGCTGAATTGTATCCCCATTTGTCTGTTTAGCTCAGAAATAAGTTTTGCACCTTTAAAACTGGCTCTGAGAGACTGAAGGAGAAGCGGTGAAATATCTGAGGTGGTTGTTTTCAAAACATAAGAGTTTTCAGCTTTCCTTCACACACAGCCTGTGTTGCCTGCAGTGTGGACAGTGAGAGAGAGCTCTCCATTGCTTTTTGTTAGTTTTTGACAAGCTGAAGCAAAGAAGTTCTCCAGACTGTACTTTTCCCCCTCCTTTTCCTTGGAATTATTTGAACCTGCTCTGAACTGAAAATCCAAAAGAGCACCAAGAGCTCAGACCTGTGGCCAACTGGGCCTGGCCTGGGCCCGGCATTTTCCAGCACCGGAGGGACTGACAACAACTGAGTGAGCCGAGCGACAACCCACGAAAGAGACTTTCTGAATTCGTCATCTCTTCGGAGCAGCGAGAGGTTTTGTTGTTTAGTATTGTTCATTTGTTGTACTGGGAAGCGCTTTGCTTGTTAAATAAACAATTTTTTTCCACTTTCCTCCAAGAAATCTTTTTCTCAAACCAGTTGGGGGAGGGGTTGTTTGGATTTGCTTTTTAGAGGGACCCCACTCAGAGGTTTCTTCCCAAATTTGCCCTAAACCAGGACAGTATTCTAAGTAAGTTTGGAAAACACTGAACTCATGAAAAATGAGACAAAGTAACAGTATCTCATAGAAATCACAGAATAAATAAGGTTGGAAGGGACCATTGGAGGTCATCTAGTCCAGTCTCCCTGCTCAAGCAGGGTCCCCAAGAGCATGTTACTCAGGATTGTTTCTAGACAGCTTTTTAATATCTCTAGGGAAACAGACTGAAATCTCATTAAATAAAGAGTAGCTTAGAAAATTTGCAGCCTACCAGAGCTTTTGAATGTAATGAACTTCATTTCTAAGACTTTCAAGGGTGGTCTTTCTAAGACTCAGAGGTGGTTTAATACATAGGAACAGACCGTGCTGGAGTAGTTATCAGGGATGAAACAATCACAGAGAGATCCTATCAAGAGCCTGACTTTGTGGAGGATGATGATCAAAGACTCCTCCCTGTCCAGGAGGAGACTGGTGAGGAGTATGGGGGTCTGACACTGTTCATGGTGTCAGCAGTCTAGTGAAAGAAAGAGACAAGAGGCAAGAAAGAATGAAAACCTCACAGGTGGAGTTCCTCATGCCCTGCCCCCTCCAATGACAGAAACCCAACAACCCTGTCCTGGTTTAGTGCAAATTTGGAAGGAAACTTCCAAAGGGGTCCCTCTAGAAAATAGACTCAAGTGGCCCCTCCCTCAACTGGTTTGGGAAAAGATTTCCTTGGAGAAAAGTGGAAAAAACACTGTTTATTTAACAAGCAAAGTATTCACAAGCATAGAAAATTAATAATATTAAACAATAAAGCCTTTTGATGTTCTGAAGAGATGGCAAATTCAGATAGTCCTTGTTGTCTCTTATCAATCCCTCCTACACTGAAAAATGCTGTGTCCCAGACCCCGGTGGGCCACAGGTGTGAGCTTCTGGTGTTTTTCTGGGTTTTCAGTCCAGAGCAGGACTGATCAGTTCCAAGAAAAAGAAAAGCCAAAGTCCAGGGAACTTCTCTGCCTCAGCTAGCTAAAAACACTATCCTAAAAGCAAAGGAGAGCACTCTCCCAGAGTCTGTGCTGTAGACAACGCAGTCTGTGAGAAGGAAACATGAAGCTCTTATCTTTATTTTTTTGAATACAGACACCTCAGACATTCCACCACTTCTTCTTCCCCCGCTTCACTCTCAGATCTAGTTTTAAAGGTGCAAAACTTATTTCTGGGCTAAACAGATGAATGGGGAATACAATTCAGCATCATAAAGTCACCCCAGGACAAATCCCAACTTCACTTCCTAATAGCCTCTCTCCCAGCCTTGCTCCATCATGCCTGCAATGTAGCACCACTAAAGTACAGCAGAGTTCAGTGGTGATGGGAGGCAAACCTCAGAAAAGAGCTGGCAGGAGGAGACAACAGTCCTGCGATACTGCATCAGCAAGCATGAAACTTGACAGTTCACAGACACTTCCAAGGGAATCTTACTGCAGGCCTGTTACAAAAATGTGGTTAGAGTTGAAGACCAGTAGCTTATATATCACAGATTCAGATAAAAAAAGTGAGCAAAGATGTCAGCACTTTTGCAAACTGTTCTTAAAAGCTGGAGCTATGCATATTTTAAAGAGAGAGAGAGAGAGGAGAATGTAAAAAGCCCCCTTGCATTTGAGATCCTCATGGAATAATTTGGGTTGGAAGGGACCTTAAAGCTCATCTAGTTCCAACCCCTCTGCCATAGGCAGGGGCACCTTCCACTAGACCAGGTTCCTCAGAACCCTATCCAATCTGGCCTTGAACAATCCCAGGGATGGGGCATCCACAACTTCTCTGGGCAACCTGTGCCACTGCCTCACCACCCTTACAGGAAAGAATTTTTTCCTAACATCTAATCTAAACCTGCTCTCTGTCAGTTTGAAACCATTCTCCCTTGTCCTGTCACTATATGTTCTTGTAAAAAACCCAAGATCTTTGAAGAAGCTCTAATACATTAACATAAAGCAACAGCTGTCAAAACAGCAGTCAGAGGAGTTGTCTTTATGGTTAGATGAGTTGGTCCCACCAAGCCAACCTGTCCTGCAAAGCTTCCCAAGGGAAGAGCATGAGAGGACACTGAGTTATCTATCCTGCCTGAGCATCACTGCTTTCTCCAGGAAACAAGATTTAATTTCCATGCACAGGTTTCTGAGCCATTGGGAAAGGTGGTAGATCCTCTCTGAGGAGAAGGAAAAAGATGAAATCTAATGCTGCTGCAGAGGAACTTGGGGATGTTGAGGCTGACTGTACAATGGCAGCTGACCGCTCTCAGAAGCAACTTGGAAATGAAATTTAAAACAATACTACAACCAATGTCTGGTCCCATAGTTACAGCATGAGACATCACAGAATGGAAAATACCCCTTGTCCTACAGTCCCTCATCTCTGATGCTCAGTGAGGAGATGGTTGGCTCCTGTCACCTCCTCATTCATAATCTAACCCCTGGGACTCCCTTCTCTACAGGGATTTGGAGAGGGATGCCCCATCTACTTCAGGAGTAGAAATTCCACCTGGATGGCAAGTTGTACTGTACTGGTGCCTGAGGACACAATTTGGACCAGAGATGTTTCTGATCATTTGTTGATACACACAGCCCCAAAGTGCGAATCTCTCTTTTGTCCATGGGGCCCATGTCACAGTCAATTTTTAACTTTAAAGGATATTCTGGGAAAAATAAAATTAAAAAAAAAACCAAAAAAACCAGAAAGGCATGTTTTTCTCCATTACCATAAAGAGGGCTTGTGAATGCATGGTATTAGTATTCCAAAAGCTGTTGAAATCCTTAGTGATGGGAAACAGATGGAAAATAAGACAAAAGAATTCACAACTCATATTAGACTGAATTTAATTCCTTTAATTTCACACAATGAATAGTATATGAATAGGATTAAGTTTTATTTGTTTGTCCGTTTTCAGTTAAATGCTCTATACTGTGCTAACCTGATTTGGTAGAGAAAAGACTGAGCTTTGTTTCAGAAAAAAAGTTTAAAAATCAACATCTAAAATCATGAAGGAGTATGATATTAAAACATGCCAGATGCACCAAGTTCATATCCATTTTTAAATATACAGAAATGCTTCATAAATAAAAACTGTTATAAAAAGAGCATTTCAAACAATGGACAACTTTTTTTCTTGCCTCTATATTCAATAAAATACAAATACATTTTTTTCTCTAAAATATGTTTACATATGATCAAAGTAGAACATGCAAATTACACATCAAAAAAGGTTGTTAGAAATCACTTATGAATACAAACTAAAAATTAGTCAGCATGACTTACAGAACAATCTTGTCTCCCATTTGTTTGATTTTTGTAATTTTTAAAATACAGTATATACATATTTAACACTTCATCTGCATTTATTATTTAAGAAATAGCTTAAAAATAGAAAGAAAAAGAAAAGTAAAACAAACCAACATGGGATTGAACTGCTTCCCCGTGTTATCCAATTGGCAGTTCTTTTCATGTTTTTTACTTTTTTTCCTTTTCTTTTCTTTTTTTTTTTTCTCTTTGTAGTGTTTTATACAACCTAGGCAAGAATCTTAAGGAGATCTCAAATATGTGTCGTTTGTTGAAATGTGCTTTTAATTATCTCAGAACTGCTGCACCCCAATTTTTGGATGATGTGGATGGAAGAGGCATTGCAAAGACATAATGTTTATTTTCTCAATTCAGAAAATCACTATGTTTCGGTTTTGTTGGTTTTTTACTCCTTTTTCCTGTGTTTTTTTTTTTTTTTTTTTTTTTTTTTTTGTTGCTCTTTTAACTCTTCAGGATGCTCTCTGTTGGGGGTTGTGTTGCTTTCTTATAGAATTTTTCCCCAGAAGTTGCAGGGAAGCTGATTGCTGGGTGCTTATGGGTACTTATGGGTGCTTGGGAAAGACAAAGAAAGCGGCTAAGTCAGGCACACGGTGGCACCAAGACTTCGCTTCGCTCTGGGGAGTTTTTGCTCTCGGAGGGAGCTGCCAGGACTGCTTGTCTCTGGACTGCGGCGAGATCTCTCCGGCCCTCACCTGGAGCTCAGCTCGGAGTGACCCATCACCGTCTCTTCGTGTGTCCCCCGGGATTTCGGAACCTGTCCTCTCCATGCCCTGCCGAAAGCTGCTGCCCTGTTGCCCTGCACCTGCTGCTTCTTCAGTTTTGCTCAGGGTCTCCCCACGCCGTGCCCCGAACCCACTGCCTAGCCGGGACGTTTTTTACAGCTCCAGCTACCGCCGCCGAGCTTCAGATACATCTCGTCCCCCGGGACTGCTGCTCGCTGTGGTAGCTTGTGATGGTACAGGAGGGGGGAAGGTGCCAGAGTAAAACTGTGGCTGGGTTGGTTTTTCTCCCCCTAGTTCTGTTTGTTGTTAACGCTATAGTTATTGTTGTTAATTTATCTTGTTAGACGCACTAGTAAAGAACTGTTATTCCTACCCTCACATCTTTGCCTGAGACCCCTTTAATTTCAGAATTATAACAATTCGGATGGAGGAGGTTTTGTATTCACCAGTCCAAGGGAGGCTTCTGTTTTGGTTTTCCTAGCAGACACACCTGTCTTCCAAACTAAGACACTCTCTAAATGCGATTAAGTGCAGTCCCGAATCAGGGCTTGTGAAAATAAGAGTTGGGGAAATACTTGTGTACATAAGAGCAATTCCTGTGTATTCAGTGTATTACTATGGTGCTCAGAAGCCCTAGTGACAAACCACCACCTCATTACACCAGATGCTATCTAAAACATGTAACAACACAAACACAATATGCTACATGAATGGTCCAAAGCATTGCTGTCAAGTGGAAAGACATGAGCCATGCTGTAGGATACCCAAGTAGCTGATGACTATTAGAATTTTTTTTTTAATTTCCTTTTCCTAATGTTTGGTAGGGTTTTATTTGACAGTTATCCAAAAACATGCAAGGTACTTTACAGAAAATCTAATACTGAAGGGCTCAAGAAACTGGCAGTATGAAGATACTGAAGACACAAGTCGTGGTTTTCTTTCCTCTCTCCCTGTATGCTTGTCTCCATTCCTGGTTTTACACGGGGTTGAGGAATACAAGACTGTTGGTTTTGCACAGCCTGTTTTTTTGGTAGTGGGGGGGGGGGGGGGGGGAGGGGGGGTGGGGTGGGGGGGGGGGGGGGGGGGGGGGGGGGGGGGGGGGGGGGGGGGGGAGGGGGGGGTGGGGGGGGTGGGGGTGGGGGGGGGGGGTGCACAGAGGTGGCTTCTTCTGTGAGAAGCTGCTAGAAGCTTCCACAATGTCTGGCAGAGTCAATCCCTGATGTCTCTGAAGATGGACGCGCTATTGGCCAAAGCTAGGCCAATGAGAGAGGTTGGTAACGCCTCTGTGAAAACATACTTAAGAAGAAAATCAAAACTAAGTCAAACAGTTTTTCTTCTAGTAATAGAAGAGGAGGAGGTGAGAACACGTGAGGGAAACAACATGGTGACACCAGTGTCAATGAAGAAGGGGGGGAGGAGGTGTTCCAAGTGCCAGAGCCAAGATTCCTCTGCAGCATGTGGTGATGACCATGGTGAAGCAGGCTGTCCCCCTGCAGCCCATGGGTCCACGGAGGATGCAGAGATCCACCCACAGCCTGTGGGGGAGGTGCCCATGCTGGAGCAGGTGGATGCCTGGAGGAGGCTGTGATCCAGTGGGAGACCCAGTGGAGAGAGGGGGCTCCTGCTTACAGGCTGGAGCAGCCTGTCCTTGGAGGACTGCACTGCATGGAAGTATGACCCACACTACAGCAGTTTTGGAAAGACTGTTGTCTGTGGGAGGGACTCACATTGCAGCAGTTTTGGCAGGACTGCTGCTTGAGATTGGAGCCATCCTGGAGAAGTTCCCTGAGAACTGTCTCCCATGGGAGGAACCCCAAGGTCTCACAGGTGAAGGACTCCTCTCTCTGAGCAGCGGAAGGAAACTGACCAAAAACCTCCATGCCCTGTCTCCCTGAACTGTCAGTGGGAAGAAGGGAAGGGTTGGGGGAAAAATGGTGGTTTTTAAAGGCTTATTTTATGTCTCATTATCGTCCTCTCATTTTGTTAGTAATAAATTCACTTTGTACTTTTAGGTTGAGCCTGTTTTGCCCTTGGAGTATTTCCTCATGGTCCTTAACTCATGAACCCTTTGTTAATTTTTTTTTCTCTCCTCTGCCCAGCTGTGGCAGGGGAGGGTAAGCGAGTGGATTTTGTAGGTGCCTGGCATTGGGCCAGCATCAAACCACAATAAAGACCCATGTGATTTTGTTTTGCATTTTTATTGAAGCATGCTAATGAATCATGAATTAAAGGGTTAAAGATCTAAAAGCATAGTGAGAGATAGAAGCAATATATTAAGAGTTTAGCAAGGGAATCAAAGGCAAGACAAAGTGATTAATTAATAGCAAATGGAGCTAGTTGAAAGCTAGTTAGAGCTAAGATAATAGATCATTTACTTGACTTGGTTGTATTTGTAGAAGCAAGATAAGAAAAATATCATATTGTGGAGATGAAGAAACCATGAGTTCAGCTGGGCCTGAAGCTGGCCAGAACCTGGTCAGGGGGTTTGGACTGTGCCCAAGGGACAAGATGCGCTGCCAACAAGAGGGAGATAGGAGGTTGCCATGACAAAGAGGACCACTGACCCATTTCAAGAAGAGAACTGTGCAAGAGTAGTCAAACTTTAAACTTATTTTCATATGAAGTGGGGATAGGCCGGGTCAGGTAGTGAATATGTGTAGGCGTGTTGAGTAACGTTATGAATATGTATGGTTTTTGGAAATGAATGGAGAATCGAGGCTTTGTAAATTTGGCACGTCTTTGAGACATAAGTCTCCTGTGCTTCGGCGCTGTCAATAAAACATACCCTTTCTGACTTTAATTAGTTGGAGAGTTTTTTGTCCATGCAGCATTTTTGCATCACTAAGATGTGTGCTAATATGTGACACAGTGGAGGTGTTTGAAAGGTCTTTTTGGACTTAACAAGCAAAAGGGCTTTCACTCCAGTTTTGTACAGTTATTGGAAATGTGTGGAGGTAATTTAAAGTGTTCTTTAGTAAATCTTCCTAGAGGCAGGGGGAAAAAACTCAAAAAGCTCATTACTGGAATATCATTGGTTAATAAACTGCAGGAGTGGGATTTTAGCCTTAAGATCTAAAACTAAATCTATTATGATCTCCATGTAGTACACGACTTTATAATATTAATCTGTCAGCAACTTGTTTATCATCTTTATGTAACATGCAGAATGCAAATTCTGAGTGCAAGTTAACAGTGTTTTCAGCCTGCCTTGTATGACATTAACAAGCTAATCTTCCTGTCAACCCAGGACTGGCTGAACTAGGCTTTTGTTAGGACAAACAGCCAAGGTTATACTGCAGCACCATGCTCTACCAGTACCTTCCTGTCATGAAAAGCAAACCTCGGGCATCTGGATAGAGCCCACCCTATACTGACAACTTGGAGCTACCAAGTTTTGAACATTACCCTTAGTTTCTCTAGGATGAAAAGAAGCTTTTAATTATTTTGCTCAGAGTAGCATCTATAGGGTTGTACCCTCTAAGTAGATGCTCTCCTTAAGCACTCTACCTCTAGCAGCATTTTGCATAGCACTTTTTGGAACACCATTTATTTTCCCCAAAGCTCAGGAGCATGGGAGACAGCAGCCACTCAGTTATCTTTCCCTGGGGAAGGTTGCATCCTAGTGCATCCAGAAATGTGCAGCCCAAATCCAGCCCGTATCAGCACTCTGTGAGGTCTGATGTGTTTTGAAGCCATGATGGGCATTCAATGACAGAATTTGGTCCTTTCAGATCTTTACTCCATTCACTTCACATAGAAATGTCCTTCAATGCTAATAAAGAGACCACTGAAGATAAAACTAAGGATAAGTTGTTGTCTGGATTAGTTTCAGCTATCTGAAATACCAGTTTTTCTTGCATTTTATGCAACACTGGCACCTACTTTCAGGCCCAAAGGAGAGATGGAAAAAAAGATTTCTAAATCATCTGCACCTTGGTCAAATGCTTTTTAAGGAAGAAGGAATGAACTCAAGGAGGCTTAAGCATTTTTTTCTGCAGATATACAACTTCAGTCAGTAACATTGTGTTAATTCAAGAGAGATGAAAAGCAAAATTGGTTGCAACAGAATGAGTGACTGGTCAGTTTATTTCTGAGATGTGTTAATTGGAAAACAGTGCAAATCGGTGTGATGATTGATGCATAACAAATTGGAAACAAAATTCTACCATCCCTCTTATCAGTTTTAAAGAGATAGGATCTCAAGATTTGTTCCAGCTTTTTAAAAAAAAACCTCTCTCCCAGCCCCCCAACCCAATCCAAACCATAAATTAATTTAGTTTTAATAAGCTAAGGTGCTAAGAAAAATTAGTTTTTAAAAGTAACAAGCTGTATGTTTACAGAATCCCTTTAACACCATAGTTTTGAAATGATTTTTGTAAATAAATAACAGAATAAAACCAAGATATTTTCTTTGTGGGGACGTTTTTTGTTGAGTTTGTTGTTTTGGGGTTTTTTGTCGTTATTTGAAGTTTCCTTGGCAATAAGCCAATTCAAAGATTTCACAAAAAAGAGAATAGCAATTGGCTTGTGAATCATTAAATAATTCCTATTCATACTTCTTTGCTGGAATTTTCCCTCCCCACTCTCATTTTAATATTCATCTTGCTATGCCAGGTATTGAGTATACTGCAGGACTTTAAAAAGAAATTAAATTAAGTTGAAAGTGCCTGTTTCAAATTTCAACAACTTTCTTTTTTAAAAAGCATTGTTACTGCTATGGAACAGTGTCCTGTTCAGTCTTTGTAGTTAACCATTTTAATTGGGCTGTGGAAATGGAGCTTGAGTATTTTATCCAATAGTTACCCAATGGCTAACAGACAACTTGAATGAGAAATATACAGTTTGAACTGACCATTTAAAGAGACAATTTGTCACATATGGTTTGCATCCACACAGACCGAGAGGTTTATAATTACATTATATGCAAAATAATTTTTATTATTATTATTATTATTAAGGCAACCACAATTTGGAGAATATGTCCAAAGTGGCATTAATACAATCGCGGTGGTGATATCCTTTGAATAGTTTTATTTTCAGATAAAACCACTTTGTTCCTTTTCATTTTTAAGAAATAATTGCCAAGAGAGAACCTATTTTCCATAGGTTTTTGTTCTATATTTTTTTTAAAACAATCTACTTTATCTATTTTCTTTAAAAGAACATATCAAGGCATTGTTACCCAATGCAAATTATTCAGATTCTGGGTTTCACATCAATTTCACTGGAAATTGCAGGTGGTAAGAACTGGTAGGTTTGGACCTTGTATTTTTACTCTGCTTTGTCTGTCCTATTTTTTTTCTTTTATCTTTTTTATACTATTTTTCCTTGTGATTTTTCCCATGTTTGTTATAATTCTATTCCCCAGATCTGTCTTGCTGTTCTCATCTCATATATAGCAAGCATCAAAACAACTTGGCTGATGGATGGCCCCTTTTTCACATGCCATTGCCAAGTTGCTTCATAGAAATGTGTTATAACTGAATATCCATGTATACTTTATGGTTAAATGCTGTGGCATTTCATCATTCCTTGGAATAGCACTTGGAATGAGTGTGCATGCATGTAGGGCTCTACTTTTCTATTGCCTATATTGCAGCTAATTATAAGTAGGCAAGTAAATGAGAAAGTAATATACAGTTCTAGCAGAAGTCAAACATTTTGGATTATGCTGCCCCAAAGCCTGGTAGGTATATAAAACTAAGAAAAAAAAATCAAACTGATTACAATGAATATCACGGTTGAGAAAATTACACTACTTTTTTTTTGTTGGGTTTTTTGTTTCTTTTTTTACAGTGATTTCTACTATGGTAAAGTTAGTCTTAGTTTCACCTGGCCCACTAAACAGAATCAGAGTCTAGCATGCAGCCCTAGTAAAACATTCAGCTCTTTGCAAGGATGACTTCCTGCCTTCCAGGTACGGCATGAGAACAGCAGTGCTGAGATTCTGATTAGTTTTGGAAACTCTGGAAAGTAGATGGTCTCCCCAAATTTGCCACACACACAGAAAGCCCTCCTTACCCCTCTTTCCCACACCCTTCCCTGATCTTTCCTAGGTGGGGCAGAGGCCAAATGCAAACCCCAGCTAGCACAGCTCTCTGCTAGGGGTTCTGGTTGCCAAAGTCATGAGTCTGGCGCTGCTGCAGGGGTGAAGCAGACTGTATGTCTCCAGTCCCTCAGTCCTGGAGTACCTTGCTACTGGCAAGCCAACATTCAACAAGGTGTACCAGTCTTAGGAGAGACCTTCACTTTTGCTCTCTCTGCCTTTCTGATGCCACTTAACTTTCACGTCCTCTTTTTCCTCCTGCAGGGACTTATTTTTTCTTTTCCCAACCTGGGGCTTCCGGAGCAGAGGGAAAGGGGGTGGAGGAGGGAGAGGAGGCAGTGGTGGTGGCATCTCTTGAGCCATGTGTATGACAGCCTCAATAGTGGCCATGACTGTATCTTGAGTGTCTGCTTGCTCTAATATTAAAGGGTTGGGTGTTGGTCTCTGACCTCTTTTGCTGGGAAGGTCAATGCATTTTTCCAGAACAGGCATTTGGTCTTTGGAGTCTTCATGAAAGGAAAGAGGTTGCTTCCAGGGATGCCCTCTCTGCTTCTTGATGAAGTTATTGCCTGTCTTTGATTGTCTCTGCAGCCGCTTGGTTTTCAGGATCTTGTTCACATGATCCAGGTTCTTTTTTGTGGATAGGATCTTGGTGTAGCTGCACATCTTGTGCACCTTGCACTGGATGGCTTCAACTTCATGGCGCTTGAACCTTTTTTTCAGTGGTGAGCTGGCTGTTGGGAGACGAAGAGAAATAGGGGAAGGTCAAATAACACTGAATGGAAACTCCTTTGCCTGCTTTCAGCATCATGAAGACTAGATATTTTCAAGTCCAGTAGGCTGAATATGACAACTGAAAAAGAGATGGTTGTAAGAAAGGATTCTGAGTATAAAAACAACTTTTAAAAACTTTAAACATTGTTACAGTCCTAGAAGAATGGCTGTTGCCTCCTTTTTTACTATGCTAGATGAAAACACAACTTTGACTACTAAGCAGTCTTCAGAGATATCTCTGTCTTTCCCCTCTTCTAAAGCAACAAAGTTTTTCAACAGCAATGTTTTACCATAGTTTTGCCTCATTCTCATTTCTAAACCTTTAGTTGGAGGGAAGGAAGTTTAGCATAGCTGTCTTATTGGCCCACCATAACTATTAAATTTTCTATACCCCAGGCATATACTCCTGATGTCTTCACCCCAGCCTTTAATTCTTGCCATGGATGCCAGTACGGAAAGTGTTTGTTACTGGAACTAGTGGGCACAGACAAGCCGTGTGGGTCACTTCAGCTGTGGCAAATTCATTACCTGACCTGGGTTTCTTTACTATCATCTTTGTGGATACTAGCTGAAACTACTCAGTCATACAATTGACTTTAATGGCCCCCAAGTTAAGCTTATTCCAGGTTCAGATCACTTACTTTAGATCTGAATGAAGTCCAAAGTAGTTAAATCTCTTGCCAAGGTCACGTTGGGAGTCATTGTCAGAGCTGGAAAGAGTACCCAGTATTTCTTGGCTCCTGGTCCTTTGCTTAGGACAAGAGACCTTGCTTGTTTTGCCTAAATTGTCTCATTGTCTTACTGAACATGACATCTGTTCAGAGTTCAGGATTTGCACAGAGATTAGAACTCCTCCTTTGTGAGAGAAACAGAATGTATTAATTCTGCTGTTGCAATAACTGGAGCTTCCTTTCACTCCTAACATATCTGTTCTGTGCTGCTGGAAAAGAAATGATGGAGTTCAGAATTTCTTTTCATTAAAGAATAAAATATTCCACTAAATTAACCTCAGCCCACATCTACTTGCAAACTTATTTTACACCTGACTGTCAAGCAGTCATTTGAATTTTCCAGAGCAACCAAGATTTCAAGGAAATTTCATTTGGGTGTTTTCACTCCCTTCATGGATAACAAGCTAATCCTCTAGCAGTAGTTTAAGCAAAGTTGCTATTGTAGCATTTTCTGTAGATAACCAGGAACTGTCAAGTGGTAGAATCTCCTCTTGTTCATTACAGGCTATGACAGATTCAGCATATGAACATCACATGCTGGCCTTCTGTCTTGGAGAACATAAATTATGGGCTCTTATACCACCACATTGATGGATCCAGCAAAGACCTTGAGTAAACAAACCCAAGTTACAATATAAGAAGTAGGAGTGAGTCAGAAACAAAACACAGACATTTGCTGTCCTATAAATAAAGACCTGAGATGGCCAACTTCCCAAAGTCTTGTTTTCATTAATTACAAAACAAAATACATTTTCCGTATGTAACCCACTCCCCACACCAAAAAGAAAAAGAAAACCCACTTGCAGTTTGGGATTCACAAAGGACAAAAGAAAAGAGGAATGCAGTCATTTTGGTACTGAAGAAAAAGAGAAAGGAAATTAAATACTCAAGTTGCTCAGGAGAACCACAGAATCACAGAATCACCAGGTTGGAAGAGACCTCCAAGATCATCAAGTCCAACCCATGCCCTAACACCTCAACTAAACTATGGCACCGAGAGCCACATACAGTCTTTCTTTAAACACACCCAGGGATGGTGACTCCACCACCTCCCTGGGCAGACAATTCCAGTACTTTATCATCCTTTCTGTAAAAAACTTCTTCCTAATATTCAACTTATATTTCTCTTGGCACAGCGTAAGACTGTGTCCTCTCATTCTGTCAGTTGCTGCCTGGAGAAAGAGACCAACCCCCAGCTGACTACAACCACCTTTCAGGAAGTGTAGAGAGTGATAAGATCACCCCTGAGTCTCCTTTTCTCCAGGCTGAACAACCCCAGCTCCCTCACTCGCTCCTCACAGGGCTTGTGTTCCAAGCACCTCACCAGCCTTGTTGCCCTCCTCTGGACATGCTCAAGCATCTCAAAGTCCTTCCTAAACTGAGTGGCCCAGAACTGGACACAGTACTCAAGGTGCGGCCTCACCAGAGCCAAGTACAAGGGAAGAATGATCTCCCTGGTCCTGCTGGACACACTATTCCTGACACAGGCCAGGGTGCCATTGGCCTTCTTGGCCACCAGGGCACACTGCTGGCTCATGTTCAGTCAGCGGTTAACCAGCACCCCCAGGTCCCTTTTCGCCTGGGCACTGTCCAGCCATACTGTCCTCAGCCTATAACATTGCAGGGGACCAAAATGCAGGACTCGGCACTTGGATTTATTAAACTTCATCTTATTGGACTCTGCCCAACCATCCAACCATTCCAAGTCTCTCTGCAGATCCCTCCTACCTTCCAACAAATCAACATACACTCCCAGCTTAGTGTCGTCCACAAATTTACTAATGAAAGACTCAGTACCCTCATCCATGTCATCAGTAAAAATACTGAACAGAACAGGCCCCAGCACAGACCCCTGAGGGATGCCACTAGTGACTGGCCACCAGCTGGATGTAGTGCCATTCACCACCACTCTCTGGGCCTGGCCATCCAGCCAGTTCTTAACCCAGCAGAGAGTGCTCCTGTCCAAGCCTTGGGATGCCAGCTTTTCCAGGAGTATGCGGAGGGAGACAGTGTCAAAGGCCTTGCTGAAGTCCAGGTACACAACATCCACAACCTTTCCTGTATCCATCAGGTGGGTCACCAGGTCATAAAAGGAGTCCAGGTTGGTCAAACGCGACCTGCCCCTCCTAAACCCATGCTGGCTGGGACTGATACCCTGGCCATCCAGTAAGTGCTGCATGATGACACTCAGTATAAACTGTTCCATCACCTTACCAGGTACTGAGGTCAGGTTGACTGGTCTATAATTACCAGGATCCTCCTTCCCACCCTTTTCGTGAATGGGTGTTACACTGGCCAGCTTCCAGTCCTCTGAAACCTCACCAGTGAGCCAGGACTGTTGGTAAATGATGGAAAGCAGATTCGGCAAGCTCGTCTGCTAGCTCCCTCATCACCCTGGGATGGATCCCATCTGGTCCGATAGATTTATGAATATCCAAGCATCTCAGGAGTTCTCTGACTGCCTCCTCCTGGATAACAGGGGGACCATTCTGCTCCCTGACACCATTTACCAACTCAGGAGGACAGTTGTCCTGAGGACAAACCGTCTTCCCACTAAAGACTGAGGCAAAGAAGGCATTAAGCACTTTTGCCTTCTCCCCATCTGCAGCAACTAAGTTCCCTCCTGCATCCAGTAGACAACAAAGGTTTGTCTTACCCTTCTTTTTGACATTAATGTATTTGTAAAAACATTTTTTATTATCCTTTACAAAAGTTGCGAAATTAAGTTCTAACTGAGCTTTGGCCTCTCTAATTTTTTTCCTACATGCCCTAGCAACCCCCTTAAATACTTCCTGAGAAACCTGACTCTCCTTCCAAAGATGATACATCCCCTTTTTATTCCTAAGTTCCTTCAAAACCTTGTTGCCCATCCAGGCAGGACGTTTGCTTCGTCGACTCATCTTTCAGCACACAGGGACAGTCTGTTACTTTGCCCTCAAGATCTCTGTTTTGAAGCACACCCATCTTTCCTGGACACCTTTGTTTTTAAAGGTTGCTCATCAAGGAACTCTTTAAATAAGCCTCCTAAATAAGCCAAAGTCTGCCCTCCATAAGTCTAATGTAAAAGTTTTATTGATGTTCCTCCTTGTCTTAGTTTGGAAGACAGGGGTGTCTGCTAGGGAAACAAAAACAGAAGCCTCCCTTGGACTTGTTATAATTCTAAAATTAAAGGGGTCTCAGGCAAAGATGTGAGGGTAGGAATAACAGTTCTTTACTAGTGCGTCTAACAAGATAAATTGACAACAATAATTATAGTGCTAACAACAAACAGAACTAGAGAGAAAAAAAAAACCAAACAAGAAACCAGCCACAGTTTCCTCTGGCGCCTTCCCCCCTGCGGTACCGTCACAAGCTACCTGTCCTGGTTTAGGGCAAGTCTGGGGAGAAACTCCCAAAGGGGCCCCTTCAGAGAGCAAACCCCCACGGCCCCTCCCCACCCCCACTGGTTCGGGAAGGATTCCTCAGAGAGAAGTGGAAAGAAACCTGTTTATTTAACAGACAGAGCACCCCCCAACACACAAGATGAACAATCACCGTTCTGACGTGAAGCCATAAAATAGATAGCCTTCAAGAAATAATGGGTTAAAACATAGAATGTGAAAGCATTTGGAGAAAGTATAGTATTTAGGAAACACCCGGAGCAATAAATTGGTTAGGACTAGGAACACAATGACAGGAGAGGAAGATAAGGATGAAAACCACCGGACAAAGCACACTTCGAGCCAAAGCTAAAGCATGTCTAATGCCAATATGTCAGGTTGACCCTAGGAGCCTGGCCAAAGCATAGGAACTTAGCCAACTATACCGGGAATGGACCAAATTTGGAGAGAAGTTCAAAAGTTTAAAGAGGAAGACTCCTCGGAGACCACCGCGCATGATGAAGGCCGACCGGAACTACCCCCGAGAAGATCCTCAAAACAGAAGTTCCCGCCCACGCTCCGCCTACGGCACGCCCCACATGAATATGCATGAATATGATGTAATCCCAAACCTAAAACTGTATAAAAGGCACGCTTTTGCTGTAAGACTTCGGAAAATCCCTTTAGAGATTTCCCCAGCGCGCTGCTGAATAAAATACCTCCTGTCTATCTGACTTAAACTGAGTCTCTTAGACAGTTATTATATCGCCTTTTGGGGCAAAATTCGGCATCAGACGTGATAACAAATACTGACAGTCTCTCTTTGGGGAGTGGTCGCTCTGTTGTTGATCTCTCTGGTGCTGGGCAGGCTGCTGCAGGCCACAGAGTGCAGACTCTCGGTGTTTCCCAGGTCCCAGTCTGGAGCAGGCTTGAATGATTCCATGAAAGGAGACAGGGAAAGAAAAACAGTCCGGAGGAATCTTGGACTGTCTAGCTAAACTAACTAAAGAGCTAAGCAGAAGCAAGAGCAAGCAAGCAAAGCAGCAAAGCAGCAGCAAAAAGCAGCACACTGTGTCTGTGTCACTCCAACTATTATCCGCACGCTGATAACAAAACCAAAACAAAACTTCCCCGAGCCAGTCTTGAAGAACATCTCCAGCCCAAACAGAACAGACGATTGGGGATACAAACCTCACAATGTCACCCCAGGACACTACCAGAGCGAGCAGCAGTCCCGGGGGATGAGATGTAGTATCTGAGGCTCAGCGGCGGTAGCCGGAGCTGTAGAAATGTCCCGGCTAGGCACAGGGTGCAGAACACAGCGTGGGGAAACCCCAAGCAAAACTGAAGAAGCAGCGGGTGTAGGGCAACAGGGCAGCAGCTCTCAGCAGGACAGGGAGAGAACAGGTTCCGAAATCCCGGGGGACACGCGAGGAGACCGTGATGGGTCACTCCGAGCTGAGCTCCAGGTGAGGGCCCAGTGAGATCTCGCTGCAGTCCAGAGCCATGCAGTCCTGGCAGTTCCCTCTAAGACCAAAAAACTCCCCAGAGCAAAGCGAAGTCTGGGTGCCACCCTGTCTCTGACTTAGCTGCTTCCTTTGTCTTTCCTAAGTACCCATGAGTACTTTCAAGCACTCAGCAATCAGCTTCCCTGCAACTTCTGGGAAAAAATTCTATAAGAAAGCCACCCAACCCCCAACACTCCTCATTTCACCAAATATCAAGAACTCTATAATTTCATGATCACTGTGCTCCAAGTGGCCTCCAAACACCACATCTCCCACCGGCCCATCTCTATTTGGAAACAACAGGTCTAACATATTCCCTCCCCTGGTGGACTCCCTGACCAGCTGCGACAAAAAGTAGTCCCACACACACTCTAAGAACTTCCTGGACTGCCTCTTTTCATGTGTATTAAGCTCTCATCAGATGTCTGGTAGGTTAATGTTGCCTACAAGAACAAAGGCTGGTGATCCTGAAACATTCTCCATATGCTTGTATAAGTTGTCCACCTCTTCTTCCTGGTTGGGTGGTCGATAACAGACTCCCAGCAGGATGTCAGCCTTCTTGGCCTTCCCCTTAATTCTTACCCATAGGCATTCAACTTCATCATCATTAGTTTTAATACCCATGGCATCAAAAGCCTCCCTAATATAAAGGGCCACCCCTCTCTTGCAATTCATCTGAATAGCTTAGGCCTTAGTTTGCCCCAGCCAAACCACCTCTAGCTATTCATATCAACACATGTGAAATTTGTCAAGGTTGCTTGTGTTAAATTGGGAAAGAGGAACTGAAAACATAGAATTCCAGGACGGCAAAGAGAAAGATAGATGAAGGTGATGAAGCACTGGACTTTAACCAATCATATTTTCTGAGAGATGTGTGCATGGTGCATGTACAGCATAGAGGCACCAATCACATAATGTGTGATTGCATGGACAATAGTGTTAGAATGTATAACTAGGGTATAATGTCAACAATAAACTGGCTTCTGTATAACCATGTTGGTTCATTGTACAGTTGTCCCTTGCTCCTGCATGCTGGCGACCCCAACGTGATAAAAGCTGTGATTCATGACACAGACCTTAACCTTTGGACTCTTTGGACTCTGAAGGAGGTCTTGTAGAACACTGCAGGAGGTCTCGGTCAGAGACCACCACGGCGGGACCGTGATGAGAGGAGTCGGAGGACAACTCCACAGAGTGGGAGTAGGAAAGTAAGCTCCCAGAAAAATTATTGATTTGTTGCAGTAGTGACACTGAAAACAGGTGAGCGACCGAGGGCTGGTTAGGATGGGTAAAGCACTGTCTACAGAAGAGCAGGCCAGCCTGGATGTCCTCCAGTGAATACTCTCTAAGAGAGCAATTAAATATGACTCAGAGGTCTTAAAAAGGCTTTTGAAATGGGGTCAGGAAAGAGGACTTTTTACTACCCCCAGGAGTGTTTTTGACACCCTAGAGTGGGAAAAACTGGGACTAATCCTCTGGGATGCAGTAAGAGATGGTTCGAAAGAAACCAAGGGGCTTAGCACAGCATGCAAATTAATAATAACAGTGCTAAAGCAATTGAAGGCAGAGCGGATAGCCGCAGCAGCTGCTGCTGCGCTTGAGCCTGACGATCTCACAGCCGCTTTTCCGGCGTTTGCACGAGAAGTCTTTGGGGGGAAAGAAACAGTGATAGCATCCCTACCTACAGCAAACCCTGAGCCCAAAATACCCTCGGCTTCACAAACGATTTTAGACAGCAATAACGTGGCACCGCAACTGACGCTGGCTTCAAAGCCTGCGCCAGAGCCTGTACAATCTACGTCGGTCCTAGAGTCTGCACCAGAACCGGAGAAGATGGAGGTGGAAGTTTCGTTACCTTCGCCCACAGCATCCCTGAAGGAGTTAACGACCACACTTGGGGTCAAGTATATCCCCCACTGCCTCCTTCACAGCCTGGATCACTTGAGCTCACGGTTTCAAATGCAAATCGGGGTATTCACATTCAGAGCATTGGTGCCACTTTGAAGAGGGGGAACAAAAGCAGCAGCGATTGCTGGAGGGAAGCACAGGCAGTTTGCACACTTGAGACTTTCTGTGTCTGTTTTTTAAAGTGTCTAACCCCTATAGATGTAGGTGCAAAGTAGCACAGTTTGGGTTTTTTTGTAATTTCATTTGCAGAAAGCCCCTAGTACTTTTTATTCTTACAAAAGTTTGTTGTTCTGTTTTAGCTTTGCGGCAATTCCATGCAGATAGAGTCTAGAAGAAATACTTTTTGTTAGGAATGGGTTCCTGAGTTTGCTAAACTGGTTGTAATAAGTTCCTAAGTTTATTAAATTAGTTGTTGGTTGATGCTGTTCTCGTGTTAATTGTTAAATTAGTTGTTAGTTGATGCTGTTCCTAAGTCTGTAAGTCAAATCTCGTGTTAATTGTTAACAGTGAGACACTAACTTTGAAGATATTGCTGCTGGGAAAAAGAAGCTTTGATGACACCAGTTAAAATTTAGAGAATAGATAAGCGAGAGAGACTGGATTTAGATAAACTAATCCAGGAACTGGTAACTCATTGCCTATCAAGCTTATGTTTATGTAAGTTTGGCTTGTAAAAACACAAGACGATTGCAGACCCTCTATCTCCAGAAACAGTCCTGGGAACAAGAAATTCCAAGGAGTCATTTATCACGTATCCATCAAAGGTTAAAAGTTTAGAACGAGGAAGGCTAGTTTTACTTCCTCCCTTTGGTGACCACTCCCCACATAAGACCCCCGACTCATTTCAGAAAACAAACTACGCATGCTTAATAGCCTTTTTGTCAATTAGCATACAAAGCGGAGAAGAGGAGGTGACAAGGGTATGAATATGCATTTGTATTTACCATTCTTGTGGATAAAAGGCTCTGTAATTACCTGTGATCTTTGCAGTGCGTATTAGGGAGCTATCCCACGCAGCTGCCCGGCCGTCAATAAACATACACTTTCTAACTTAACTGTTAGAGAGTCTTTTGTCCGTCTCAGTTGGGTATCGATATTAGATCGATATCCATATTTTAGTAAATCATTTTGGCGAGCCAGGCAGGAGACTGCTCTCTAGCTGAGGGGCCATCGGGGTCTGGGACCCCTCTGGGCGCCCACCCAGAATTTTCTGGGAAGAGGGCTCCTGCGTCCCTGTTGACACCCCAGGGAGAGACCAGGATCAGCCAAAGCTACGGACAAAAAGGTATGTTTATTAAATATTTGGGAAAGGTACCTTTGGATACAGGCAGCTTGTAAGTCATAAAGAGACGTCTTATGCAAAGCAGAGGCCTAATTGGTTTGGTAATCTCCGCGGAGTCTGGTATTGATGGTTCTTTGTGTTTTTGGTAAGAGCTGGTAACGGCACCAGCTTTAAGGGTCCCGAGGTGGGGCAGAAGCGGCTGCAGAGTGTGATCTGGTTATTGTCGTTGTTCTGGAGCAATTGTGGCTCCAGTTCAGTTGCATTGTCGTTGTTCTGGAGCAATTGTGGCTCCAGTTCAGTTGTATTGTCGTTGTTCTGGAGCAATTGTGGCTCCAGTTCAGTTGTGGTCTGGTTATTGTCGTTGTTCTGGAGCAATTGTGGCTCCAGTTGAGTTATTATTGTTGTTCGGGAGCAGTTGAGGCTCCAGTTCGGTTGTGATTTAAAAGCGGCTTGGGGATTGTGGTTCGTGAATCCTAGGTCACGAACGGTCCCAGACCGGGTCGCAGGAAACAGTGATTGGGGTCCGGCACATCGGCTGCAATCGTATGTTCGAGCAGTGAAATTATTAGTGTGCCGTATGTCTTGTGGTCTGTGTGGGTTTGCATTGTAGGCGCCTTGATTTGTGTGCTTTTGGAGTGTGTCATTAGTGTGTGGCAAGTGTTTTTGAGTTTGTGCCTGTTTAAAGCTGTGAAAGAATTTTAAACCCCCCGCCTGATCAGCGGAGGGATATCTGTGTGTTTGGCCAATTGGGAGTGCTTGCACCGTGTTTTGCAGTGTGTGCTGTGTGTGGGTTTTGTTCGTATGGCTGGCAGCGGAACTCTAACCAGTGTATTGTTGAAGTAAAAGCAGCTGTGGATGAATAAACTGTTTATTTTGTGTGTAAAAGGACGAGTGGCGTAAAAGGTTTGAAATTACGCCCGGTATCGCCTTGGTAACCGGCGGAAGGATTCAGGTTTTGTAGTCCCAGACTGTGGAGTTTTGTTTTTTCCATCCCCGCTCCGACCTTCCCAAATAGTTTTGATTGTGGAGGGGGAGCTTGTCTCGATCGTGAAGGAACACACTTAATTGTTTGTGAGGTCTTGAAATTGCTAGTGTGTGGAGTGGTATTTTAGTTAAGAGCTGGTGATCCCTGCTCGCAAGGAGAGTGCGGGACAGTGTGGGGCCGGGGTGGCCCCGCTTCCCTCTTGCAGAGGGATCTGTGCTGTATCCCCATTTGAGTCCTTTGACGTACAGCAACATTTTATTAAAACCTTTAGTTGAGTGTGCTTAGGGTTGTTAATGTCTGGCCGAGACCCGGTTGGCATTTTGCAAAGTCCCCACCTGTAGACAGGAATTGTGTTGGGTTTTTAACTGTACGCTTGCTGCAGTTTCTGAGCACATTTTAGCTGCAACAACCAGTACAGGGTATAGCAGGGGGCTTTTGTTTGATAACGATTTGTAATCTGCAATTTAAACAACGAAGAGGGGACAAGTGTGTGTTGTCAATTTCTTTGACTGTGTTATTTACAAGGTTTTCCCCTCCAGTAGTGTGTAAACCCTGGGTTATTTTCATAA
>JAGMWU010000027.1:3147737-3163489 GCA_018697195.1 Certhia americana | reverse complement strand
GTTTCCATGAAATTTGCAGTTACCATGGGTTTTTCTCATAACTGATTTACATATAATTCTAGTATGCTTCTTACAACTTCAATCCCTCCAGTAAAATCATCCTGCTCTCAGATTATTCATGCTTTTCAGTGTCTTTTTGTATTAATAGCATTAGAATAAGTTATGTCTATAACTTCTAAAAGATGTTAATTTTTATTTCTGTTAAGGTCTAATATTATAATGCTCAGTTACGTTCTGTTAAGTTTGACTAAGTTTTATTAAGTTAATTTTGGTAGATTTCAGTTCTGTTAAGTTTCAATATCACTGAGTTTAGACAATGTTTTGTTCCAGTTTTATTCAGATCAAGTTATGTTCAGTATTAATGATGATTAACTCTTGAGTTCTCTTAAGTGTGTTTTTGTTCTACTGAGGTGATCATTAAACTACATTCTCTTATTAACCAAATTAAAAAATGGTTTGGCTAGTCAGAAAACGAACCTGAGAAAGAAAGAACTGAAGGTACTGAAGGAACGCTTCAAAAGGACTAGAGGACTGATCAAATGGGAGAGACCTGCTGCTGTGAGGTCGGTCTGGGTCTGCAGTTAAACCCTGTAGTGGGAGTTTACAGTCATATTCGAGCTAAATGAAGGCCTGTAGTCATAGGTGGCAAGGAAATACTTGCAGTCATATTCCAGCAGGAGATAGTCAGCAGTCAGAGTCTGCAAAAGACACCTACAGTGGGAGTCTGCTGCAGTCAAAGTCAGTGAGTACCTGGAGTCAGGATGGCCGAGTTCTGAGGAAAAAAATGGGATCTTTTCACATTGTTGAACAAGAGTCTGTGTCTCGATTAATTTCTATCTCAAATGCAAGGTCTGCTTCAACAATATTGATTGCATGCTGTGAATTTGCTGATTTTATAATGGGCCTAATTCATAAGATGTTATGTTATTTATAGCCGGCTTTTTCATATACTTTGACATCTCTGTGTAATCATCTATGAAACACATGTAATTTTCAGGATCTTTTCTTTTTTGTTCTATAGCTGCATATGCATCTCCTTTATCCAGGCTACCTCTCTATTGTCTCATGATTTTCAGTGTTTTCAGAATTCCAGGGAAAGATATCTGAGCTTTGTTGAAAACCTCCTCTGAATTGATGGTCTTGTGGTTCTTATGAGAGAGGGCAGAGCACAGATGCAATTCCAGTCATTTCTCATAAAAGCACTCCAGCAGTTTGCTGCCTTTGAGACACCTCTATCCTAAGGAAAACTTTGGAGAGAACCAGCTATTGGATGAGTTTGATGAATCTTTCACCCGAAGACCTTTACTCATAATTTCTATTCTTAAGAGTCTTGTTCTTAAAATAGGGAATTCTCTTCCAATTAGGGCCTGGGCACTGGCCACTCCCTGGCTCTGCCTGGATGGGAAATTGCCAGCAAACCCAGATGTTTTCTGCATCAAAACTAGATTCAAGTCATCTTGACTTGGCAATTTGACCTTTTTATACATGACAACTGAACCTAATTTTTAGAGTGAGCTTGGGAAATTATCATCCAGAAATAATTCCCTAAGTCTTCACTGAACTGAGGTTTGTCAGCTGTTTGCAGACTCTGGGATGGTGGTAGAGTGTTTTAGAAATTGCTGATTACCTAATTTCACATGTGTTATTAATTGTGTCTATTATCTGAATCATTCCTGACTGTTATATTTAAATTCTTCCTGATTGCTGTGAGTTTTTAGGTTTCACTACATATATTGTTTCATCTTGATATTCCCTTCATGTTCATAGCAAGAGTCATGTATACTGTCTTTAAAACAAAAAGAATGGGGAATTAGCTCCTAAAAGAAGTCTGAATAATGCAATATTTCCACAAAAAATTTTTTTAAAGAATTTCAGGTAAGGCTCCTCAATTAAATGTGCACTGACAAAGCCTAATTGATTTACTAACTTAAATAGAAGATATGCATGTGCTTTTATCATCAATAGGTTCAAAGTAGTCATCTATTCAATTGACCAGACATCAGTTGCCACTAAGAAAATGAGGCCCAGTGAGAAGACAAATGACCCAACCACCACCCAGCCTTCCTAACCAGAACAGGAGAGAAAGTAGGACTGCCAAGACATAGCTGTGTCTGGAAACTTACAGAGGCAATTTGCCAAAAAAAGCCTCATGTCATCATCATAGTACTGTGTTCCTACTAACCTTCTCCAGCTATTCCCTGTTCCAGGCTCCTAAAACAAATATTTAGTGATGTCAAAGATCAGCATTTCCACCTGGTGGACTTTTCCTACTTCTCAACTGATTGGACTTTAAGACAAGGGTCATGGGTGTACCTATCGACAACTGGCCTTGTCCTTCACAGACCAAAGATAGGCTGCCTTAGAATGCAAATGTAACATTGAATGTATCTTTTAATATACCTTTGCAATGGGGTTATTACTGGGTATAGATAGAATTAGACATGCAATTTTGTCGAATAGAGCAGCTATAGAAATTTATTATTGGTGCATGAGTTTGAAGGGATGTGGTATGAATCTATCTGACCATTCTGTATTCATTCACAGAAAACTCTGACAATTGCAAGATGGCATGAAGAGGTTGGCTGTGAATGACTGGGGTTTGAATGAATGGTTTAAAGGTTGGGGAATGACTGGATGGTTGAAAGATATTATGAAAGGAGCTTTGTTGTTACTATTAGTCATTATTATACTGCTTTGTATTATTCCATGCATTATAAAATTGGTAACCCGCTTGGTGGGAAATACCATGAAAAGATTTTGGCTCGTGCAAGAAGAAGAAAGGGGATTTGTTGCAATGCATCTGAATAGCTTAGGCCTTAGTGTTCCCCAGCCAAACCACCTCTAGCTATTCTTATCAACACATGTGGAATTCATCAAGGTAACTTATGCTAAATTGGGAAAGAAGAACTGAAAACATAGAATTCCAGGACCACAAAGAACAAGATAGAGGAAGGTGGTGAAGCACTGGACTGTAACAATCATATTTCTTGAGAGATGCGTGCACGGCGCGTGAACAGCATAGAGGCACCAATCACATAATGTGTGATCATGTGGACAGTAGTGTTAGAATGTATAACTAGGGTATAATGTAAACAGTAAACCAGCTTCTGCGTAACCACGTTGGTTCGTGGTACAGTTGTCCCTTGCTCCTGCACCCCTCCACCGCTTCTCCCTTTCCTGTCTCTTCTGAATAGCTTGTAGCCATCCAGTGCAGCGCTCCAACTATGTGAGTCATCCCACCACATTTCTGTGGTGGTGACTATATCATAGTTTTGCTGTTGCACCATGGCTTCCTGCTCTTCTTGTTTGTTACCCATGCTGTGTGCATTGGTATACATGCACCTCAGCTGGGCTATTGATTTCACCCCTAACTCAGGCTTACCACCCTTGAGCCTGATTCCAGACAGCCCAACTGCATCCCCTTTCCCCTTCAAACCTAGTTTAAAGCCCTCTCAATGAGTTCTGCCAGTTCATGAGCTAAAATCCTTCTGCCCTTAACAGAGAGATGGAGCCCATCTAGTTCCACCTGGCCAGGTGCCATAACATTTGCCCCATGATCAAGGAACCCAAAATTCTGCTAATGACACCAACCTTTGAGCCACTTGTTGACAATGTGGTCTCTCCTATTCCTTTCACTGTTTATCTCTGCCACCAAAGGGACTGAGCAGAACACTATCTGTGCTCCGGCCCTGTCAACCACTTGACCCAGTGCCCTAAAGTCTTTTTTAATTGCCCTGGTGTTCTTCTTTTCAGTCTCATCACTGCCAGCCTGGAATATCAGCAGTGGGTAATAATCAAAGGGCTGAATCAGCCCAGGGAGTCTCTTGGTAATATCCGGTACCCGGGCCCCAGGGAGGCAGCAGACCTCCCTGTGGGATGGGTCCAGTCGACATATGGGGCCCTCTGTTCCCCTCAGAAGGGAGTTACCCACTGCAACTACCCTTTTCTTTTTAATGTTAGAGGTGGCAATCTGTCTGACAGATGAAGCATAATTGGGAGGCTCACTGGGCAGAAAATTTTCTATGTCATCTGGCTCACCCTCTGGATCTAGGGCATCATACCTATTCTGAAGTGGCACCTGGGTAGGTGATGGGGGTTGGGAGGAATTTTCATTACCTCCCTGAAAAGGAACCCAACCTCCTGGAATAGGATAATTAGTTGCATAAAATTCCTCTCAAGGAGGTTTGCCCTAAAAAATCTGACTGCAAAAGCCCTAAAGGCAAGTGGCAGTGAGCTGTTTTTCAGACATTTGATCAAAAAAGGTTAAATCCCTGTCACACAAAATGATGGCTATCATCTGGCCTCACTGGTTTTAGCAGTTTAATTAGCTGGGATAAATAAAAAAGCTAGGCTTAAATTTTCTGTACTAAAGAGTAAATTTAGGACTCTGAAGAGCAGGGGGTTGAAACATTAGACTTATAAGGTCGAGCTTTTGCTTCATAGCTGCAATTGGATATCTGCCTAGGTAAATCCTATATTTAGCCAAGTTAGCTACGCCCCGAGGTCTTTGGACCCAGGCTTCCGAACCATGTGCTCTCTGGAAGGAGTTCCAGGCTATGCGGCCTTGGGTGCTGCTTAGAGAGTACATGGTCACTCAAATGGATTAAAGAACATTTCTGAGCCTCATCCATCGTATCCATCCCATTTTTTAAGCGACACTCCCCAGCTAAACCAAGTTAGACATAAAAGAAAGCAACCCCCTGCTGAAGGGCAGACACATACGCTGTTACTACATGTGGCACCTGAAAAGGAACACTCACAATGAAAGGAACCTTCAAGATTTTCCCAATTTTACCAGGTAAGCAGACCAATAAGACCTCTCTGCTGTAAATGCTGCAAAAGTCATCAAGCCTGACTCAAAGCAGACGAGCCTCAGAAAAAGCCCACTCGTCTTGAACCCCCTGCATAAGACAGCAGTGAGCAGGGAGAGAGGGAAAGAACCCATCGCCCTATCCCCAACCAGAAGAGTATATCCCACCTGTTGGAGTCTGGAAATATGAGGAATATCTCTTTGCATGTTTGAGAGATTTTAGAATCTCTGACAAACAGTGTTTTTAACCTTTGTTCATGGAAAAAGGGCTTTTAAGCTCTGAAATGAAGCAGGGTTTTCAAGAGTGCGTAATAAATAGTAGAATAGTGTGTAGTTTTATCACAGAGTGAGAATTTTAGATATATGGGGTTTTTAGGATGGCAGACAGATAAAGGCAAGATGGAGAAAGCACATGGCTTTTGGGTTTCTTCCTTCTTCTTCCTTGCCTCCATGTTCTGCAGTGAGGTGGCACATTATAGTTGGCTTAGAATAGAGTCTAACCTTCTAACATAGATAATAGATATTGGAGTAGAATTATAAATACTGATTATGTAGAATGTAGTATAAATATCCACGCCACCCTGAGGGTGGGAACATTAAGCTTTTGTAATAGGACATAAGCCTTTTGCACTTTGTAGTGGGCATTGTGCTTTTGTATTAGAACATGAAGCTTTGTGCATTTTGTAGTTAGCTTTGGTATTGGAAACGATAAGAAAAAATAAACTATGAAGAGAAAAGCATCACGCTCGCCTTTCCTTCAAGATCTCTGGCTGGTGAAAACAAAACTATGTACATTCTCGGAGCAGAAAAGAAAACCAGCTGGCCGGCACAGAAAAAAAAAAAAAAATTATATAATTTCAAGACCCACCCATCCCCCAGCTTTTCTAAGTCAGAAAATAAAATTAACTCTTTCCAAAAAAAAAAAAAAAATGTATATGAACATTTTAAAAAACTCTTAGCAAACCGTAAAAATGAACTCAAAAAACATACATTAAAAACTTTACTTAAATGAATATTACAAAATTTTCCATCTGCTGCTGTGGCTGCCCCAGGCACCTCACAAGACTCTACTCCAACCAGCACAGACTGAAATTTTTTACCCAGCTTTTTGGGACTTGGTGGGAGAAAGGCTGTATGATTTAGCAACTAAAAGAGACTCTTTAGCCCCATGCATGCTGCCCACATTTCCTGTGGTACTAGAATCGTTGAAAGCTAAGGAAAAACAGCAAAAACTCCAGCCTCGCACCATCCCCCCTGAGGGGTCCCGAGCTGCCCCCAGCCCTCCCGAAGCAAACCCATCCACGCCACTTGAGTCTGCTGATAGCCCCTCTAAGCCTAGGACGGTGTTGAGAAAAAGTTAAGAGATTACTGTTTGTTATGTTATTGTTGCATAATTAATGTTTTTGTTGTGTTAATAGTTTAGTATGACTATTAAATAATGTTAACAATCACTTATTTTGTACCCCCCACACACTGTATCTTTACCCTAAGTTGCTGTATTCTGTTTTATGTTAACAATCACTTATTTTGTGCCCCCCCACACACTGTATCCTTACCCTAAGTTGTTGTATCCTGTTTTGTGTTCCTGTATCCCCTCTCCCAAGTTACCTGTATCCTGTTCCTGTTTCCTGTTCCCATCGGGTCCCACCTCCACTGCCCCTCTACACATGAGATCTAAATAGCTCCACCCAGTATGTAAACTATGTGGACCCCCATAAGTCTAAGCAACTACCGGAAGTGAGACCACCGTATGCAGACCCCTGAAGCCTGAAAGCCGATGCACAAATATTGTACAAAACCACACTGGAAGACTGGGCAGAACAACAGATTATTGTGGAGCTATTTTGTTATCTCTCTATAACAACAACAGAACCTGCTCAGAGCCACCCCCTAGACCTCGACAAGCCATGAATTGGAACACTTCTAGGGGACTCCTGTGAGGTTCGAGCCCCCAGCTCTGCCTTCGGGCAAAGCTGCTTGCACCTCCTCCTCTTCGTTGTCTGCAGGGAGCAGTGGCGGTGAGCGCGACCCGTCGGGCCCCCACCCAGGCTGATCTAATAAAGGCTTAAAAAGGGAGCAGAAGGTCTCCTGGCCCTTTTATTCTTCTCAGAAGGGAACACGAAAGTGGAAAACATCACAGATGCAGAAACTGCAAAATACTGCTGCTTCTGCCCTTTCGTGCTCCTCTCCCCCTCATCCTTCAGACTTTCCTGGAGTGGAACATAGAGCAGAAAACGTCGCTACGCACAAGAGAGGCCCACTGATTATCCTGCTACTCTGTATTCCATTCCCCCAGTGTTACCAGGGACTCAACATGGCCCCGGCCACGCTATCTCGAGTCCCCAGGCTCCTTTCCCAAATCCCCACCTCCCCTCCCTTTACCTCTTCCCTTCCTCAATACCCCTAACGACCCACCCCCCACCCTCCTATTCACTTGCTAATGAGGCAACTCCTGCCCCATCAGCCAAACTAGTAAAACCAGTTTTGGTGTATCAAATTTCTCCACCCCCGGCCCCCTCACAGGGGTGAGGAGTTCAGGGCTCATTCCCTCCCCTGCCCCCTCCCTGCTCACTGCCTCTGCCCTGCCCCCTACTACCCAGCCCCTCCCCCTGAGAGTGGAAAATGCAGAGCCCGCCCCCGCCTGCTCCACCCCTTTCCCCTCTCTCTGTCCCCCCTCCGCCCGGCTCACCCCTCCCCTTCGGGGCGGGCTGTGCAGTGCCAACTCCGCCCTCACCAGCCCCTGCAGCCTCGGGACACACCCCTCCGGGGTGAAATCAGAACTACGCCGCCTGTTGCCCAAGAAATCACCTTCAAAATGGCGGCGCCCAGGCAGGCCATGCTGGCGATCCCAATGCCAATGCCCGAATCCCGACGCTGCTTATCCACGCAGCCGTCGCCGGGATCAGATGCAGTCCCGTCTCCACCACTCACGAGCAGCACCACTGTGCCTCTGGCACCAGCCCCAACCCAGTGCCAACACCCCCATTACCACCGGCACCCCAGGGGGCAGCAGCCAAAGACACCTAGAAACCCCTGCCTGCTGCTAAAGCCACACGCTGCTCGTCCAGCACCAAACCCAACACGTTTCTGCCCTCCCCCTCTTCATCATCTGCATCGGAAGAGGACTCAGGGTCTTTTGACTGAAGGGTCAAATTCCAGCAGTTTCATTGCATATGTACTATCCCTCAATAATCTAAAACACACAGTATCTGTGCTTCTGCTCTCAGCTGAGTTCACACTATGAGAAAGACAGTAGAAAATACTGTTGCCATCAGTAAGAAGAAGATACAGAGGGCCTCCATAAAATATTAGAACTGCTATGAAAATCTAATTTTGTTATTTTTGTTGTTAAAACTTTTTCTGTTTACATGCTCTGTTATTTTAACCAATTTTACTATGTTACAAGCTTCACTGAGAAAACTGAAGAGTCATTTCGAATGATAGTTATTTATAATCAGCTATGCTACTTGTTTAAAATTTTAACTTCTTTATTTTCTCAGAGCAACTTCCTTATCATGCATCTATGTTCCCATTCTTTTTGCCAAGATTCCTACAAAAGGGTAACAAACAAAGCAACACCTTCTGACACAAATCTAACATGAAACACAAACATTTTTAAGTAACATATTATTTGCTGCAAGTATAATATAGCCTATATATATCATAGAAATAATATCCATATGTACTATTAATGAACTTGCAAACTAGAAAATATTAGAAACTCATATAAAATTCTTGAACATCCAAATGTGAATAAAATTGTAAGATTTAAAAAATTGCTTACCATCTAAGAACTATAATGCACACATCATGTGAATTGTTTATTCACATAATGTAAGAAATATATGTAAAAACCCAAGATAAAACTAAAAAGAAAAACCCCTCTTATCCTATGTCCTACATTTTAACTTGTTAAACTTATAAAATGTTAGTTTAATTATTTAGCTTATATAGCTTTTTCTTTTCACTCTCAGTTAGAGAATTCTGTATCCATTTAGTCTTCTTACTACTTATTCTCTCAAATGTAATTCTTTCATAGTTATTATTTACTAACTTTACTAACTTCCTTTTAAGCTATTATGTGTACTAACCAAAAGAAATAGTCCTGTTTATACAATTCCTAAAATTTCCCCCTCCCACAACACCTATTCTACTGCTTCTACCTATGTTTCCTCATACATACTAACAGAAAAAAGAGGGAGTAAAGGCTCTAACCACAGTAAAAAGACTAACTAAAGTCATATATGTATTCAATTTTTATAATAATTCCTTTATAGAACCAAATTTAAAAATATCAGACATTTTTCTAATTCAACACAAGCACAATTAAAAGAGAAATCACTTATTTTAATAAAAAAATCTTAAATCCAGTCAAATTTTAAGGCCTTTCCCACTAGTTACCAGAAAAGTTATGCATGTGTCTCTACAAGCAGAAAACTGTATTAAGTTCCAACAAAAAATATCAAACTGTGCCAAAAGCTTCTACAAATATCAACAAAAAGCTCAACAAGAGAAACATTATATACTTAACCTTACCTCTTACCCATTACTAATTTGTATCGCCAGTTCCTTAACCCTTAAGTATTATTAATTTTGATTTTAAGCCATTTCCACAGGTTGTTCCACCAAACATGACTCCTGATAGACTTCTGCCTGTTGTACCTGTTCTGATTAACATCACATGCCTCACTGGAACCTGAGAAGTCCCACCCCCTTCACTGAGTTACCAACAGATGTGTAGCCACAAGCCATATGGCTTGGGGAAGCTTATGCTAACACCTAAGAATACCAAAATTTGTAACCAAAAAATTAAAGTAAAAAATTTTGTCTATCAATTAAAATTAAATTGCAAAGACTAAATTAATTTCTAAAGTAAAGAAAAATAATAACAGCCTTCATATTAGCAACCTGAGGTTGCTGTAAAAATCACTTTAAAATATTAAGCAATCTAAGGTGTCTAGCTAACTAAGCAAACCAATGCCATGTCTCAGGCACTGTGTAAGCTATTGACAGATGTTAATAGTATGATACACATCATCCCACAAAATAAAGCTGCTACAAAGACTTCAAAAACATATGCTGCAAAACCCCTTCTAACCACAGCAGCTCATCCCTTGAAGACAGTCAAGAAACTGCAACCAAAAAAAGACAGCAACTAATTCCATTGACTATTCAAAAATAAGACTTATCCAACTAGACTCTATCTTTAGTCAAAACAAGATTACTGATTTTTATAGTTGTTTTTATTGTGTTTAAGTTGCCCTGTTTTTTAAATTGCCTGTCAATCTTTACCAAGAGGCCTTTACAATCTAAAGAAGAAGGGGCAGATGTAGCTGTCCAATTAGCTAAGTTATATAAAAAAGCCAGGCCCAAATTCTCTGTACCAAAGGACCCTGAAGAGCAGGGGGCTGAAACCTTAGACTTATAAGGTCAAGCCCCTGCCCCATAGCTGCAATTGGATATCTGCCCAGGTAAACCCTATATCTAGCCAAGTTAGCTACGCCCCGAGGTCTTTGGATCCAGGCCTCCGAACCATGTGCTCTCTGGAAGGAGTTCCAGGCCATGTGGCCTTGGGTGCTGTTTAGAGAGCACATGGTCACTCAAATGGATTAAAGAACATCTTTGAGCCTCATCCATTGTACCCATCCCATTTTTTAAGCCACGCTCCCCAGACAAACCAAGTTAGATGTGAAAGAGAGTAACCCCCTGCCGAAGGGTGGATGGATACGCTGTTACTACAACTGGTGATTGACAAATATAGTCTAAATATTTCCAGCCCTAAGCATTCAACTCTTCACAGAACCTGAGAGTAGCTTCAGGTCAGAAGATCTAAGTCAAATATTTAGCATACTTTTCATATTCACTGTCCACCTTTTAATTTTATTGCTATTGTGAGGGCACATTTTCAAGAAATACAGGAAAAATTGCAAGGTTCATAGTGATATCAGGAGATTTGGCATTACTCTCAACTTTCACTGGAAAGAAAGTAAGTCAAAGGAGAGGAAACAAATTTGAAATAAAGCATTAGCCAAATATCTGCAATGATTTGATGTCCTTACTGAGATTTATTTGTAGCCAGTTGTTTCTGCAGATTAATATTAACCCCTCATTACCATCAATGGAGATCTGGTCTGTACAGTTGGTAAAGCATGACCTCCATTTCTAAAATGGGAACTCAGTGCAATTCAAGGTGACCATGAACATTCTTCTGACACCCTCATACTGGATAAGGAAGGTACAGGACTCATGTCTATCCTGCAAATCCAATGAGTATCTTAGGCACCCAAGAGGTCTAGCACTGAGTTTCCTGAGTGGAGCCTGATGGTGAGTAGGCTGCCTCAGCGGAGCAAAGGTGGGCAACTGCTTTCTGCCAAACTGCCTAGTTCTCCAAAATTAACTGACATGTAGACAGTTGCAGGCAGATATCTACACTTACATGTAAATCTATAAGCTGAACACCACTCTCAGAGTCTTCATACTGTTTTGCAAGCTGTTTCCTTTTGGACTGAAATGCATTTTCTCATTTAGAAAAAAAAACTTTGTGCTGTTCTATTCTATCTTACTGCACTCATTTTTCCTGCATAAATGATTTGGTGTGTTTATGACTTTCTCAGGAAGCTCGTTAGAAACGCCTAATAATGCTTTTGCTTTTCTTCCTATCAAGCCTTTGAAACTGCAAGCTCTAGAAAGTATTTGAGTTGTGTTACATAGTCTGCCAATAGAATGCGTGTACAGAATAAGTAATATGTTTTCAAGTCGTGCTATTTAAAGGACAGATTAGGAAACACTAATTTTGACTTAACCCTTATTTTGACTACTAAGAGTCAGGGACATCTGATTCTACATTTGGTGTATGGAGACTGTGCAGAAAAGAATCTGATGGGTCTGCAGGAGGAAGATGTGATGAGGTATGCATATGACAAAATAGCAGGGAAATCTGCCAAAGTAAACCACTACTGAACTGAGAGACATTAGGTGTTATCTACTCATCTGGAAGCCCTTGATGAACAATCTTTGATATAAAATATTTTCCTATATTTCCATATGACATACTGCTCTGCTGAAAACCAAAGCTAAGTACTGATGTTTTTCACTTTGTCCGGACATACCCTGCCCAACCCTGGACCCAAGTTTGTGTTGGCTTTAGGCTTTGCTGTTGTTTTCCTGCACATATTTTCCTGTTTGAACATGGAAATCTTGCTTTGGGAGGAAGACTTTAACCTTTTTCTATCTGGTAGAATTAATTTAGAAGTGTAGAAGAGGAGGTAAGGAATAGTAACACTATGTCTGCATGAAAAACAGAATATGCTCCTACAGAGATGATACAACACATGGCAATCTCCAGGTGCTGGGGATGCATGGGGGGGACACTTTTTTGCTTTTGCACAGTTAACTCGCTATACCTCCCCAGGCTGCATGCCTCCAAGAAGGGCCAAAACTATTTGGCAAAATCCAGTCTAGCGTGAAAAGAAATTAGAAATACTTGATGCAGCACAGGCACTTGTACTTTTCTTTCATTCTTTTCCCATTCTTCAGACAACTTCACCTAGATGCCCCAAACAAGCAAGAACCAGTGTTAGTTTTAAAACACAGCTTTACACATTTAAAATAAGGCACATGGAGGCCTGATGTTTCTCCCTTCCCTGGGATACACAGATGCAGTAAGACTTCATCTCACAGACAGAGACAAATTGAAATGGCCACAGGCCATGCTGGGAAGTCACACAGGATTGATATGTTGCTAGAAATAGATTCGATATGATACTAGAAATAGCTTCTGAGGCAAAAAGAGAAATCTCTACCAAAAACATACATTTCCTAGGGTGGCTTAGAGCAGGCTGAAGAACCCACTTCAGTGTTAGTATAGAGTTAAAAATTTTTTAAAAATCATGGGAAAATCAGATGAAGATTTGAGGGAGGTGGGAAAGGAATGTTGTGCTTTGTCCTTGGAAGGCCATGTGAAACTGCACCTGTGATTATTGCACCTCTGATTATTGTAGTAGCTCATACAATAGAACAATGTAAGTATGAATAATATTGTTTAAAACAAATATGTAGTTATATAATCACAACTGAAATAGTATAAATATGTGCATATTGAACAAAACCGATGAAGCTAGATTTGGGTTTTACCCCTAGATCCCAAGCCACCCTAATAAAGCACCTTGCCTATAATCCATCTGTGATTATGTGTGTGTTCCTTGTCGTGGTTTGGAAAGACAGGGACCAAAAAAAGGGGAAACTTCCCTTGGGGTTTGTTATAATTCCAAAATTGAAGGAGAGGTCTTAGGCAACGATAAGGAGGGTAGGAATAACAGTTCTTTACTAGTTAGTCTAACAAGGTAAATTAACAATAATTACAATATTGACAACAAACAGAACTAGAGGAAAAAAAAACAAAACAACAAATCAGTCACAGTTCTTCCTCTGGTAACCCCCTCCCACCCCCCTCAGTACCGTCACAAGCAAATAGGCTAGCAGCAGCTCTAGGAGGGTGAGATGATTCCGAGGGTTCACAGTGGCTGGAGCTGTTGGAAAAGTGTCCCGGCTGGGCAGGGGCTGTAGAAACACAGCGTGGGGAGACCTCGAGCAGAACTGAAGAAACCGTGGATGCAGGGCAGGGAGGGAACGGGTTCCCAAAATCCCTCGGGACACACGAAGAGACGGTGGTCCGACGGAGTCCCAGGTGAAGGGAATGGTGAGAGCTCTCCGCCTCGCCCAGACGAGCAGCCCTGGCCGTCCCCCCCAGAGCAGAAAACTGCCCCGAGCAAAGTGAGATCAATGTCTCTGGGTAGCTGCTTCCTTTTGTTTGACCTGAGCACCCATAAGTACCGAAAAGCACCCAGCCATTAGCTTCCTAGCAACTTCTGGGAAAAAATTCTATAAGAAATTAACCCAACCCCCAACATTATCCACCCCGAATTTTTTCCCACCCCAATATGTTACATCAAATTTAAACTTTAAAATTATGTACATACATGCAATACCTTAATTATATACATATATACATGCAGCTACAGATACAGGCACAGTGTCATGAGTAGCTTACCCTAAAACAAGATCTCCTTGAGGTATGCATCGAGTCTCTCCATCTCTCAGCATGACCCACCAGGTGCAGCCTGGTCCATGAGTAAAGACAACTCCACGGATGGGCTTGTCTTTGCTGGAGGCAGAATTAACCCAAACCGTTTTTCCTAGCATACTTCTCACGTGTACCACTGGAACTTTATCTCCATCTGTTGTTCCCAAGGCTTCAGACTGGGCAGGGCCTGCTCGGTTAGTGGAACCTCGGGTGTTCACTAACCATGTAGCCTTTGCTAAATTAATCTCCCAGTTTTTGAAAGTCCCCCCACCAAGTGCCTTTAAGGTGGTTTTCAGCAGGCCATTGCACCGTTCAACTTTCCCAGCTGCTGGTGCATGGTAAGGAATATGGTACACCCACTCAATGCCATGTTCTTTAGCCCAGGTGTTAATAAGGCTGTTTTTGAAATGAGTCCCATTGTCTGACTCAATCCTCTCAGGGGTACCATGCCTCCACAGGACCTGCTTTTCCAGGCCCATGATGGTGTTCCGGGCAGTAGCATGAGGCACAGGGTAGGTCTCTAGCCATCCAGTGGTGGCTTCCACCATGGTCAGCACGTAGCGCTTGCCTTGGCGGGTTTGGGGCAGTGTGATGTAATCAATCTGCCAGGCTTCCCCATACTTGTACTTGGACCACCGCCCACCGTACCAGAGGGGCTTCAGCCTCTTGGCCTGTTTGATGGCAGCACACGTCTCACAGTCGTGGATAACCTGTGAAATGCTGTCCATGGTTAGATCCACCCCTCGGTCTCATGCCCACTTATAGGTGGCATCCCTACCCTGATGCCCTGAGGCATCATGGGCCCATCGGGCTAGGAACAACTCTCCCTTGTGTTCCCAATCTAAGTCTATTTTTGCCACTTCTATCTTTGCAGCATGATCTACCTGCTCATTATGTCGGTGCTCCTCATTAGCCCGGCTCTTAAGGACATGGGCATCTACATGACGAACTCTTACAGGGAGCTTCTCTACTCGAGTGGCAATGTCTTTCCACTCCTCAGCAGCCCAGATTGGTTTTCCTCTACGCTGCCAGCTGGCCTTTCTCCACCGTTCCAGCCCCCCCCACAGAGCATTGGCTACCATCCATGAGTCAGTGTAGAGGTAGAGCTTGGGCCACCTCTCTCTCTCAGCAATGTCCACAGCCAGTTGAACGGCTTTGAGCTCGGCAAATTGACTTGATCCCCCTTCTCCTTCAGTAGCCTCTGCTACCTGTCGTGTGGGGCTCCACACGGCTGCTTTCCACTTCCGGTTCATCCCTACAATGCGACAGGAACCATCAGTGAAAAGAGCGTAGCGTTTTTCTTCTGCTGGTAGCTGGTTGTACGGTGGAGCTTCTTCAGCATGTGTCACCTGTTCCTGCTCCTCTTCATCAGTGAGACCAAATTTTTCACCCTCAGGCCAGTTCGTAATTATCTCTAAAATCCCAGGGCGATTTGGGTTTCCAATACGGGCGCGCTGCGTGATGAGAGCGATCCATTTGCTCCATGTGGCATCAGTGGCGTGGTGGGTAGAGGGAACCTTTCCTTTGAACATCCACCCCAGCACTGGTAGTCGGGGTGCCAGGAGGAGTTGTGCTTCTGTCCCAATCACCTCTGAGGCAGCTTGGACTCCTTCATAGGCAGCCAAGATCTCCTTCTCTGTGGGAGTGTAGTTGGCTTCAGATCCTCTGTAGCTTCGGCTCCAGAATCCCAGCGGTCGTCTTCGAGTCTCTCCAGGCACTTTCTGCCAAAGGCTCCAGGACAGACCATGGCTCCCGGCTGCAGAGTAAAGCACATTCCTCACCTCTGGTCCCGTCCTGACTGGGCCAAGGGCTACTGCATGAGCGATCTCCTGCTTGATTTGGGAGAAGGCCTGTTGCTGT
>JAGMWU010000027.1:3102979-3147637 GCA_018697195.1 Certhia americana | reverse complement strand
ACTGTACTCTGGAATGTGCATTCTCCAAAAACCTATGGCGCCTAGGAAAGCTTGTGTCTCCTTCTTGTTGGTTGGTGGAGACATCGCAGTGATCTTATTGATGACCTCAGTGGGAATTTGACGCCGTCCATCTTGCCACTTCACCCCCAGGAACTGGCTTTCTCGAGCGGGCCCTTTGACTTTGCTCTTCTTGATGGCAAAACCAGCTTCTAGCAGAATCCGGATGATCTTCTCGCCTTTCTCAAATACCTCCATTGCCGTGTTCCCCCACACAATGATGTCATCAATGTATTGCAGGTGTTCTGGAGCTTCACCCTTTTCCAGTACAGCCTGGATCAGTCCATGGCAGATGGTGGGACTGTGTTTCCACCCCTGGGGCAGTCGGCTCCAGGTGTACTGCACTCCCCTCCACGTGAAGGCAAACTGAGGCCTGCATTCTGCTGCCAAGGGAATGGAGAAAAACGCATTGGCAATATCAATAGTGGCATACCATTTCGCTGCCTTGGACTCCAGCTCATACTGGAGTTCCAGCATGTCTGGCACAGCAGCACTCAGTGGTGGAGTCATTTCATTCAAGCCACGATAGTCCACAGTCAATCTCCATTGTCCTTCAGATTTGCGCACAGGCCAAATAGGGCTGTTGAAGGGTGAGTGTGCTTTGCTGACCACCCCTTGGCTCTCCAGCTCACGGATCATTTTGTGGATGGGGATCACGGCATCTCGATTCGTCCGGTACTGCCGGCGGTGCACTGTTGAGGTGGCAATTGGCACCTGTTGCTCTTCCACCTTCAGGAGTCCTACTGCAGATGGGTTCTCTGACAGACCAGGCAAGGTGTTCAACTGCTTAATGCTCTCTGTCTCTACAGCAGCTATTCCAAAAGCCCACCTGAGTCCTTTTGGGTCTTTGTAATAGCCATTCCAGAGGTAGTCCATGCCCAGGATACTCGGGGCCTCTGGGCCAGTCACAATTGGGTGTTTTTGCCACTCTTTCCTGGTCAGGCTCACCTCAGCTTCCAACAAAGTCAGTTCTTGTGATCCCCCTTTCACCCCGGCAATAGAAACAGGTTCTGTCCCTACATGCCTCGATGGCATCAGTGTACATTGTGCACCAGTGTCAAGCAACGCTCTGTATTTTTGTGGCTCTCATGTGCCAGGCCATCTGACCCACACTGTCCAAAAGACTCGGTTCTCCCGTGCCTCTTCCTGGCTAGAGGCAGGGCCCCTCTAACCCTGGTTATTATTTCCTTCTTGAGCATACATAGTAGAGGTTCCTTCAAGGGGGTCTGACAAATCATCTTCTCTTCTGTAATAACCGGCAGATCGGTCCTGGGAGGTTGAGGCTACCTTCATTTTTGTGGAACCCCCTCGATTACTATTTCCCTCCTTGAGTTGATGCACCCGTGCTGCCAGGACAGAAGTGGGTTTCCCATCCCACTTTCCCATGTCTTCCCCATGGTCACGCAGAAAGAACCACAAGTCAGCTCGTGGGGTGTATCCTCTTTCTTTAGCTGGGGAATGTTGGACTCTGACTTTGGGGCCTGTGACTCGCACTGGTGCTGTGTTGATCTTCCTCATTTCCTCCTTCATCTCCCTCATCCCGTCTCTAAACTCCTCCCTAGTTCTTTAGCCACAGCAGAGACATGAGCATGCATTGGGCCATTGACCATACTTTCATAATTTTTAAGCTTGTTGGCCACAGAACCCACTGTCTCTCGGTTGTTATCTGCATTGATTGTTGCAATGAAGGTGGTGTATTGAGCTGGCCCTAGATTTGCCAGACTCCACAACATTTGCCCTGTGCACCTGACTTTGTCAGGGTCATTATCGTGCTGTCCACCCCTCCCAAAGAGTACTTCTAGCACCGCCACTTCTCTCAGCTGTTGGATCCCTTCCTCGAGGGTTTTCCAGCGCAGCTTATGATGGTGCTCCTGCATTCTCTCTCTGTGGACAAACCTTTCTCTTACACTTATTAAAAGATGCTCCCAGAGGGAAAGGGGCCCAGGCTCCCTTACAAATACCTGATCCACACCTGAGTCTTGGGTCAAAGGTCCCAAATTCCTGGCCTCAGTACCATCCAGCTGCACACCTGTACCCATAAGGTCCCAGACCCGGAGTAACCAGGTTGTATAAGCCTCACGTCCCCGTCGTACAATGTCCTTCCGCAGGTTACGGAGACTTTCATAGGACAGAGACTCAGTGACGATCTCTACCTCTGGCTCCCCTGCATGTTGTGAGGTCCCTCCTTTCTTATCTGATTTCATCTTAGACTTTCTAGTTTCCACAGGGGCGACTGCTGCTGGCTGTGATTTCCCTTGTGGTTCAGCTGGAGCCTGGACAGATGTAACATCTGTGGGTTCCACTGCTGCACCACAAGAGTCTTCCTTTTTGAGGCAGCAGGAGGGCTTCTCACTAGTGGGGGAGGTGTGCTCCTTCAGGATCTGGCCTATCTTTTTCAGCAGAACCCCCACCCAATCCGGCTGGTTTGTTTCTGAGGTGGTCTGTGGGGCAGGGTCAGGTTCTGTGGCACTGTCAGGCTGTCTGGCAGTATCCCTGTTCTCTGGGGTAGGTATCAGGGTGGTTATCCAAGTCAATTTCCCCTTATCTCTGAATGCTAAATAGAGCAGGCCTGTCAGCAGCACCAGCCACTGCATGACATCATTAGCATACCGAGAAAATGTGAACCCTTCGAAAACTGGTGGGGTAGACCCAAAGAGCCAGGTGAAGGGTTGGGAGAAAATTTCCCCCGGTGTCATTTCTTCACAGTAGGTGCCATTATTAAAGTAACCCCACAAACATTCAGTTAGTATGCGATAGCTCTGGATCAATGAGCCTGCCTTCCAGAGGAAGTTAAAAATCCAGGAATTCCTCACATTATCAACCCACAAAATAAACTGGATAACAGCCACGGTAGCTTTAGTTATGGGACCCATGTCTAGATAAGGGGCTACAAATGGAAGAAATATAGCTGTGGCCACGTGCCATCCAAACCTGGGTACACTAGACAACATTGTTCTACTTGATGAAGTTCTTAAATTCAGCACACAAAAAATTAGATTATCGAACTGTTATTCCTTTTTACCCTTTTTCCTCTCGATGTCCTCAGACCCCACCGTTGGGCGTCAAAATCTGTCTTGGTTTGGAAAGACAGGGACCAAAAAAAGGGGAAACTTCCCTTGGGGTTTGGTATAATTCCAAAATTGAAGGAGAGGTCTTAGGCAACGATAAGGAGGGTAGGAATAACAGTTCTTTACTAGTTAGTCTAACAAGGTAAATTAACAATAATTACAATATTGACAACAAACAGAACTAGAGGAAAAAAAAACAAAACAACAAATCAGTCACAGTTTTTCCTCTGGTAACCCTCCCCCCCCACCCCCCTCAGTACCGTCACAAGCAAATAGGCTAGCAGCAGCTCTAGGAGGGTGAGATGATTCCGAGGGTTCACAGTGGCTGGAGCTGTTGGAAAAGTGTCCCGGCTGGGCAGGGGCTGTAGAAACACAGCGTGGGGAGACCTCGAGCAGAACTGAAGAAACCGTGGGTGCAGGGCAGGGAGGAAACGGGTTCCCAAAATCCCGGGGGACACACGAAGAGACGGTGGTCCGACGGAGTCCCAGGTGAAGGGAATGGTGAGAGCTCTCCGCCTCGCCGAGATGAGCAGCCCTGGCCGTTCCCCCAGAGCAGAAAACTGCCCCGAGCAAAGTGAGATCAATGTCTCTGGGTAGCTGCTTCCTTTTGTTTGACCTGAGCACCCATAAGTACCGAAAAGCACCCAGCCATTAGCTTCCTAGCAACTTCTGGGAAAAAATTCTATAAGAAATTAACCCAACCCCCAACATTCCTGTATGCTAACACCAGTACTGTTTTGTTGAACAAGGAGATGAGTGCAGGTATATCAGACCCCTTGGAAGTTCTCCATTGGTCCCCTAACTTTATTCTGGACAGCTCTGTTATGGCTGAAGCTGTAAAATCCTTCTTATTGCCTGTCATTATCAATCCCTTCAGAGTTACCTGAGGCGACTTGCAAGAATATGGCACGGAGAAAACTGCTCAAGAGCTGGGCTCAGTTTGTCAAATTGGTTATAATGGAGGAATTTTCAAAGAGCTCCCTATTAATTACAGGAATCCCACAGACCATCCTGTTTTCCCATTAACAGTTTCTTTCCATTTTCAACTACATTCTTTCAACATCTGGGCTACAGATAAATAATTTAATTTGACTTCTGAAAATGGAAAGAATGAAGTCTGCAGTCAAGCATATTCTTTCATCCTGAAACTGATCATAAAATATTTGTGTGCTTCCATTTTCCACTGCTTTAAAAATATGTCCTTAGTTTATATATATCAAAGTATTAAAGACTAAACAGACAATCCTGATTTTTAATTATAAAAAAATATCTTTATAGAGGCTACTTTACAGCAGGGAACCCTTGTTTTCATTATTTCTTCAGGAAATGAGAGAGAGATCAGAAACAGCACTTTGAATTGAATAATTAAATATGCAATCACTCCATAACAGTGTGTGTTGTTTTCAGCATCAGTCAGAAATTAAACTCCAAATAAGCCACTTCCCTTCCCTTGCTCCCTTCAGTAAGGGAGGGACATAAAGCAGAGTACTTTTTGCAAGAGGCTCAGGACAGACCATTCTCCCTGTCTGCAGTGTAGAGCACATTCTTCACATCCTGCCTTGTTCTGACTGGCACAAGGGCTACTGTGTGGGCAATCTTCTGTTTAATTTGTTCAAAAGCTTATTGTTGTTCATGACCCCTGTGTTGGTTTAAGGCAAAATTTGTGAGGAAACTTTTAAATGGGGTCCTTCTAGAAAGTAGAGTTAAGCGGCTACTCTTCTAATTGGTTCAGGAAAAGATTTCTTTTGAGGAATGTGGAAAAAACCTGTTTATTTAACAAGTAAATCACTTACAAGCACAAAAAATGAACAACATTAAACAACAAAACCTCTTGTTGTTCTGAAGAGATGGCAAATTCAGAAAACCTTTTTCATCAGATGTAGGTTGGTTTGCTAAGTATCTTATCAGTCCTCCCAGCACTGGAATGAAGTATCCCAGGCTTCAGTGGCCCACAGGTGTTCTTTTGGGTTTTCAGTTTAGAGAAGGTTTGAACAGTTTCAAGAGAAAGAAAAAAACCCCACAGTTCTGAGAACTTTTCTGCTTCAGTTAGCCAAAAACTAACTAACTAAAACATAATGGACAGCTCTCTCCTGCTGTCTGTCCATGCTGCAGACAACACAAGTCTGGGAGCAGGAAAAACTGAAGCTCTTATATGTATGTTTTGAAAACAACCACCTCAGACATTGCAGTGCTTCTTCTTCTCCCCCCCCCCCCCCCCCTTCACTTTTAGATCTAGTTTTAAAGGTGCAAAACTTATTTTTGGGCTAAATAGATAAATTGGGATACAAGCATGATAAAGTCACTTGTGGGAGCAGTTATGTGCCAGAACGGTCGGGACAATACTCAGGCGAGATCTCTGAGGTTAAGTTTTGAAGTTTATTACGTAGGGTGTGGGTGAAAGAGCCCAGCTCAGAGTTAGCTCAGAGCAGGCTAGAGAACAAAGAGCAAGAGAGAGAGAAGAGAGGAGAAGAGAAGTAAGAGAGCAAGAGAGAGAGGAAGAGCAAGAGAGCAAGAGGGGGAACAAAAGAAGAAGAGCAGCACAAGAGAGCAAGCTGTCCTTTTACAATGACTTATATCTCTTTCTATGTTGAATATTCTACTTTCTCATTAACCAATCTAGTATCAAATACAAATTGTCTACATTTACATACATCCTATAGGAATTGCTACATTACCATGTTTTATTACTTTCTAATCTCTAAATCTTATCGGGGACCTTTCCTGTTAGGCCAGGGAAGAAGGGTCTGTTCTAGTTTTGGTATGTCTGCTTGTAAATTACATTGCTAACAAAGAGAGAAAGACCTTTGGTCAGCCAAAGCTGTTCTATAAACATTCAGACAAACACTGCTTTCATTTCAATGTCTCTTCTAGTTTCTGCATTCTTAGCATCTTTGGCTAAGTAGTAATATTTATAAGACTTTCTTGTTTCTTCCTTTCCAACAGTCACTCCAGGACAACCCCACTTAAAATCACTCTTCTTCCATGTCGCACAATAAAGAAGATTTACAATCTGACTGTAATCTGGAATATGCATCCTCCAAAAACCAACAGCACCTAAAAACTACTGTATTTCCCTCTTATTGGTTGGTGGGGACATAGCTGCTATTTTGTTGACCATGTTCATTGGAATCTGACCACATCCCTCTTGCCATTTTACTCTTAAAAACTGAATTTCCTGGGCAGATCCCTTGACCTTACTTTGCTTTATGTCAAAACCATCCTTCAAGATGATGTGGATTATCTTCTCCCCTTTCTCAAAAAACTTCCTTTGCTGTGTTGCCCCACATAATGATGTCATTGATGTATTGTAAGTGTTCTGGAGCCTCACCCTTTTCCAGTGCAGTCTGGATTAGTCCATGGCAAATGGTGGTGCTGTGTTTCTATCCTGGGGCAGTCGATTCCAGGTGTACTGGACACCCATCCAAGTGAAAGCAAACCGTGGCCTGAACTCCTTCTCTAAAGGAATAGAGAAAAATGCATTACCAGTGTCAATAGTGCCACCGCTTTGCTGCCTTGGACTCCAGTTTGTACTGAAGTTCCAGCATGTCTGGCATGGCAGCACTCTGTGGTGCTGTGACTTTGTCCAGGCCACAATAATCCACTATCAGTTTCCACTCTCCATTGGACTTATGCACTGGTCATATTGGACTATGAAGGGAGAGTGAGTCTTGCTGACCACTCCCTGCTCTCCACAAATCATCTCATGTATGGGGGTCATGGAGTCCCAGATGGTGCAATATTGCTGACAGTGCATTGTTGTTGTAGTGATCTGTACCTGTTGTTCTTCGACCCTCAGCAATCCCACAGAAAAAGGGTCTTCTGAGAGGCCAAGCAAGGCATTCAGCTATCTAATTTACTCATTCTCCACAGCAGCTATCCCAAAAGCCCAGTGATGCCCTTTTTGGTTCTTGAAATACCCTCTCCTGAGGTAATCTATGCCAAGGATGCATGGGGCGTCTGGGCCAGTCACCATGGAGTGATTTTGCCATTTGTTCCTAGTCAAACTCACTTCAGTTCCAGTACAGTCAGCTGTTGGAACACCCTTGTCACTCCAGAGATAGATTCTGCCCCTTGTATTGTGTTTACATGGCCAAACTTTGGTAGTGGGGGGGCTACAAGGGTGGCTTCTGTGAGGAGCTGATAGAAGTTTCCTCCATGTCCAATGGAGCCAATCATTGGCATCTCCAAAGATGAACATGCTGCTGGCTACAGCTGAACCAATTAGAAATGGTGGTAATGGCTCTGTGATAACATATATAAGAAGAAAGAAAAAAAAAGTTATTGCACAGTTGTAATTGTGGACAGAGAAGAGCAGGGTGAGAACATGTGAAAAGAACAACTTTGCAGACACCAAGGTCAGTGAAGAAGGAGAGGGAGGAGATGCTCCAAGCACTGGAGCTGAGATTCTTCTGTAGCCCCTGGTGAAGACCATGGTGAAGCAGCTGTCCCCCTGCAGCCCATGGAGATCCACGGGGATGCAGAAATCCACCCACAGCCCATGGAGGAGACCCATACTGGAGCAGGTGGAAGCCTGACAAGAGGCTATGACCCCATGGGGGACCTGTGCCAAGAGGACCCCATGCTCGAGCATCCTGTTCTTGAAGGACTGTTCCCCATAGAAGAGTGACTCATGTTGCGGAAGCTTGGGGAGGACTGTTGCCCATATAATGGACTCATGTTGAAAAACTTCTCAGTGAATTGTGTCTCATATGAGGGACCCCACAGTGGAGCAGGGAAACAACTCCTCTTCCCGAGCAGAGGGAAAAACAATGGGTGATGAACTGACCATAACCCCCATTCCCTGTCTCTCTGCACCACTGGGGGAGGAGGTAGAGCTGGGAAGGAGAGAGGGTTGTGGCGGGGATGGTGTTTTTAAGAGCTTATTTTACTTTTCATTATCCTACTTTCATTTTGTTAGTAATAAATTCAATTAATAACTTTAATTCTAGCCTGTTTTACCCATGACAGTATTTGTGAGTGATCTCTTGTAGTCCTTATATCAACACATGAACACTTTCTTATATTTTCTCTCCCCTGTCCAGCTGAGGAGGGGAGTGATAGAGGATTTGGTGGGTGTCTGGAATCCAGTCAGGGTCGAAGCACTACATCCCTACATGTTTTGATGATATCAGGGTACATTGTGCACGGGTGTCAACTAAAGCCTTATACTCTTGTGGGTCTGATGTGCCAGGCCATTGGATTGACACAGTCCAATAGCTCCAACTATCCCTTTGTGTTGATTTGGCATGGCCTGGGTTTTGGTAGTGGAGGAAGACCACAGAAGTGGCTTCTGTGAGAAGTTGCTAGAAGCTTCCGCAATGTCCAACTGAGCAAATCTCTGATGTCTCTGAAGATGGACATGCTGCTGGCTCAATTAAAGAGGTTGGTAACGCCCCTGTAATGACCTATTTAAGAAGAAAAAAAAAAAAGTGTAGGTACAGTTTTTTTCTAGGGGTGGTGAAGCACCAAGGCCATCCCAGTGCAGCATGTGGCAAAGCGCTGTGGTCGCTGCCATCTTGGTGCGGCCCGCAGTGAGCCTTGCCTGCCTGGCAGACCCTAGCTATCCACGCTGCAGGCAGAAGGGCAGGGGAGGTGGCGGCGGCTTTTCCTTCCCAGTGCACCGCATGAAGAGAGGCATTAAATAGTTCCAGCGCCACGGCAGCCACCACTACCCACAAGGTGGTGGTGGAAATATGGTGAGCTAGTCCCCGATGCAGAACCTAGACAAGATCAACATCACCGCGCTGCAGGATCCTGCAAGAACCTTTGAATTGGTGGAACTTGTTGGCAATGGTGCCCACTGGCAGCAGTATTTCTTCTAGACAGAGGAGGACGTGAGACTATATGAGGGAAACAACATGGGGACAGTAAGGTCAGTGGAGAAGGAGGGAGAGGAGGTGCTCCAAGAGCCAAAGCCAAAATTCCTCTGCAGGCTGTGGAGATGAATATGGTGAAGCAGGCTGTGTCTCTGCAGCCCATGAGGTCCCTGGAGGATGCAGAGATCCACTTGCAGCCTGTGAGAGAAGTACTCAGACCAGAGCAGGTGGATGCCAGGGAAAGCTGTGATCTAGTGGGAGACCCAAATGGAGAGAGAGGGCCCCTGCTTCCAGAGATAGAGGGTCCTTGCTTCCAAACTAAAGTAGCCTATTCTTAGAAGACTGCATCCTGTGGGAGAGAGGCCCATGCTGTAACGGTTCCAGAAAGACTGTTTGCCTGTGGGGAGGACTCATGTTGCAGCAGTTTTGGCAGGACTGCTGCTTGTGAGATTGGAACCATGCTGGAGAAATTTACGGAGAGCTGTCTCCCGTGGGAAGGACCTCATGGCATGGAAAAAAAGGACTTCTGTCCCTGAGTGAACAGAAATAGATCTTGAGTGATAAACTGACCAAAATCCCCACACTCTGTCTCCCTGCACTGTCAGTGGGAAAGAGGGAGGGAAAAAAGGTCATTTAAAGTCATATTTTACTTCTCATTATCCTCCTCTGACTCTGTTAATAATAAATTTACTTTATACCTTTAAATTTGAACCTGTTTTGCCCTTGGAATGTTTTCTCCCAGTCCTCATCTGAACTCATGAGGCCTTTGTTAATTTTTTTTTTTCCTCTCCTCTGCCCAACTGAAAGCAAAAGAGAGCGAGTGAACAGCTTTTGTGGGTGCCTGGCATTTGGCCAGTTGTCATGGGTTGCAGTACAAAAATGTAGCCAAAACTCTGCATTCTATTTCCATCTGATGAAACTGGGGTGTGTGTGGGGAGGTGTAATTGTCTGTCAATGGGCCAACTGTCAAGAAACCTGCTGGGGCAGTTTTCTTATCTCTTCCACAACCCAGCCTCCCTCCAGGGAGATATCTTCTGCTAATGGACCATTGAGTCTAACTGATAGAATTACATCATCCCACTGGGAAATGCTCCAATCAGGGGGATGAGGCAAGTATTCCTACCTGGATAAAAATCTGGGAGTTGGAACACCAAGGCAGCCTTTTTCCACTGGATTCTCAGAGGAAGACCAGGCCCATCTATCACCACCGGACCTTCAGCGAAAAACTCCACTTTTCTACAGGAGCCTCACTTCAACAGAGCCACATTTGCCACTAGGACTGCAGCCACTGTTTATAGGGACTGCCACCAACACCCTGACCCCCAGGGTGTCAGGTTGTATCCTGACTGTCAGTGGACTTTGTTTGTTTATTTGTTTGTCTTACTGCATGTGTCTTGGGTTTTTTTTTTGTTTTATTGTTTATTTCAGTTCCCATATTAAAGAACTGTTATTCCTATTCCCATATCTTTTCCTGAGAGCCCCTTAAATTCAAAGTTATAATAATTTGGAGGGAGAGGGTTTAAATTCTCCATTCCAAGGGAGGTTCCTGCCTTCCTTAGCAGACACCTGTCGTTCAAACCATGACACCAGTGTCAAGCCATGTCACCTCAGCTTTTACATGTTTTCTTTCTAGCTTTCTGATGTTTTTAAATTCCTGGAATCAGTTCCCACACACATCTCTGTAAACAATTGTTTACATTCTTTTCTAAAGGAATTGAGAATTGATGGACCTTTGGATTGACCAGTGTGGTCTGAGAGGAAGCCACCTGTTAAACCAATCAAGGGACAATCTTTTTAACCTATATAAATAGGAGTTTTATAATAAACTTCCTCTTTCTTCTGCTCTTGCTCAAGGAAAGGTGTCTATGTGTGTGGTTCATTTCGTGTTGTATTGCGACAAAGCCATGACACCCTTTCCTCCACCTGGATGGAGGGTGGTCCCCTCTGGTTCTGGTCATAGTACTTGTTTCTCACTCCTTGTAAATATGAACTGGATGTTCCTTCAAGAGCATTGGAAGCAACATCAGCCCTTCGATTCTGTATGAGGACTTGTCCACTAGAAACTGGAGTGGCATTTATCCTTGAAGTTGTTCTTCCTCTCAACTCATGTACCCATGCTGATAGGGTACTTCCTTATATCTTCTCCATGTTCATGCAGGTAAAACCTCAAGTTACCTTGTGGAATGTATCCTCTCTCTTGAGCAGGGTTTTTTTGGTTTTGCATGGCCTGGTTTTTTGGTAGTGGGGAGGCCACAGAAATGGCTTCTGGGAGAAGCTGATAGAAGCTTCCACCATGTCCGACAGAGTCAATCTCTGATAGCTCTAAAGATGGACATGCTGCTGGCCAAGTCTGGGCCAGGTGGTAACACCTCTGTGAAAACATACCTAAGAAGAAAATCAAAACAAAGTGGGGGCACAGGTTTTTTTCATAGCCAGAGAAGAGGAGGAGGTGAGAACATGTGAGGGAAACAACATGGAGACACCAAGGTCAGTGGAGAAGGAGGGGCAGAAGGTGCTCCAGGTGCCAGAGATGAAATTCCTATGCAGGCTGTGGTGAGGACCATGGTGAAACAGGCTGTGCCCCTGCAGCCCATGAAGATCCACGGGGGATGCAGAGATCTACCCATAGCCCATGGGGGAAGACCTCACACCAGAGTGGGTGGATGCTTGAAGGAGGCTGTGATCCAGTAGGAGACCCATTGGGAGAGGCCCCCCACTTCCAAGCTGGAGCAGCCTGTCCTTGGAGGACTGCACCCTGTGAAAGAATGTCCCACACTGCAGAAGTTTTGGTAGGACTGTCTGCCTGTGGGATGGACTCATGTTCAGCAGTTCACAGGGTGCTGCTGCTCGTGAGATGAAGACACACGGAGAAGTTCGCGGGGAACTGTCTCCCATGGGAGGGACCACACAGTGCAGCAGGGGAAGGACTCATCTCCCTAAGCAGTGGAAGAAAACTGAAGAACTGACCATAATCCCCATTCCTTGCTTCTGTGCGCTGCTGGGATAGGCAGTAGAGCTGGATTGTAGGGAGGGGTGGGGTGGGAAGGTGTTTTTAAGGGTTTATTTTACTTCTCATTATCCTGCTTTGATTTTGTTAGTGTAATAAATTCACTTTGTATCTCCTAGCTGAGCCTGTTTTGCCCTTGATGGTAATTGATGAGTGTTTTCCCCCAATCCTTATCTCAACCCATGAACCCTTTGTTAAAATTTTCTCTCCTCTGTCCAGCTGCAGAGGAGTGAGCGAGCAGGTTTTGTGGGTGCCTGGCATCCGTCCAGGCTCAAGCCTTGACAATTTTTGGTGTAGAATGCAGTCATGAGGATTTTGAGATAAGGATACTAATTGGGAGAACTAATGGGCGAAACAAGTACACAACAGTGTTAGAGTGTAGATGATTGAGGGGTCAAACCTCAAAAAGGGGATAGCCTGCTCCTAATAGCAGAGACTCTGGGCTGTACTGGAGGGGAATGGGACATTTCCTCTTTAATTTCCTCTTTTAAATTCTGGAGATCTTTGGTCAGTCTTCCCACAGACGAGATGCAAGTCCATAACAGGATGGAGATAGTTTCTTCATATAGCCAGAGTTTGGTAACTGGAGTTTCCACTTCTTGTTCTATTTCCTTCTATGACATTGCTTCCAATGAGTTGGCATATGATGCTGGCGCATTCCATAGGAATTTCTGCCATATGCTTTTTGTACACTGGATGTCATCTGGACTATTAGAGAATCACTTGTTTTCTGAAAAGATTATCTTCAGCACAGCTAATTCTCTCAGGTATCAGATACTTGGCTCCATGGTGTGTCACCTGTCTTGGTGCACTAAAAGGTCACCTTTGCAACGATAACTTTCCCTCACACTTGACAGGCGTCACCTCCAGAGGCTGTTTCTGGTCTTTTCCTGATCAATACCCACATCCTGGGACAGGGATCCCAGTTGCTTGATTTCATTGCCATCTAGTGTCACACCATGGGCTGTGATATCCCAGCATCAGAGCATCTAAGTCAATCAGGGCTCACCTGACGGTGGCTGAAATCTTTCCACATATCACACAGCTCACCCAGGGGTAGGGATTGGCCCTGTCTCTTCGACTGGTTGTGAGGGTCCATCTTCCTCTTCATCACTCACAACACAAACTGATTTGGTCTTAGATTTCTTCTTCTGAATAGTGATGACCGATACTAGCTTGGGTTGTCCCTCTGGTTAAGCTGAAGTTGGAGTGGACACAGTTGCTGTTGATCTGCTTTTCTTCTCCTCTCCCTGAGGGTGCTATCTAGCAGTGTCTGAGAAATAGTAGCCAGGACCCAGCACAGTGCACTAAGTTGCTCCTCTCTGGAACTGCTACAGCATTTTTCCTTCACATATCTTATCACTTTAACAGGATCCTGTAGTTGTTCAGGGATGAACTTCCAAACCATTGGAGTACAGAAACTATCCAAATACTGGCCCATGTTCTCCCATACTGCATGCCTCTTACGACTATCCACCCCTGGGGCAGGTCTCTGGAAAATCTCCCTAGGAATCTCTTCTTGACTCAACATGATGTAGACTGTACTGGCTCTAAACATGTTGTAGACTGTACTGAGGAAACATGGCAGACATAGCAACAAGAATATGTTGTCCTTAACATGCAAAGGGAATTCTCAAAAGCTGTTGTAGCAGACCTGAAGAAGGAGAAGAGGGCGAAAGACTGGAAAAATCATCCCTTCCTTTTCCCCCCACAGACTGGGTATTATTGTTAATGCCCAGAGGTAGTAGCCAAGGCCAGGACAGGAGAACAAGACTAAATACACATCCCAAATGACACTCATTGCCCTTGATGCTATCAGGTCATAAAACTGATATCACATAGTACAGCAACAAAACAATCCTGATCCCTCTCCCTGCTTTGAAAAAGGTCACATAGCGCACAAATGGGAGTATATAGTGTAGTGGTTTAGTCCTGAATGGACAATTTTGTAATATTGACACCTGATTAAATCAATGAAAAGGGTGGTTATGCCTCTAGTGAAAACACATTTTGAGGTGAGATTCCAGAAATATTTCTCTTCTGATTTCCAGAGGAGAGAGGTAGGATGTTCAGCCTGGCTTCTTCCCATGGCCGGGCCGGGCTGGGCCAAGTTTCTCCTTACCCTCCCCTGGCACCCCTGGCCAGGCAAAGGAGAAGGAGAGGCAAAGGGGTGAAGGCTGGCTGGTCCAGTTTTCCGCTGCTGAGATCTGCCGAGCCAGGACAGCCCAATGCAGCAGAGGGAGGGGCTGAGCCAGGCAGGGAAAGGAGAGGTGAATCAGCCCTGGTGTGTGACATCTGGAGCCTGACTGGGTCTTGGGGGTTGGGTTATTTTCTTATAGAATTTTTTCCCAGAAGTTGCTAAGAAGCTGATGGCTGGGTGCTTTTCGGTATTCATGGGTGCTTAGGAACAAACAAAAGAAGCAGCTAAGGCAGAGACAGAGAGGCACCGATTTAACTTCGCTCTGGGCAGTTTTCTGCTCTCGGGAAAACGGCTCGTCTCGGCGTGGCGGAGAGCTCTCACCATCCCACCTAGAGCTCTGTCGGACCACCGTCTCTTTGTGTGTCCCCTGGGATTGTGGGGAACCTGTTCCCTCCCTGCCCTGCCAGGGGCTCCTTTTCCCTGCCCTGCACCCACGGCTTCTTCAGTTTTGTTCGAGGTCTCCCCACGCTGTGTTTTCTGCAACCCATGTCTAGCCAGGACATTTTCTACAGCTCCAGCTACTACCGTCGAGCCTCGGATATATCTCACCCCCAGGACTGCTGCTGGCTCTGGTAGCTTGTAACGGTACTGAGGGGGGCAGGGTGCCAGAGAAAAACTGTAACTGGGTTGTTGTTTTTTTTTTTCTTTTCTTCTCTAGTTCTGTATGTTGTCAATATTATAGTTATTATTGTTAATTTACCTTGTTAGACTAACTAGTAAAGAACTGTTATTCCTACCCTCATATCGTTGCCTGAGCCCCCCCCCCCCCCCTTCAATTTTAGGATTATAACAAGGGAAGTTTCCATTTTTTTGGTTCCCTAGCAGACACCCCTGTCTTTCCAAACCAAGACACCGGGCTGGAAAAAAAGATCCTAGCCTCCCTCTCTCAGCATAGCTGGAATTGGAAGCAGCAGCAGGCCTTGAGATCTTGGCCCAGGTCTAGCACAGCTGCAATGCATCAGGTGACTGCCTTAACCTGGCTGCTGCCCTGCTGTTAACTCTTTCAGTGCAAAAGAGACCGCCAGAGCTCATTTTCCCCTTGAATGAGAGGCAAGGACAAAAGGGAAGACATATAGAGAGACCAACATGAAGATATTAAAGTCAGCAAAGAAAGCGATTGTCCTAGGTGGAAGGAGTACAGGGAGTTGCTTTCAGGCTGAAAATCTCTTGTAAGCTATGGTGAGTGACTATAAGACATTGAGATATTTCCTTTAAACCATAGAGAAGTATGGGGAGATGGGAAGTTCAAATTGTAGACCTGAGCAAAGGAATGCAGTGTTAAAGTGAGCCAATGTTGAAGTGGCTGTGCTTCCATGAGAAGTTTGAACAGAGAGATGATGTGATAGGGACTTTTTTTGCTCCCAAGAAGAGAATCTGTTCTCCGAGATGATGATGATCTTAAGGATAGATAAAAAGAACCTTTGCTTTGAACAGAGTATCTTTAAAAAAAAATAAACCCCCCATACATCGATATGGCCCAGAGGCACATCTGTAAAGAATTGTGCATGTGGGAGGAGCTTCATGAAGTGGATCTTCCAGGCGGCTGCTTTGTGAAGAAAGAAATCACGAGAGAACTGTTTTCTTGTGGGGGAATTTTCCATAGCAAACGAGAGGTGCTTCCCTCCCTAAGGGAACTGCAGAAAGACTGTTTTAGAGGGGGAAAACTGACTGAGATTTCTGCGTGTTGTTTTCTGTACATTGTCAGTTGGAAAGAAAAGAAAGTGGGGGAGGGAGGAGGAGTGTTCTAAAGGTTTCATTCTGGTTCTTTTTTCTTTCTCCTTTTAGTATTAGTTAATAAAGTTTTATTACTTTTAAGTTTAAGCCTGCTTTGCTCTTAACTGAGAAATTTCAAATTGGCAAACCAAAACCAGAACACAAAAGTGGTATTTCCACCCAGTTTTGAACTGAAACTGCTACAACAGGGTTAGGTAACACATCTTACTGGGAAGATGACTGAGGACCCTGTGGACAGGTAACTGGGGATCCAATCAGAGAAAACTTAGGTATTATATATTAGCATCTTAACAGGAGTTATAACAGTAAGGAAATTATAGGGTAAATCACAGTTGCTGCTTCCTGAATGGAATGAGGTTGGCATGACTTCAAACCTATTCCATGATGATTCCCCACACATACCCACCTACTAAGGGGGATAGAATGGAGAGTGGAGCAGAGTGGAGAAACCGCAGCCAGGCTTTGTGGAAATCCTTTCAGGGAATGGAGGTCTATGGTACTTTACAACTGATAAACTGCATAGCACCTTGTCCTGGTTTAGGGCAAGTTTGGGGAGAAACTCCCAAAGGGGCCCCTTCAGAGAGCAAACCCCCATGGACCCTCCCCACCCCCACCTGGTTTGGGAAGGATTCCTCAGAGAGAAGTGGAAAGAAACCTGTTTATTTAACAGACAGAGCACCCCCCAACACACAAGATGAACAATCACAGTTCTGATGTGATAACAAATCCAGAAAGTCTCTCTTTGGGGAGTGGTCGCTCTGTTGTTGGTCTCTCTGGCGCTGGGCAGGCTGCTGCAGGCCACAGAGTGCAGACTCTCGGTGTTTCCCAGGTCCCAGTCCGGAGAAGGCTTGAATGATTCCACAAAAGGAAAGAGGGAAAGAAAAGCAGTCCGGAGGAATCTTGGACTGTCTAGATAAACTAACTAAAAGGCTAAGCAGAAGCAAGAGCAAGCAAGCAAAGCAGCAAAGCAGCAGCAAAAGCAGTCGCAAAAGAAGCACTATATGTCTGTATCCCTCCAACTATTATCAGCAAGCTGATAACAAAACCAAAACAAAACTTTCCCGAGCCAGTCTTGAAGAACATAGCCAGCCTAAACAGAACAGACGATTGGGGATTCAAACCTCAAAACATGACCCCAGGACATGCCTGTCAGCCAGGGGAGATAGAGGAAGGTGTCCTGTTGCTGAGCCAGCAACTGTAGCAAAATCCCTCTCCTTAGATGAACTTGCTTCATTAAAGCCTAATAATAATATTAATGCACACCTCCATCACAGAGTTACCCACTTCCAAGGTATGACCACCTGTGGTGGTGCATTCCCCCCTCCCCCTTTCTAGGCTTCAGTGTGATCTGAGAAATGTTTGTTAGGCCTCGGCCTTGAAAACACCTGGGCTCAGCTCTTTCTGAGCTTATCAGAAACAGTCTGTTCCCAGGAATTGCTAATGAGCTCCTGTTTTCCCTATGACCAACCTTGGAAAATATTCCTCTTGCCTGAATGGCATAAGATTCTTGTTCTCACACTTTCTTTGAAGGTGCTGACTCAAACTGTGGCCAGGATGAAACATTGTTATGACTATAAACAGCAGTCCAAAATGAGAGCCTTTTGAGTTCTCCTGTAACTACAGCAGGCTGTGACCAGATATCTCCCTCGGGGGGGGGGGGATGACACACGCCTCTCAGAGCTAGCAAACTTTCTGGTTTGTTATTCTTGGACAATTGAGAGAAAACAACATAGCCTGGGCTGATACCCTCACACCTTGAGGCCAAATCCTTCACCCATCGGGAGATGCAAAAGCATCCAAAGTGAGTCTTTCACTGACCTCTGAGGGGAATTTTTCACAGGTGCCTTGTAGGCACTGAGTCTTCCTGTCTGTGTGCATGCACTTGCACATATGCTATAGCAAATCTGAGACAAATACTTTCTTAGATGTTTAAGTACCTTGAATATCTAAGTAAGTTAGGCCTGTAAGTAAGGTTAAATTATAAACTTACTTAAATGCTGTTAAGTGTTGTTCTTTTGCTAAGCTGTTAAACATAAGTTATAAGCTAAGTGTTGCTAAGCATTGTTCTGCTGAGTTGCTAACTATAACTTCCAAGTTATAACTGTAAGTTAGGTTAAATGCTGTTAAGTGTTATTCCTCTGTTAGATTGCTAAGGTTACACTATAAAGTTATAAATTAAGTGCTGTTCCTTTGCAAAATTGTTAGGCTTAAGGTGTAAGTTAAGTTACTGTTGAGTGCTGTTAAGCTTTTAGGCTATGTTCCTTTTTATCCTTGATTGAACTGTCTTTTGACACACACACCCCTAAACGCACACATACCCCCACCTCAGATAGTTCTCAGTTCATTTCTGTTTTGATTGCTTTGATTTTGTTTGGTTTTGTTGTTGTTTGTTTTCCCTTGTTGTGCCTTAAGTGTCCTGTAAATAGGAGAGTGAATCTTGCCAACAAACTTGTCACACTTTGTCACTTAATATTAAATCTGACTTTTACTCATACCCTTGCCAGTGATTTTTTAAGCAATCTCAATCACTCATTCGTAACATGCCCCCACTAGGCATGCATGCTATAGTCTTTTGACTGTTTCTTCAAAAGCTAAGTGAGAGAATTTTGCACCAATCAGTAATAAAGGTATGTATGACTAGTGTTACTCAAGCTCCACCTAAACACAAAGAAGTAGTACAAAAATAACTCGAGAATGGGGGGAAAGTTAGGGAAGACTCCATTCTAACTGCTGGGATCAGTCAGTGGGCTGAACCTGTCATCTTCCCTGTAGGGACACCTATTGAGTAAGAATCATACTCTATGTATGCTGAACATTTTATTAGGGGTTAGAGCCTGTCTGTAGATTCCTTCAAGTATATTTTTGCAGTCAGACCCTATCAACAACAACCTTTGAGCCTTAACTTGTCACAATTTTATATTAATAAAGAGTGCTGTTTCATAAACTGTTAGTGTGAATCCTTTGCGGACACTGGCAGTTGCCAACAGCAGGTAACATTCTAATAAAAAGGAAGACCCACTGAGGGGTCTCCCTTACGCTGTTGGTGTGTTTCCCTAAGTCAGTCAAACCACCCTTGATCCAGAAGAAGTACTCAGTGAAGGATCCCCCTAACAGGACGCTGACAGACTGGTCGGGCACACGGGTCTCAGCTTTCCTGGGATGCTTACAGACAAATTAAACACTAAGGGTCCAGCAAATCTCCCCACACTAAGGGTCAAGGAAATCTCCCCTTTTCATGTGACACCAAGCAACATTGTGACTAAGTTCCATACTTAATACACAAATACTTTGATCAAAGTTGTTATCTCAACCCCCTCTCAAGCCTAACATTGAGCACCAATTAAATGTGCTGGTTTTACCACCAGCTGGAAATTAAACTCCAAATAAGTCACTCCCCTTCCAGTAAGGGAGGGACAAATGCAGAGACTGTGGGTTGAGGTAGCAATTTATTGAAAGCACAAAGCAAGAATAAGACATGGACAATAACAACAACAGTATTAATAGCAAAAGTATACAAAAAGACAAGGTGTTTTACTCACAAAAAGGTGCTCAGCACTGGGAGCAAAAACAAAATGGCAAATGCTTCCCATAGGTTGTGTCCACGTGGCTTCCTCAAACAAAGGCAATATGGCAACTGTTTCCACATGCTGCCCATGTGGCTGTTGGGAATAAATGCAAGATGGCAAGGGAGCTCCCATGGCTAGTGTTTCCCACCCCCCAGCCTGAAACAACAAAAGACAATGACAGACATATTCCCCAAAAGCTAGGTTGTCTGAGTAGGGGTCATTCTGATGCTCCACTGGGCCCAGTTCTGCGGTGGTACCTGTGCTGCCACTTCTAATGCTCCTCCATGCTGTGGAATTGCCCCACAGGTTGCTGCCATTTTCCTACCATTCAGCTGTGCTCCTTTCAGCTCAGCTGGGCTCCCTCTTGGCTCGGCTGCTACTGATGCTGCCACTCCTGATCACTTTGTCACACTGGAGGGGTGAAATGGTCCCACTGGGGTGCCAACTTCATGCTGCCCCAACCTCGCTGGGCTCAGCCGCAACTTGCTGCTGTCCCTTCAGCACCATGTCCCAGGGCTGCGCTGACCTCTCTCCTCAGCACCATGTCTTGTAAAAGTGTCACAGAAGAACAGAGAAGGGGACAAAAATGGACAAGGCACAGAGGATGGGATTCACAGGTCTTATGCCAACCATCTCCCACTAGAGGAGAGAGGCATAATGTCGGAGTCTGGAATTATGAGGAATATCTCTTTGCATGTTTGAGAGATTTAAGATCTCTGACAAACAGTGTTTTTAACCTTTGTTCATGGAAAAAGGGCATTTAGGCTCTGGAATGAAGCAGAGTTTTTAACTGTGTATTAAATAGTAGAATAGTGTGTAGTTTTATCACAGAGTGAGAATTTTAGATATATAGGGTTTTTAGGATGGCAGACAGGTAAAGACAAGATGGAGGAAGCACATGGATTTTGGGTTTCTTCCTTCTCCTTCCTTGCCTCCATGTTCTGCAGTGAGGTGGCACATTATAGTTGATTTAGAATAGAGTTTAACCTTCTAACATAGATAATAGTTATTGGAGTAGAATTATAAATACTGATTATGTAGAATGTAGTATAAATATCCACACCACCCTGAGGGTGGGAACATTAAGCTTTTAGTATTTCGTAGTGAGTAGTTGAGCATTTTGCATTTTGTATGGGGCATTGGGCATTTGTGCATTTTGTAGTTAGCTTTGGTATTTGGAGTTTTGTGCCTTGAATTGGCCTGCACTGGAGAGCTTTGCAGGTCAGGAACAGAATGTAATGATAAGAAATAAAAATAATGAAGAAAACAACAAGAAAGCCTCACAGCCCTTTCTTTCAAGATCTCTGACTGGTGAAAGCAATACTATTTACATTCTCGGAAGAAGATAAATAGCCGGCCGGCACAGAAAAACAAACAAACAAACAAAAAAAAAAATTAATTTTTATATAATTCCAAGAGCAAAATGTCCCAACTTCCAGTGGGATGCCTGGCATTTTCCTGCCAAAACCATGCCTTCCAGCAATTATGTGAGTAGTATAGAATAAGAACCTGGTCATGCCCATGACACAAAGCTCCACCACCCCCCTCCTGCAGCCAGGACACAATGATACAAATATGTTTTTTGTGAATGTGAAATCAAAGGTTTGACAATACTATGAAATTCCCAATGGCTGCATGTAGGGTAATATGTTACAATTCGACATGAACGAACACACACACACACACACACACACACACACTTTTTTTTTGAGCAAGGCAGAAGCAAAAGAGTAAGTTTATTATAAAACTCTGATTTATATAGGTTACCTACATTTTCCCTTGATTGGTTTAACAATTGACCTCCTCTGAGACCACACTGGTCAAACCATAGGTCCATCTATTCTCACTTCCTTTTTAGAAAGGAATGTAAGCAATCATTGTTTACAGAAATGTGTGTGCGAATCTAACTCCAGAAATTCAAAACATCAGAAGGCTAGACGAAACATGCAAAAGCAAGGGCGACAGTAATATACTGTGAGTTCCCCACTCACTGGAAATTAAGACACAATGCAAGATTAATTTCTTTTTACATGCCCAAGAAAAGATATGACGATACCTGAATGGTTCAATTTCTGTCTGTATAAAGGCTATCACTTTTCTGATATGATTCAAAATAAATAAAATGAGATAAAATATAAGTTGATTGAAAAACATGCAGTTCTGACTTATTCTGATATATTTTAAATCACTGTTCATTGCCTGAAACAATTTTGCATTTGCAAGACAGAATATTATGTTAAAATCACTGAAGTATGCATAAAGAAATCTCAACTGCTCCTTAGCTATTGACTGTGCATCCATCACATTCATGCTACAGGGATGAAAGCATTCAAATAAATGAACAATGTGTCTCAGAAAGGAACCCAAGAATCTTGCTTCAGAGTCCCCTGCTAGACCATACAGGCTGGTCCTACTTGTGTCCTCATTATTGCAGAAATGTGGTATGTAAATAAAATAGATTTGACATGCCAAGTTATGATCACAGTAAGAAAGTGTTAGAAAAATTACAGTCTGATTATCACATTAGATAAGCACATTTGCAGCTACTTCTTCAGTCAGGAAGAGTAGTACAAGCACATTGTCGTGGGTTGTGGTTGATTTTCCCGGCCAATGCACGAATTGTGTCTAAGTTTTGGTTTGCCAATTTGAAATCTCTCAATTAAGAGCAAAGCAGGCTTAAACTTAAAACAGAATAAAACTTTATTAACAGAGTTAAAAGGAACATAATAAGGAAGGAAATTTTGCATAAAAAAACCCTAACCAACCAAACAAAACCCCAAAAACCTTTAGAACACTTTTTCTCTCTTTCTCTCTTAATAATTTTCTTACTAACAACATAGAGACAAAAACTTGTGCCTTTTAGTCAGTTTACTACTTCTAAAATAGTTTCTTTAGTTCACTTATGGAGAAGAGTTTTTCTTGCCATACTATTGACACTTCTCTACAAGAAAAAAAAACCACTTTTCTTGTGGCTTCAATGCTACTGCGAACAGCTGCTTGGAACAAGAAAATTTTGTTTGCAACGTAAAAGTCCTTCCTATGGCTTGCAGCCATTCTCACAGCTGCTTTCATAGGTAATTTCAATTTATTGGGGTGTTATTTTAAGGATAAGCTGTTCTAACACTGAGCAAAGTTCTCTTTGTCTATTTCTGGGACTAGAAGTTTTCTACTACTATCTCTAGGGTAAAGTTTCTTATTTCTTTATGCTTAAGTTTCTCACTAAATTCACAACAACATGCATTTGCTTTAACTACTGGTGCCCTAGAGCTCACAACTGCGCTAGAATGCTACATCCCCCCAATGCATCTCCATGTGTTACAAGGAATCAAAACCAGTCAAATATATCTTTACCATAGCTTTACCGGATTTTTAAGTCAAGCTTAAAAATATCTCTTTAATCCCTTCTGTCCAAAATTAAGTCTTTCTTTACTGACCTCAAAATCTCATGTTATTATCTCTATGTGTTCATTTTTTTTTTCCTTTTCCTAATTTAGGAGAGAAATAGTACTTGTAAAGGCATCTGTTTTTAAGCTTCACCACTAACTAAAATAGTTTACAAAGTCTTGCAATGTCGAAAGAAAAAAAACCCAAACTGATCTGGTCCAAGCTCTGTCTTAAGAACATGGCTCGCCGTGCTTTCCTGCCAGCCACGTGGTTCCTGCCGGCACCATGAGCTAGCTCAACTCTGTTAAGGTTGAAAAACAAGAGAAAAAAAACTGTCGCCAATGCTTCTATTTCCCCATCTGCAGTAAAGCTGGCTTCAAGCGGCTAAGCACACAAAGTTCATTGCCAGCCATGCCGAAGTGTCCGTGCGAGATCACCCCAGCCTCTCTGATTTCGCCACGTGGTTGCTCCCAGTCTGGAACGGCGGCAGGTGCAGGGCTGCTTCTGGCCTCTGGGCCATTTTTCCTTAAGTTGCCCTCAGTGCTAACACAGTCTTTGTCTAGCACAGTCCGGCAAGCTCTGCTAAGAAAAGACTTGTCCCCACTGGCAAAAAGTCCCAGCTGTTTGTCAGGACAAGACCCGGTAAGCTCTGCTATGAAAGCCCAGCAGCTCTTCAATGAGAGGTTCAGCAGCTCTGCTTACCACCCCTCCGGAGACAGGAAAATCTCCACCAAGCTCCCCCCGGGAGCCAGCCTAAACCCAGCCATGCAGGCTGAGATAAGACTGGCTCCCAGGCCCAACCCATCCTCACCCAAAGCCGGAAATGAACAGAGCTATTCCTGGGCTTTTTTTTTGTTTGTTTTAAGATGTGTATTTACAAAAGGCGTATCCACTCTTTTCATTGGCCTAATCAGGTGTCAATATTACAAAATTGTCCAATTAGAGCCAACCTAGGACACATACTGTGCAGTGCAGTGCCAGAACAAAAAAGATGGGGAAGAAATAGAGGGGATGGAGGGAAAAAACATTACCTGCTTCAGATTTTGCTGATGATGAAGGTAGGAGAGACAATACTGGAGTTGGCATTGCAACACTGTCAACAGTTGCTGGTTTCCTTCTGGTCATCGCATTGCAGGCAGAACTTTCCATTTTACCATGAAGTGATATCTGGTCAGCTTTTAAGTGGGGACCTGCAATTCCTGGGGAAGGAAACAAAATCTGGATGAACATTGATAAAGTACTGTCTGAGAAATACGTAGAGAAGAGTAGTCAGATGCTGTCCTTGCTACACCAATATATTTTCATATTTCCCTGTGTATGTGCCTGTAAAAAACTCTTGATACTGTAGCAGGATGCTCTGTCTGGAATAGGGTAAAACAATTTGAATGATATCCTATTTGCAAAGCTACCAATGATGAATGGAGAAGAGGGTGTCATGTTGTTTTTGGAGATGAATAATGCTGAAACCAGCCTGACTCATCAATCATAGAATCATAGAATATGCTGACTTGGAAGGCATCCATCAGGATCATCGAGTCCCTGCACAGGACACCCCAAGAGTCCCACCATGTGCCTGAGAGCATTGTTCAAATGCTTCTAGAACTGACAGGCTTGGTGCTGTGACCACTTCCCTGGAGAGTCCATTCCAGTGCTCAACTACCTTCTGGGTGAAGAACCTTTTCCTGATATCTAACCTAAACCTCCCCTGACTCAGCTTCATGCCATTTCCTTGAGTCCTGTCACTGGTCACCAGAGACAAGAGATCAGTGCCTGCCCCTCCACTGCCCCTCATAAGGATGTTGAAGACCACAATGAGGTCTCCCCTCAGCCTCCTCTTCCCTACGCTGAAAAAACCAAGTGACCTCAGCTGCTCCTTGTATGGCTTCTCCTTGTCGAAATACGACATGAGATAAATCACACGCAGACAGCTCTTCTCAAAGAGGAGAGAAGAAGAAGAAGAAGGAGGGAAGTTTATTATAAAACTCCGATTTATATAGGTTGCACACATTGTCCCTTGATTGGTCTAACAGGTGGCCTCCTCTGAGACCACACTGGTCAAACCATAGGTCCATCAACTCGCACTTCCTTTTTAGAAAGGAATGTAAACAATTGTTGTTTACAGAGATGTGTGTGGGAACTGACTCCAGAAATTCAAAAACATCAGAAGGCTAGAAAGAAACATGCAAAAGCAAGGGCAACATCCCCTCAAGGCCCTTCACCATCTTCATTGCTCTTCTTTGGACGGTCTCTAACAGCTTAATGTCTTTTTTTTATATCGTGGCACCCAAAACTGCACACAGTACTCAAGGTGAGGCCGCACCAGTGCAGAGCAGAACAGGACAATCACCTCCCTTGCCCAGCTGGCAATGCTGTGCCTGATGCATGGCAGGACACTGTTGGCCCTCCTGGCTGTCAGGGTACACTGTTCACTCATATTAAATTTGCCATCCACCAGGACCCCCAGGTCCCTTTCCACAGCTCTGCTCTCCAGTCTCTCGTCTCCCAGTCTAAACACACAACCAGGATTGCCCCACCCCAAGGGCAGAATCTGGCATTTTCCCTTGTTAAACTTCATATGATTGGTGATTTCCCACCCCTCTAATTTGTTGAAGTCTCTCTGCAGAGTCTCTCTGCCCTTGAGGGAGTTGCCAGCTCCTCCCAGTTTAGTGTCGTCAGTAAACTCACTTTGCAATCCCTAGAGTTCTGTGTCCAAGTCGTTAATGAAGATGTTGAAGAGCACAGGGCTGAGGATGGAGCCCCGTGGAACCCCACTAGTGACTGATGTCACCCCATTCACTGTAATCCTTTGTGCCTGACCTGTGAGCCAGTTGCTCGCTCATCATGTGTTTATCCAGCTGTGTGCTGGATATTTTCTCCAGGATACTGTGAGAGACAATATTGACAGGTTTGCTGAAATCCAGAAAGATTACAAACACTGGCTTCCCTCGATCAACTAGGTCCCCATCATAAAAGGAAATCAGGTTTGATAAGCAGGACTTTCCCCTCATGAAGCCATGCTGGCTGTGACCAATGACTGCATTGTCTTTCAGGTGTTTTTCAATACCTCCCAGAATAATCTTTTCCATAATTTTGCCAAGCGCTGAAGTGAGACTGACAGGCCTATATTTTCTGAGGTCTTCCTTCTTGCCCGTCTTGAAAATCATAACAATATTCACCAGCTTTCAGTCAGCTGAAACTGCTCTGGATTCCCAAGAATAGTTGAAAATCATTGAGAGAAGTTTTGTGAATGACCTCAGCCAGCTCTTTGAGGATAAGAAGTTAAACATCCTGACAGTAAGATGAAGATGTGGTAGACCTGGTAAAATATCTGATAAAGGAAAAAATTAATTGATAGTACTGATAGCATATAAAGTTGTTCAGCTGGCACAGCTGGACTGGAAACAACTGACCAACAGTCAATCCCTTTATACTATAAAACCCCAGCCCCAAATTTTAATGGTAAGGTCTTCTAACATATCCCTTCTTGAAGTGTATGTGTGAAGATTCCTCCCTAGAGTGGGGATGTCCCTCAAGGTTACTCCTCAAGGCTGAGTGAAAGAGATTTGCCCATGGTCATTGGTATGGGTGAGTAACATCAATGTCTACTTAAAAATTGTTTTTGCCAGCTTTAATACAAATGCTTTAAAATAATTGCTTATATATATATATCCTCAATATTGCTTCATAGTGTACTATATTATAATAGTTGTTATTGTTCCTATACTGTGTAGTAAATAATTCTGATTAAGATACTTTTCTCTAATCATTTTCATAATAAATCATATGTATTTATCTAAAAAATGGCTTGCCATCCTAAATCCTGCAGGACAAAGTTGAATAAAGGTTCAATTACACCTGTATAATCCTTTAGACATAAACCGTTGACAAAGGCTAGGGCTAAGATTGGATCCAGCTGCACCCAGGCTCCTCTCTGAGGAGTTTAGAAAGCAAAGTGTCCTTTCTGCAGCTCATGACTGAATGGGAGGGCTTCTCTAATAAACTTTGTCTGAAGCTACCTCTCTCCCTGCAACAGACACTAGCAAAGATCATCATTATTTGTTTTTGATAATTTTGCTGAAGGATGTACTATCAGCAATGTCTATAAACAGTGGTAAATTGACATAATAATTCCACATTACTACTTTTTCTTCTCCAAGAAAGCACACACCCTGATACATGCATAAAGACAGAAAAGCTTCATATCTCTAGTGGAACTGTCCATTTATCATTCCCTGGGTAGTTTATTCTCCACACATTCTTACATCTCTTCTATAATGACCTGACTTAGGGGGTGTTACATCAGAATAAGGAGCAAGCATCAGGAACAGCCTCAGTATGTAATTCCCAGTCTAAAGCACATTGCACTTATTTTTTAGGAATTCCCTTCTGTCCTAGTTTTCTCACAGTTGCCAGAAGGGGGGGAAGGGGGGGGAGCCTAGAACTGTGTGGGCATGTATAGGTTGCTTTTCTATATCAGTCACATCATTGGTGGGGGGCATGGCTTCAGGGTGTTATAGATGTGTAATATGATGATTTGGTCTCACAATTAAGGGATGAATATTGTGTGTATATTAAAAGAAGTTTTATTGATGTATGGCTATGATATTGTAGTCTGTTGGTTGGACACCCTCTGTTCTCCCCATAGTCCCCTTTCCCCCCTTCTGTATTGTTACTACTGAACAGCCTTGGTTGTCAGGGACATGTGGAGCAAGGGCGTGTACATGTGCCCCTTGCATAGGCCAGTTGGGAATGGGGAAAGCTTGTTGCTGAGGGGGCATGGCATGACAACACCTCACCTCCAATCAAGTTGCAAGGAAGTCTCCATCAATGGACAGCAAAGAAGAGTTGACTGGCAGACTTTGGGAGGGGCCAGGGTTGGCTGATGCAACACCAGGGGTATAAAAAGGCGGAGCAGCCATTTTGTGGTTGAGCTTGTGGCAGTCGGTCACATTCCCAGCGCTGTCCTTTTTCCTTATTCAGTCCTTTGTTGTATTTGTTAAGGTTTAATAAACCTTTGAAAATTTTAAAGTGAGAAGTCATTGCTCTCAAGGGGGAAGAAAAGGAAAACACACAGCAGAAGCAATGTAATTTTGTTCCCTTTTTTCCAGGCAAAGCGGAGCGATTGGTGCAGTCCAGGTGCAGGCAGTTCAGAAGCAGGTGGTGCAGTCTGGGTGTGGTCAGTGTGGTCCAGGAGGAGCAAAGCAGAATGGCATGGCCTAGCTGATCTGGCTAGGGGGGTTTATCTGTCATTACTTTTTAATGGCTTGGGGAACGGGAATGCCAGCTGTGGTAGCATCTGCCATTTTCTCCTTTGTCTTGGGTGGCCACATGGCAGTTCAGGTGTGGTAACTTCCATCATTTTGTCTTTGACTTGTTGGCCTCATGGAGCTGGGTCAGGGTGGTTGTCGCAATACGACACGAACAAACCCCACACACACACAACACCTTTTCTCAAGCAAGGCAGAAGAAAAAGAGGAAGCTTATTATAAAACTCCGATTTATATAGGTTACACACATTGTCCCTTGATTGGTCTAACAGGTGGCCTCCTCTGAGACCACACTGGTCAAACCATAGGTCCATCAACTCTCACTTCCTTTTTAGAAAGGAATGTAAACAATTGTTGTTTACAGAGATGTGTGTGGGAACTGACTCCAGTAATTCAAAAACATCAGAAGGCTAGAAAGAAACATGTAAAGCTGACGTGACAGGTGGTGAGCACCTTTTTGTATGTAAATGTTCTGGTTTTGGTTTGCTAATTTGAAATTTTCAAATCAAGAGCAAAGCAGGCTTAAACTTGAAAGTAATAAAAATTTATTAACTAACACTAAAAGGGAAAAAAAAAAGAATCAGAATGAAGAACAAGAATTAGAATGAAACCTTCGAAACACTTCCCTTTTCCTACCAACTATTCACTTTCTTACTCTAACATAAAAAGACAAAATTTGGGATTCTCAGTCAGTTATCACTCTTTAAATAATCATTTCTCAATTCATCAAGGAGAAATGAGTCTCTCTTGAATGCTATAGAGATTTTCCACAAGATATGAGTTCTCTTGCTCTCATACTTCACAAATGGCCCACCCAGGGGAAAGAAATTTGCCATTGTGAAGACTTTCTCATGAGACAGACTTCCACAGCCGCTTATGGGCTATATCAGCTTATTAGGGTACAGTTTAAGGATGCTTCTTTTAGTATAAAACAAGAGTTCTCTTCATCTATCCCATCTTCATCTTAAGAAACAGAGGTTATCTTCTCTCAATGGGCAGAGGGCATCATCTCTCTTTCTCTTTCGGTCTTCTTTTGTTCAAATTTCTTCATTAGATCACAATTACATCAACTCACAGCTATGACTAGAACTTTGTATCTCCCTAAAAAGCATTTCATATGTTACAGGGTTTTAGTCTGTTCTCTATGGCTTTACAAGAGAAGTCCAACTTAACTAGGCCACTCCTTCAATCTTCCTTTCAACTTCAGATTCTTTTCTCTCTTTCTTTGACATTAGGTCTCATATTGTGTATTTTTACATTTCATTTGGTCTCTTCTTTCTCTTACTGGGTGTAATAGATGCCTAAAAGTTTGTTCATAAAAACGAGGGGATTAAAGGGTTAAATGAGATATTGGGAACTAAGGAAGCCTGATAAGCATGACTAACGGAAACCACAAGACATCCTGTTAAGCAACTTTGCTGACTTAAGCATAACTTGTATATTCACTGCATTAGCCAGATATGGAACTGAAGCATAGCTGGTGTATGGGTCGGAGATAGAGCTGTGAGGAAGAAGAGCGTCTTCCTCCCTATGACCACTGAAAGGCAGACTAAGATCCCCTAGCAACAAGCCGCGCAGAAGCAGAGTATAACCAAAGTGACATAAAAGCCGGAAATGAAGAGACTACAAGAACTCTGGGGTCCGGGAGGGAAGGCGCGAGCCATTTACCAGGGGCAGAGACTCCCTCGGCCGCCCAGCACTGTTTGCTTGTTGTTCGCTTGCTACAATAAATATAAATTGTTTCATTAGCATTGACTCTGTCTCTTCGTTATCAAAACTTATAACACTGGGCAAGATTCATGCTTTGGAAGTTTCATTTGGTTACGAAAGAGTTAACATTTTCACTCGGGGCTTGCAGAGCCACCCCTCGGTCTCAGCTACGGCTCCAGAAGAGCTCTCAGCTACTTGCTGATGCACTAAAAAGTTTCTTCAGCGGTTGCACTAGGAAGGCTGATGTCCTTTCCTCCCCCAGCCTGGGACCCAGCTCGGCCTTCCCCTGCCCGGCCGTGTGGGCTGGCAGAGCGGACCCGCCCGTTCTGCAGACACTGCTTCCAGGGCCCCCGTGGCCTCCCCTCCCCACCCGGCCAGACCGAGAGACGAGAGACGGGGAGGGAAAACAGCTTGGCCAGTGCTGCAGCAGAGGGAGGGGCTTGGCCTGGCCAGGCCAGGCCAGGGCTCAGTGGCCTCCTGAGGAGGGTCCCGGCCCTGTGGCAGAGCCCGCCTGGCCCAGCCCAGACCGACTGAGCAGAGGGGCCCGGCCACCCTGTTATCTGTACCCAAACTGGAAAAGACAGAGAGCCCTTCCTGGGTTTTTTCTTCCTTGAAATGTAATATTCACAAAGACAAAATGCTTTCCAATTGGTCCAACCTCAAAGCCAGCCAGCTCACTTCTATGGGGCTGGTCAAGCTAACACAGTAAATCACCCTCTCTTTTGTATACTTTCGTAATTAGTAGTGTTGCTGTTGAGAGGAAAGACGAGTGCTAATGTCTTTACAAATAATTTGATGAGTGTAATGTCTTTGAAATGGGTCTTAATGTTTCTACTGACTTTGGGCAACAAGTTTGTTACAGAGCCCAAATAGCTTGGCTCCTGAAACACGCAAGGGTCTGCAGAGGGCTGAACTTCTGAACTTTGGGGCAAAACAGTAGGTACAAGGGGAGATATGGTGTAGGTGGTTTGGGAATACTGTACCTTCCTAGTACCTCAGCCAATGGGGAAAGGAAGAAGGCAAGGTGCGGCCAGGAATTTAGAAAAAAAAGGGAGGCTGTGCCCTCTGAAAACCTGAGAGAGAAAAACCCTGCCGGTGTGTGGCCTGGTGGATTCTCTCCCTTTATTCCTATAAAGTTGAAGGACTCCTCTGTCTCCTCTTTGTTCATAAACCTCTGGTATTTGTGGATTTTCCTGACAGTTGGGTGATTGCTCTGGGATCCTTCCACTGTCTGGGTCCAACATGCGGTAAGAGGAGCTGGAGGCGCTCCTCACACAGTTTCAGTGACCAGCTCACTTCAGCGCTGATTTGGTACCCGAGACAGTCCAGGAGACAGATGAGAGGCAGACCAGTGGGTTCTATGATTAGTCCATAGGAAAGGACCACTGGACACCGATGCCCAAAGGGGGCACTAAGGGAAAGTCAGGAAGGGTCTCAGCAAATCTCACCAATAAGTACAATTTCTGGGAGTAAAACATGGCAGGATGCCCAGGGTGGGCAACAAAAAAAAGTCAAATAAAGGATCTGAACTAAAGGGATGATGATCCCAAAATACCTCTGAAGAGTGCTTTAGGAGAATGTTGAGATCGATTGCACAATCTTCCAGAGGTATGTGAAATGTTATATGGTGATTTGTGTCATTATAGAAACAAATTATGAGATTTATATAAATAAGAATACTGTGCTTAAAGTAAAAATTGGACATAAGGCAAAGGAACATATAATAATTTCATTATTTTGTTTTGAATCCCTTTGGTGTACTGACTTTTGCTATTATGTATTTCTTGCCAAATAATTGTACCCACTTTTATGTAGAAGGAAAACTGCAAAATTGTGAAAACATGTAAAGGCTTTTTACTGCTGCAGGCTTGTGCGAACACGTAGAGACTTGGTACTGCTGCTGCCTACTGGCTGGGAATGTAGCCTAGCGACATGCTCGGGTTTTGCCCAGACCTGATGGGGCTTGTGACTGCTGCTCCTGGTTTGTGAGACTAGAAACTAGCCAACATGCCCAGGCTTATTCAGACTTGTACCCCAGCAACAGTAAGTATGACATAGCACAACGAGAAACTGCCTATAAAAGGGGCAGTGACTGAGGGTAGAGTGGACGTGTTGATGGAGTGGAGACTCCCCGCGTCCCCCAGTGCTGGCTTGCTTATTCCTTATCAACAAATTAATAAATTGCCTATTGATTGACCAACCCGATTGTGGTGAGAAATTTATAACAGGTAGTTAAAGGACATGGGGGCCCAGAGCGGGCAATATGGTCTTGGTTTGGGAAAGGATTGGTCAAAGGGGATTGCAGAGAAATACGGTTAAGGCAAATAGCATTGGGAAACTATGTGATAAGGAAAGACTAGGAAGTTCTCTGCTTTATTTCCAAAATCTGCAGTCTAATTCAAGGCTGGCTGCAAGTCTTTCATATAGCTGGTTTCCAGGATAGGAAAAACAGGGAAGTATTGCTCCTACACCCCCACCTCTTTGAAGTGCAGTATAAGGTATGGCAACCGGCTTTGGTATACGGTGTAAACGACAATGTCACCAAAGCCTGGCCTGATACACTAAAGGATTTTGTTTGGGTCACTGGATAAATGAGTGATTTTGAGCTGTGGGAGAATAAGTACCTATAGGTGGTAGCAGGGGGTGGGGGGTGGGGGTGGTGGTGGCTAGGGAAAGGGCAGAATAAGCCCTTGGATGAACTGGTTAGAGAGATATGAAAGAAGGGATAAGGAAAAGGTAAAGGTACAGGCAAGAATAATGGCAGTTTTTACAACCCCTGATGGGAAAAAGTGCAAGGAGCGCCAGGACCAAAGGGAAGGGGCCGGCCACCAGAATAGCAATTGGGAAGGAATGAAACATTAGAAATGGGTTGTTCAGGGTGTTGGGATCTGCTATTGTAATTTGAACGTTATGCCAAAGGGGGAACAATTCCTAAGATGGATGTGTTAATTTGAGTATTGCCAGCAAATAAAAGTAACATGGCGACACCTGTGAATGTCGCCCTGATCTGTGAAAGTTTTTCTTAATCTTCTGTTGTTTTGCATTCCTGGAGTTCTCACACACTTTCATGTAAACAATGATTGTTTTGCATTCCTTTCTAGAGGAGGAGAAAATTGATGAACTCTTGGTTTAACCAGTGTGGTTGGAGAGGTGGTTTCAATTCAAAACCAGGCGGAAACACTAGTTTTGTGATCTGGTTTTAGTTTGCCAATTTGAAATTTCTCAATTAAGAGCAAAGCAGGCTTAAGCTTTAAAGAAACAAAACTTTATTAACTAACACTAAAAGGAGAAAGAAAAAAAAAAGAATCAGAAATAAACTTTCAGAACACTCCTCCTCCCTCCCCACACTTTCTTTTCTTTTCTTTCCAACTGACAATGTACAGAAAACAACACGCAGAAATCTCAGTCAGTGTTCCACCTCTAAAATAGTCTTTCTGTGTTGTGGCCAGTATCTGTTTCTATTTGTTATTTTATGTTTAATGTTCATATTGTGAAAGGGTTCGTTCTATGTTCCCCCGTTTTCCCCCCAGTTGGTTTGTTCTTACATTGTATCCCCCCAGTTTCTACCCTATATGGGTTCCAGCCCTACCCTTGTTCCAGTACCTTCTCTGTCAATTCTTCCCTCATCCAATCTCGAGTGTGTTCCCTCCTCTGGATGTTTTGGGGTGTCACCCTTTACTTGATGCTCTATTGGGGCTTGTGTACCCTTCTTTCCTCCCCCCTTTACCCCATTAGTCCAGGAACCCGCGGGAAATCGCGCCTTTTTCCCCCCGCGCTTCGGCCATTGGTCGGGTGAAATGCCCCCCCCCCACTCCGTGTAACCCCGTATAAAAACCCGTGCCCCACGAGGCTTGGGGTTTTGCTCCCTCTGGTGTACCCTTCGGCGACGTTTTCCCCAATAAAGGAACTGCTGGAATACCACCGAGGAGCGGCCTCCCCTTGCTCTTTCGCCCAGACTCTGCTGTGGTGGGTAGACCTGTTAACCGCCGGACTCGCGATTCGGCAGGTTTCGCGGTTTGCCGCAGTTGCGAACAGCCGTGATTCCCCGTACTCGGCGCGGCTCCGGGAATACCCAAACCCCCCCGAGCTATCTGGGCTCCGGGGGTCCGCGTCAGCTGGCGCCCAATGCTGGGGCCCCTCCGAAAGGAGTAGGACCCTGCGGAAGACGTAACTACCCGCCTGACGGGTACTAGAGCGTCGTGGCTGTCAGCTACTCGAAGGGGCGGTGGACCGAGTTCTATTCGGTCGCGTTCCTCGGGAGAGAGGTGTTAACCCCGCAGGCACCAGGGACCGACTCTGACGTCGGGACCACGGCTGCAGCACCCCTGTCCGGAGGGTAAGTGCTTTTTTGTGTGGTTTCGTGTGCTTCTTCTGTGCTTCCCAGGTCGCCCCTGGACCGTTATTTTAATTTGTATAACTTATCTTTTTTGCTGCAGTCGTGGGTAGAGTGGCTGAGTAAACTTCTTGTTGTGCAAGCATGGGTGCCAGACTGTCTGCTCAGCAAAAGGGGATATATATCCAAGTTGTGGGAGTCCTACAGGGGGGTGGGAAAAAATTTTCTAAGGGGTCATTAAAAAAATTTGTTAGATGGCTATTCCTCCACTTTCCTCGGGTGTGCTCACAAGAGGTGGTGTCCCTGTCATTTTGGGATTCTGTTGGATTAAAATTAACAGCTTTGGCAGACCAAGGGGATACCCAAATGCAAAAATTCATTTTCTTGTATATTTTAATCCGGAATGCATTAACTCAAACCACGGGAGTGGAGAAGCAGCCAAAATCATGTTCTACCCCTGTTACTCCTCCCTCGTGTCCCTATCCCACTCACCCTATGCCGGGGAAGCCACGCAGAGCAGAAGGCTCTGCACAGGGTTGCCAGGCTCGCCTTTGTCTCCCTGGCTCTCCGTGTATCTCCCAGCACCCCTGCTCGGGCAGCACTGGCCAAACTGCCCGAGATCCTTCCCTGTACCCTTCTACCCCAGTTTCAACACCCAAAGTTGTCTGGTTTGAGGTTTCTCCCCAATCTTCTCCCCAGATTCACCCCCCTCCTCCTGTTCCTCGTCGAAAAAATAGTTTTTGTCCTTCCCCCCCATCCCCTGCACCTCAAAATGGCTCCCGGGGGACCCAAAATGGCGGGGACCGCATGGCAGGACCCCGACCATGTGCTCCTTCTCAAAATGGCCCCCGGGGGGGCACAAAATGGAGGGGACCTCGTGGTAGGACCCCGACCATGTGCTCCTTCTCCCCATAATCACTTTCTTCCTCGGTTGCCCAACCCCTTCCATCCCCAGAGCCCTCCCCTTCCACCTCCCTCTAACCCCTCCTTCTCCTCCTCTGCTCCACCCCCGGCCCTCCCCGAGAAGGTTACCACCCCTTCCCTTAGACACGCCTCCAACTCCTCCCACTTCTCTGACAGCTCCCGCCCCCTTCCGAGTTCCAGTTCCCACGCCCCCTCTTCCGGTTCCCACGCTCCTCCATTCAGTTCCTATGCCACCCCGGAGGCCGGATATGGGGAAACTGAGGACCAGAACCCGGAATGGGAAGCCATTCCCACTGCTGCTCCGGTCACATTCCATGGTAGAAGAGGTGTGCTCCCAAAATGGGAGCCCTTCTCCTATCAAAACAAAAAGGAGCTTTGCAAAGCTCAAAAGGAGTTCGGGAGAGAGAGTGAATACTTCAAAGGCTTGTTAAGAGCCACTTTCTCCTCGAATATCCTAGTCCCCTTTGATGTAAGGGACCTTTTTTCATGTCTCCTAACTCCTGCAGAATATCTGCTGTGGTTGGGGATATGGAAGAGGGGCCTGAAGACCATCCGGGTAGAGCTCTTGCAAAGCTCAGAAAGTGCTCTTGATGCTATTGGAAATGTGATCACTGCTGACCATTTGAGCGGGGAGGGGGAATGGAGCCAGGCCAAAGATCAGGCCAAGGCTTTGAACAAGGATGTTCTGGAGGGAATCAAAAGAGCAGCAGACAAGGCCTTCCTGCAGCTGCCTTCTGGGAAAAGACAGGTTGGGTTCTCAAACATCAAGCAATTGGAAAGTGAAACATTTTTAAATTTCATTAATAGACTCAAAATTCAAATTGAAAAGCAAATACAGGACCCTAACCTGCAGGACATCATGCTGCTGGAGATTGCCAAAATCAATGCAAATACAATTTGTAGGAACATCATTATAGGCATGCCCCTCTACCCTCCTCCAACTTTGTCCAGCATATTGGAGGAGTGTATGAGGAAGGAAGAGCTATACATGCCACAACCAACTCCAGCACAGGCACCCAGCACCATCGCCACAATATCCCCAGACACCGCTCCACTGCCACCACCCGCAGCCAAAGAACCACCTGTATGCTACCGCTGTGGGAAGCGGGGGCATGTGGCACGGTATTGCAGGGCCCTAACCCCCTGTACACAGAAGCAACAACAGGGGAAGGGGGAAAATAAAAACGACCAACTACAAAAAATCTAAGGAGGCAGCGCGAACCTGCTCCGCGTGCAAACATAAACGGAGCAGGTATCGCGGGGGAGTGTACTACCAGACTGATCCAAACCAAAAAAGACGACCTCACTGGCTATGACCCAATACATCAGGCTGACGCATCACCTCGGTATCAGCAGTCCAATAATGATTGGTCCCCTCAATCACCCATCCTATTAACATGCAGGGAAGCTGTCTTTTTCAGGGCTCAGACATGGACTATGATTGCCGTGGAACCACAGAGTGGAAGATTGGTGTTCCCAGGACAAGACTGTAAGTTCTTTGTCATCGGAGATACTAAACACACACCCTCAGAGATTGAGGTCTCCCCGATCACCCTCCCGGGCGATCTGGAAGAACTCATTCTCTTGGCATGGTGCAGCCACCCACCGTTCTATTTGGCTGAGGGCCAAGTCATTGCCCAAGCCATAATTGTGCCATCGAGTGTGCCAGTAGACGACCATGCACCTGAGGTCTACTGGTCAAAAGTGGTGGGTGAGGACAAGCCAATCATCCCATGTTATTTCAAGAAGGGAGAGGAAGTCCTTGGGATGGACGGCTTGTTTGACACTGGGGCGGATGTGACAATCATCCCTGAAAGTAGATGGCCAGAACATTGGGAATTGCAACCCGTGGCAGACAAGATTCAGGGCATAGGGGGTGCTCAATTGGCCAGAATTTCAAAGAGCATCGTACAAATTCAGGGGCTGGATGGACAATTGGCTTCTCTCTGTCCGTATGTTTCAGACTTCAAGGTTCCCCTGTGGGGCAGGGACGCGATGTCACAATGGGGGGTTCGTATAGAGATCCCGAAAACCCTTCGGGATTTTTAATTGCAGCCACTTTGGAGCGCCCTACCCAGAAACTTGATTGGACCACTGATACACCTGTCTGGGTAGATCAGTGGCCGCTCAGCAAGGAGAAATTGAAGGCGCTCAATGAGCTCGTGGAGGAGCAGTTGGCTCTTGGTAACATCGAGCCAACTTTCAGCCCTTGGAATTCCCCAGTATTTGTCATCAAGAAGCCGGGGAAGGACAAGTGGAGACTCCTCCAGGACCTCCGAGAAATAAACAAAATCATTGTTGACATGGGGACCCTCCAACCAGGGATGCCTTCCCCATCGATGCTCTCCCAAAATTGGAAATTGGCAGTTCTTGATATTAAAGATTGTTTTTTCAAAATTCCCCTAGACCCTGAAGATGCCCCACGGTTTGCCTTCTCGATGCCTACCACCAACCGAGAAGCCCCAATGAGGAGATTTCACTGGCGGGTTCTGCCTCAGGGCATGAAGAACTCACCTACGATCTGCCAGTGGTACATCGCCTCATTGCTGTCCCCAGTCCGTGCCACAATGGGGGAAGCCATCATCCTACATTTACATGGATGATGTGCTAGTGTGTACTCCCGATGATGAAGGACTGCAGCGCGTGCTTGACCAAGTGGTCAACACTTTGACATCCGCAGGTCTTTCACTACAGGAAGAAAAGGTTCAGAAGATGCCACCGTGGAAATATCTGGGCCTGGAGATTGCTGAGAGGACCATTGTTCCTCAAAAATTGGCTTTTAACAGCAATCCCAGAACTCTAGCGGACCTTCACTCCCTGTGTGGGACGATTAATTGGGTCAGGCCTTGGCTAGGTATTACCACCAAAGACCTAGCCCCTCTCTTCAATTTATTGAAGGGGAGAGAGGAGCTGAGTTCTCCAAGGTCCCTGACCCCAGAGGCCAAAATTGCTTTGCAAAAGGTGGAGACTGCACTGGCAGAGAGACAATCACACAGGTACAAACCTGATCTGCCATTCAAATTTATTGTACTGGGGAAGTTGCCACACTTCCATGAGCTCATTTTCCAGTGGGACCAAGACCAGAGGGACTCGCTCTTGATAATAGAGTGGGTTTTCCTCAGTCACCAGCGGTCCAAAGACATCACGAAGCCACAGGAGCTGATGGCACAGCTGGTCAGGAAAGCCAGGGCAAGGCTTCGGGAACTGGCCGGTTGTTCACGTGCATCCATCTGCCTCTTGACCTCTCCAGAGATAAAGCATCTCCGGAGAGGTTGACAAAGGAAATGTTTGAACATCTCATGAGGAACCAGGTGACGTTACAGATTGCCCTTGAGAGCTACAGTGGACAGATTTCAGTCCACGCCCCCGCCCATAAATTGTTCAATTCCAAATTCCAATTGGTGCCCAGAGAGAACAGGAGCCGAACACCGCTCAAGGCTTTGACGGTTTTCACTGATGAATCCGGAGCATCCAAAAGGTCAGTTATGACCTAGAAGGATCCTCTAACTCAGCAGTGGGAGACAGATGTAAAATATGTAGAAGGCTCCCCCCAGATAGCTGAGTTGGCTGCCGCTGTCAGAGCATTTGAAAAGTTCTCAGAACCATTTAATTTGGTCACTGATTCGGCATACGTTGTCGCAAGGGCGGAACACGCGGTCCTCAGGGAGATCTCAAACAAGACATTGTTTGATCTGCTCTCAAGATTGATCCATGCTGTCTCCCACCGAGAGCACCCGTATTTTGTGACACACGTGAGATCACACACTCAGTTGCCTGGCCCGATAGCTGAGGGGAACAGAAGAGCAGATTCCCTCGCAGCAGCGGCTGTTGACCTGGTAAGGCTTCCTGACATTTTCCAGCAGGCGAAGCTGAGCCATCAGATGTTCCACCAGAATGTGCCTGGCCTGGTTAAGCAATTCCAACTAAAGCGAGATCAGGCCAGAGCCATTGTGGCTACATGCCCTCACTATCAGCGCTCAGCCATGCCATCACTGGGCGCGGGAGTGAATCCTAGAGGGCTTGAGAGCTGTGAAGTGTGGCAAACTGATGTCACACATATCCCCGAATTTGGTCAAATGAAGTACGTGCATGTCTAAATTGACACCTTTTCCGGAGCAGTTTTCACCTCTGCCCATGCAGGTGAGAAAGCAGAACATGCCACCAAACACCTGCTGCAGGCATTTTCTGTTTTGGGGGTCCCTAAAGAAATTAAAACGGATAACAGCCCTGCCTATATTTCCTCGGCTTTTAACACCTTCCTGCAGGATTGGGGAGTTGAGCACAAATACGGCATCCCTCACTCCCCAACTGGTCAAGCCGTAATTGAGCGAGCCCACCAATCGCTCAAACATGTCCTGGAACACCAATGGGAGAGCAGCAAAGGGCTGACACCACAGGGGAGATTGTGTAAAGCCCTTTTCACCATCAACTTCTTAAATTGCTCATTTGAGAACATGAACCCCCCTGTGGTTAGACATTTCTCCCCCCATGGCAGTCACAGGCTCCAAGAACATCCCCTTGTAATGGTCCGGGACCCTGAAAACAACAAGACTGAGGTGCCATACAAGCTAGTCACCTGGGGCCGTGGATACGCCTGCGTATCCACACCGCTGGGACTGCGGTGGATCCCACAAAGGTGGGTGAAACCGTATGTTCCCAAACACCCAAACAGGCCCCCTGATGCCGAGGCCGGTGTGTCAACATCAGAAGTCTGCTAGTGTGGCAGCCAGCTGTGTGTGTAAGCTGCCGTCCGGTGGAGCAGGAGACCTTCACCCCCCCCCTTTTCTACCATGTTGTTTTTCATTGTAAGATGTTTCGTTATTGGTTTTGATAACTTGTGTTAATTTAGTTATGTTAGAAGGAAAGCCTCTCCGTTGTGTTCCCAATACTTTGCCGTCCTGCCTGAACCCCCATCACCCAAACGCGGATTGTCCTCCACCCAAAGAAGAACGTCTGGGTGACCCTCGTGCAAGCCTTCAGCCAGAACATGCACGCTGCAATCAAGAAAGAAGAAACCCAGGACTGGTTGGGTGGACTGTTCAACTAGTGGGGTCTCTCCGGATGGCTTTCCTCTGTTGTTAAGGACATTGTTTGGTTCTTTTTGGTTATTGTTCTTGTTTTTGTTATGTTTTTCATCCTGAAAAGGCTTTGTTTGTCAACCCTTACTGCCGCACCTCTCACCTCTTTCTCTTCCGAACTCTATGCTGTTGAACCCTCTGCCCCCCAAATGCTTCCTACCTGGTTCCATGACCAATACCATGACTCTGAGTACTATTCAGAATCCAAATTTTAAATGCCTCCACCTCCTTCATTTTTTGAAAAAGAAAGGGGGAGATGTTGCGGCCGGTATCTGTTTCTATTTGTTATTTTATGTTTAATGTTCATATTGTGAAAGGGTTCATTCTATGTTCCCCCGTTTTCCCCCCAGTTGGTTTGTTCTTACATTGTATCCCCCCAGTTTGTACCCTATATGGGTTCCAGCCCTACCCTTGTTCCAGTACCTTCTCTGTCAATTCTTCCCTCATCCAATCTCGAGTGTGTTCCCTCCTCTGGACGTTTTGGGGTGTCACCCTTTACTTGATGCTCTATTGGGGCTTGTGAACCCTTCTCTCCTCCCCCCTTTACCCCATTAGTCCAGGAACCTGCGTTAAATCGCGCCTTTTTCCCCCCTGCGCTTCGGCCATTGGTCAGGTGAAATGCCCCCCCCCCACTCCGTGTAACCCCGTATAAAAACCCGTGCCCCACGGGGCTCGGGGTTTCACTCCCTCTGGTGTACCCTTCGGCGACGTTTCCCCCAATAAAGGAACTGCTGGAATACCACCGAGGAGGGGCCTCCCCTTGCTCTTTCGCCCAGACTCTGCTGCGGTGAGTAGACCTGTTAACCGCCGGACTCGCGATTCGGCAGGTTTCGCAGCTTGCCGCAGTTGCGAACAGCCGTGATTCCCCGTACTCAGAGCGGCTCCGGGAATACCCAAACCCCCCCGAGCTAGCCAGGCTCCGGGGGTCCGCGTCATTTCTGCAGTTCACTTAGGGAGGGGAGCACCTCTCATTTGCTATGGAAAATTCCCCCACAAGAAAACAGTTCTCTTTTGATTTCATTCTTCACAAAGCAGCCGCCTGGAAGATCCGCTTCATGAAGCTCCTCCCACATGCACAGCTCTTTACAGATTTGCCACTGGGCCATATCGATGCGTGCGGTTTTTAATTCCTTTTAAAGATCCTCTGTTCAAGGCAAAGGTTCTCTTTATTTATCTTTATGATCATCCCAGAGAACAGAGATTCTCTTCTTCCTCTCTCAGGGGCAAAAAAGTCCCTATCACATCATCTCTCTGTTCAAACTTCTCATGGAAACACAGCCACTTCAACCTTGGCTCACTTTAACACTGCATTCCTTTGCTCAGGTCTACAATTTGAACTTCCCATCTCCCCATACTTCTCTATGGTTTAAAGGAAATATCTCAATAGATACAGTTAATCACCATAGCTTGCAAGAGATTTTCAGCTTAAAAAGTAACTCCCCATACTCCTTCCATCTAAGACAATCACTCTTTCTTTCCTGACTTTAATATCTTCATGTTGGTCTCTCCACGTCTTTCCTTTTGTACTTGTCTCTCATTCAGGGGGGAGAATGAGTTCTGGAGGTCTCTTCTGTGCAATGAAAGAGTTAACAAAGACAGAGGCTAGCCTGGACAGTCAGATACTGCATTTGCTGCTGTGCTGGAGCTGTGCCAAGATCTGTCCCAGGCTCTGTGGCAGTCTAGGATGTCAGATTTCAAACCTGTCTAGGCAGCCACTGTAGGTCTTTTGCAGCTGGGGGGGGTGTGGGGGGGAGTTAGATATTGTTCTCTTTTTCCCACCCCTCGGTCTTGTCAGGGTGGGCCTTTGCCCCCCAGCAAAGTCTGGGCCAGCTTGGCATCTCCTCCCTGCACTGCCCAGAAAGTCATCGGCTGAGTCTGCCAGGGCTAAAGCACTGGCAGAGCCCAGCCCGGGGCCAGCAAAGCAGGGCTCCGTTTGGTAATTCAGCCCTACCTTGGCCCACGTGGCCTCTCCTCCCTCCCCCTGCTCGGCCCAAGGCTGAGAGGGGAGGAAGGTCTCTCTCCAAATGTCGGAACAGAAAGAGGGTTACCGGAATTTGTTTTGCCTTGAAATGCAATATTCACAGAGACGAAATGTCTTCTAATTGGTCTAACAAGATGTCAGTCTCAAAGACAGCTAGCTCACTTCCATGGGGCTGGTCAAATTACCACAGATGGGTAAATGCCAAAGCAATGACCCAGGAGCTGGTATAAACCAGCAGAAAAATAGAGATACTAAAGGTACTGGGAAAAGAGGGAGCGTTTTACCAGATATACCTCAGGACAGCACCCTTGGGGTAATGTTAAAATTTTGGGATGAATATGAATTCAGGAAAGGAAAAAGTAAAGAGAAAATGATAGAATATTGTATGGTAGAATGGACTAAGGAAATGATACGACCCAATAATTTGTACTGGCCAATGTACGGATCATCTGAAAGGTGGACCTGCCAAGCCTTGAATGCCTATGTAAATAAGAAAGACCCTATTAATCAAGAAGAGAGCGATTATGATGCTTTATGGCATGGATCTTGGCCTTTTCCTCTGTATACTTTAAAAATCAAAAAGGAAAAGAACCAGTGGGACCCTTTAGATAACCTCCCCCTCCCCCTTATATACCACAGTCAGCTGCTTTGCCAGAGGTGCCTAATCCAGCACTCCTTGCACCTCATCAAGCACCACTTGCACCTCAAGCCCCTATGGCTCAGCTCCTGGTACCTGATTCACCACCAGCACGTAGAACAAGAAACATGGAAAGGGCATGGGCAGAAAGCTGTGGGGGCAGCAATGAGGGAAGTGGGGAGGGCCAATTTTATCCATTAAGGGAAGTACCATTAGTAGGAAACCAAGGGAGACCAGTTATTGGTTATGTATCAGCACCCCTGAACACTGGAGATGTGAGAGCCTTTAAAAAAGAAATGGGAAGATTTATTGAAGATCCCCTGGGGGTGTCCGAAAGGTTTGATCAGTTTCTAGGACCTAGCATTTACACCTGGACAGAGATCTAGTCAATCTTAAGTATCTTATTTACAACAGAAGAAAGACAATTGATAAGACAAGATGGCATTAGGATCTGGGAGAGAGACCATCAGCAGGGACCTCTGGGAGAGGTAAAGTGGCCAGTTGCAGCTCCTAACTGGGATCATAATAATAACCAGGATAGGCAGAGTATGGTGGATCTTAGGAACATAATTACTCAGGTAATTCGAGAGGCAGTCCCCAGAGGACAAAATATTGGCAAGGCCTTGAATGAACATCAAGGGAAAGATGAGTCACCAATAAATTGGTTAGAAAGACTAAAGAAAAGTATACAAATGTATTCAGGATTAGATCCTGATACAGCTGTAGAGGAGACTTTAATAAAAACTCAGTTCGAGGCAAAATCATGGGAAGATATCAGAAAGAAATTTAAAAAGTTAGATGGCTGGTAGGAAAGAGGTTTGTAAGAATTGTTAAGAGAGGCATAGAAGGTTTATGTGTGAAGAGATGAAGAGAAGGTGAAGGCTCAAGCTAAAGTTGTCGTGGCAGCAGTTAAAGAAGTTCAGAAGAGGGGCGCATCTGCAGGGAATACTAGAAGTACTACCGGAAAGACAGTGGGTGAGGGTTCGAAAAGACCTACCTGCTTTTATTGTGGGAAGGAAGGACGTATTAAAAGGGTCTGCAAGAAGTGAGAGGCAGATAAAAAGTTGTTTGTAGAGGATTAGAGGTGTCAGGGGTTCTATTTATTAGGGACCAAAACATCACAAGAGCCCTTGATAGCATTAAAAATAGGTCCCCAAGGTGAAGAGGTTACAATTTTAGTAGATACAGGGGCAGAAAGATCAACAGTGCAAAAACTACAGAAAGGATGCAAAATCAGCCAGAAAATGGCTTAAGTAATTGGAGCAAAAGGGGAGGCCTTTAAGGTTCCCATTATCGAAAAAGTATTAATTGAATCAAAAAATAAAATAGAAATCAGTTATTTATTATTGGTTTCTGTCCTGGGGTGACGTTGTGAGGTTTGTATCCCCAATAGTCTGTTCTGTTTAGGCTGGCTATGTTCTTCAAGACTGGCTCGGGGAAGTTTTGTTTTGGTTTTGTTATCAGCTTGCTGATAATAGTTGGAGGGACACAGACATATAGTGCTTCTTTTGCGGCTGCTTTTGCTGCTGCTTTGCTGCTTTGCTTGCTTGCTCTTGCTTCTGCTTAGCCTTTTAGTTAGTTTAGCTAGACAGTCCAAGATTCCTCCGGACTGTTTTTCTTTCCCTGTCTCCTTTCATGGAATCATTCAAGCCTGCTCCAGACTGGGACCTGGGAAACACCGAGAGTCTGCACTCTGTGGCCTGCAGCAGCCTGCCCAGCGCCGGAGAGATTAACAACAGAGCGACCACTCCCCAGAGAGAGACTTTCTGGATTTGTTATCTCGTCAGAACAGTGATCCAGTATTGTTCATTTTGTGTGTTGGGGGGTGCTCTGTCTGTTAAATAAACAGGTTCTTTCCACTTCTCTCCGAGGAATCCTTCCCAAACCAGATGGGGG
>JAGMWU010000027.1:3059325-3097220 GCA_018697195.1 Certhia americana | reverse complement strand
TCTTACTACAAAACAACTTAAGATTTACAATAGTTAATTGTGAACAAAGGATTAGTTCAAAGGCCTTCTTCCATGCTTTGCTTTCCTTGATTGTTTATTATAACTCATCTTTATAACTGTCCCATGACTGTGTTCCACACATTTCACAATTACAATTAGACAGGTTGTCTTTATTTACCTGACACTAAACCTAACTTGGTATTTCACACACCCACCCTAAAAGCTAGCAAGGACTCCAGTGTGGTGGGTCCCTGGTATAATGGGAGCTCTTGACATTTTTTAACAATCTATCTCTTCTAGACTTCTTTCAGTCCTTTCCCCCTGCTACTCTCTGTGGATACTCATTTTTTCTACAGCTCAAAGCCATTTGTTTTTCCAGTGAACTAAACAAAAATCTTTCTATGTACGGTCTGCATTTCCTGGATATTTCTTCTTCTTTGTGTTCACTGTCCTTATCATGCACCATATTCCAGAGCCAGTCCCTGTCCTGCCACAGGGTCTAAACACAGCTCTCTTTGTGCACGAAGTCTGGACGAAGACGCAGGAAGAGTGAGTATAGGCCGGTTATCCATTCGGTTGGGGTTGGGTTATCCCAAAGCGTGTCTGTGTGAGACGCCCGGAAAGGGCGAAGTGAGTGCGGACCCTCAGTAGCGCGGTTCCAAAAAACTCGTGAGGGATTGGGACACGAAAAAGGGGAAGCATGAGGGTGTGTGTAAGAAGGCGTTTTGGAAGATGGGACAGAAGAAAAGCAAGCCCTCTGCTCCCATGGGTGGTTCTGAGGCTAAGATTAGGCTCCCACAGATACCACCAGACAGTCCGTTAGGGCTAATGATAAAATCTTGGAATGAATACCCTTCTAGGCACGGTAAAAGTAAAGTAAAAATGATACATTACTGTATAGAAATATGGGGTAGGAAACAAATCAGGAGCGACCACTTCTATTGGCCAGTTTTTGGGGCCTTTGAGGATTGGGTATGTCAAGCCCTAAATATATATATAAATTCGAAAGAACCATTCTGTCCAGAAGAAAGCAAATATGCTTCTTTGCGGATAGGATCGAAAACTAGAGCCCTTTTATTCCCACTCAAAGAAAAGATGGGAGAGAAAAAAGAAGAAGGCTAGAAATGAGGATGAGATACCCACTTCTCCTCCTCCATATATACCTCCACCACCTCCCCCACTCCCATCCGCCCCACAACATTCAGAGAGTTACGATTCTTCCCCGGATTCCCCTGAACAGAACCAGAGGGTCACCAGGAACCAGACAAGGAGACAAGAATCAGAGAATAATTTGTATCCCCTCAGGGAAATAGCCATGGGAGGGCCACAACCAGGAATGGGATATGTATCTGTCCCCTTGAACTCAGGAGATGTGAGAGAATTTAAAAAGGAAATGGGGAATTTCTTAGAAGATCCATTGGGGGTGGCCGAACGGGTGGACCAATTCCTAGGACCTGACATATATACCTGGGATGAATTACAGGCCATACTGGGAATTTTATTTACTGCAGAGGAAAGGGACATGATTTGGAGGGCAGGTATGAGGATTTGGGATGAACAACACCAACAGGGACCTGCTGCAGATATCAAATGGCCTCTGCAGAGACCCCCCTGGAATAACCAGAATGCAGTTGACAGAGGTCATACACAGGATTTAAGAACTATTATTATTCAAGGGATAAGGGAGTCTGTCCCTAGAGGGCAAAATATTAATAAGGCCTTTAATGAACATCAAAGAAAAGATGAAACTCCCACAGATTGGTTGGAGAGGCTTAGGAAGAATTTACAACTTTATTCAGGTTTAGACCCAGTTACTCTGGTGGGCCAGGCCTTGCTTAAAACCCAGTTTGTCGCTAAATCTTGGACAGACATTAAGCGAAAACTGGAAAAGACAGAGGATTGGCAGGATCAAGGATTAGATGAATTATTGAGGGAAGCTCAGAAAGTGTATGTTCGGAGAGAGGATGAGTCACATAGGAAGCAAGCTAAGATGTTGGTTGCGGCTATCAGAGAAGGACAAAGAGAGCCCCCTACTGGGAAAAGAAGTGACTCTTGTTCCCTGAAATATCAACCTCGAAAGGGTTTGAGAGAAAGGCAGGGGACCTTAGTTTCTTATTTCTGTGGAAATAAAGGACATATGAAAAAGGATTGTAGGAGGAGATTGTTGGAGGAGAAGATGTTCAAGGAAGACTAGGGGTGTCAGGGGCTCTGTTTGCTGGGGATCTGAGAAAGAACAGAGACTTAATAAAACTAAAAATAGGTCCTCAGCAGCAGAGAAATTGAGTTTCTAGTGGACTTGGGAGCAGAAAGATCTACTGTTCAGAAATTACCCCAAGGTTGTGAAATATCCCCTGAAACTATTCAGGTCATTGGGGCAAAGGGAGAACCTTTTGGGGTCCCAGTAATCAAAGATGTAATAATTGAAACCCCCACTAAATTTGGAATAGGATCTTTATTATTGCTGCCTGGGGCTGATTATAACTTATTGGGAAGGGATTTAATGATAGAATTAGGAATTAGTTTAGAAGCAAGAAGTGATACACTAAAGGTGAAGTTGTGTCCCTTGAGGGCAGTGGATGAAAAGAAAATTAACCCTGAAGTGTGGTATACTCCAGACTCAATAGGTAAGTTGAACATTGAGCCTTTTATGGTAACTATTAGAAACCCAGAAATACCCATTAGGATAAAGCAATATCCACTACCTTTGGAAGGGAGACAAGGCTTAAAGCCTGAAATCCAGAGGCTACTCGATAAAGGACTACTTGAGACCTGTATGTCCCTTTTTAATACTCCCGTCTTGCCCTTAAGAAAACCAGATGGGGCTTACAGATTAGTACATGATTTGCGAGAAATTAACAAAAGGACTGTAGCCCACTTCCTGGTGGTAGCAAATCCATACACCCTTTTGAGCCAACTGGGCCCTGACAATCAGTGGTACAGTGTAATAGATTTAAAGGATGCCTTTTGGGCATGTCCCCTTAAGGAAGAATGTAGGGATTATTTTGCTTTTGAATGGGAAGATCCAGATACACATTGAAAACAACAACTGCCTGTGCTGGGCCCTTCTGCCACAGGGCTTTACAGAGTCTCCCAATTTATTTGGGCAGGCCCTTGAACAAATCTTGAGAGAATATGAATTGGGTGAAGAAATAACCTTGGTTCAATATGTAGATGATTTATTATTGGCAGGTAAAGATGAAGAAAAAGTGAGACAAGAAAGCATTAAACTGTTAAATTTTTTGAGTTTGCAGGGATTAAAAGTATCTAAATCAAAGTTACAATTTGTAGAAAAAGAAGTAAAATATTTAGGACACAGACTAAGTAGAGGAACTAAGAAATTAGATCCTGAAAGAGTTAACGGTATATTATCACTGCCAGTCCCTAAAAACAAGAGGCAGGTCAGGCAGTTGCTAGGCCTTCTGGGATACTGTAGACAATGGATTGAAGACTATAGTAAGAAGGTAAAATTTCTTTATAACAGTGTCCAAGGACAGCCTATTAAAATGGTCAAAAGAAGATGAGCAATTAGAAATCTTAAAAACTGATCTGGTAAATGCTCCTGTTTTAAGTTTACCAGATGTTAAGAAACCTTTTTTCCTCTTTATTAATGTTGAAGAGGGAACAGCATTCGGGGTATTAGTACAGGAATGGGCAGGAAAAAGGAAGCCTATAGGATTTTTCTCAAAACTCTTAGATCCTGTAAGTAAAGGCTGGCCTACATGCCTACAAGCTGCAGTAGCTGCAGCTCTTTTGGTAGAAGAGGCACACAAGATCACTTTTGGAGGAAAGCTAAAGGTATTATCACCACACAATATTAGAGGAATCTTGCAACAAAAAGCTGACAAATGGATTACAGATGCGAGACTTTTAAAGTATGAGGGTATTCTAATATCCTCGCCTAAACTAGAACTTGAGGTTACTAACTTACAAAATCCAGCACAGTTTTTGTATGGGGAACCAAAAGAAAAAATAACTCATGATTGTTTGCATAATATTGAAGAGCAAACAAAAATAAGACCAGATTTAGAAGAAGAGAAGCTGGATGAAGGAGAAAAGCTTTTTGTTGATGGTTCTTCCCGGGTAGTGGAAGGGAAAAGTGTTGAGAAAGAGTTAAGAGTTACTGTTTGTTATGTTATTGTTGCATAGTTAATGTTTTTGTTGTGTTAATAGTTAGTATGACTATTAAATAATATTAACAATCACTTATTTTGTACCCCCCCACACACTGTATCTTTACCCTAAGTTGCTGTGTCCTGTTTCGTGTTCGGGTATCCCCTCTCCCAAGATACCTGTATCCTGTTCCTGTTTCCTGTTTCCATTGGGTGCCGCCTCCACTGCTCCTCTACATATGAGATCTAAATAGCTCCACCCCCAAACTATGTGGACCCTCATAAATCTAAGCAACTACCGGAAGTGAGACCACCGTATGCAGACCCCTGAAGCCTGAAAGCCGATGCACAAATATTTTACAAAACCACGCTGGAAGACTGGGCAGGACAACAGATTATTGTGGAGCTATTTTGTCATCTCGCTATAACCACAACAGAACCCGCTCAGAGCCACCCCCTAGACCTCGACAAGCCAAAAACCGGGAAATCTCCTATAGGACTCCTGTGAGGTTGGAGCCCCCAGCTCTGCCTTCGGGCAAAGCTGCTTGTACCTCCTCCTCTTCATTGTCCGCAGGGAGCAGTGGCGGTGAGCGCGACCCCTCAAGCCCCCACACAGTCTGATCTAATAAAGGCTTAAAAAGGGAGCAGAAGGTCTCCTAGCCCTTTTATTCTTCTCAAATTTGAGTGGCTCATCTGGGATAGCCACACCCGAAGAGGACACCTGGACAGGACGGCCGCTTGCTTCAGGGACTCTTGGGAGCAGCTGGCAACCCCCGGATGCAGAGATTAGCCTGAGCAAGGACAACGCAGAGGAACGCCGGTTTGGTAAGACACCGGCGGCAGGAGTGGGAGGCGAGCAAGTGTGGTGTGAATGAGACGGGAGCCGGCAGCTCGGAACCCCCGAAGCGAGTGAGGACTCCTTAGTACCGCGTTTTCGGACTCCCGAGAGGGGGCTGGCCGGGAGCAGGAGGAAGCGAGTGAGGGCCTATCAAGGCCTAGTGAGTGATTGAGGCACCTCCTAAGGGGATAGAGGAAGTCCCCCCCTCCAGGCATGTGGAGCAAGATCTGGTGTGAGTCGCACGCATTGGGGTAGGCCCCCCCCCTTAAGGAAAGGGCTGTAGCGACAACCTAGGTAACTCCCGGGGTGGTGTGTCGGGGTACCTAAGTTATGTGTGAGTGAACACACCCCCCTCGCTTGGGTACCTGAGAGGACCTGAGCGGGGAATTGGAATTGGGGGTCCACAGGCCCTACCGGCACCAGGTGGTCAGTGAAGGACCTTCACTTCCCGACGTCTGTGACACAGGACGTGCTGAGAGGCCATAGCTGTCACGGCTCAGTGTCGGCCCAGGGAGTTCCTGGGAAGGGAGGTTGTCAACTTGCTGCCAGAGCACAGGGGCAGGTAGTCTGCGCAGGCGGGCGAGGCAGCTAGGGTAACACACACACATGCATCCCTTCGCCAAAGCCATCTCTTGGTGGGTGGGGTGGCTAGGAGGCGAAAAGGGAATTTTTCCACCACTTACTTACATTCAGCCCTCACGCAGAAGCTATCCTCACTGGGGAAGGGGGATAGTCAGGGAGTGGAGGGGCAGGGGGTTGCAGGGTGAGCCCTGCTGACCAAAAACTTTGTGGACGGCACGGAGACAGGGGCAGGGGAAGATCCCAGGTGGTCTAGTGCTAGGGTCCCCTCAACATCGACTCAGTAGTGCTCATAGTCTCCACTGACTGGGGAGTCAGGGAGGCAAGGTGGGGGCGGGATGAAGAGAGTATTTTTTATTTTTGTGAAAAGTTGTGTTGCCTGTCAGTTGTGCTTCATTTGGGTAGAGGCACAGTCAGTTCCTAAGTTCAGGCCCAGAGTCAAGAGGAGAAATGGGGCAGTGTTTGAGTAAAAGAGCAAGCCCCAAAGGGAATGAAGAGACTACCAGAACCATTCCCCCTGATAGCCCGTTAGAACAAATACTAAACCACTGGGACACACAAGAGGCCACCAAGGGCCTAGACCAGATTAAAATGATCCATTATTGTATGGAGGTTTGGCCCAAATTAGAAATGCAAGGACAGTGGCCATAGTATGACACTAGAGATCCTTGGATGTGCTCTTAATTATACTAACATCTAAAAACCAAAAGAGTTTCAAGCCCAGAAGAAATAACATACGCAGCCTTGTGGCAAAAAGATAAAATAGAAACAGAACTAGTAAAATTATGCAAGTTAAAAGAACAGAAAGTAGAAGTTAAGGAAAGTAAAGAGCAAGAGAAGGAAACTAGTAGAACTAGTAATAAATGGGACCCCTTAGAGTACCTGCCTCCCCCTCCCATATACCCAACAATGCCCCAGACTCCCCCTTGCAACTCCCAGGCTATCCCAGCCTCCATATCACCTTCACTTAACCCTCCTGTTTCCAGTCAGAATCCTTTCTGCCTGAACCTGTCCTCCTCTACATTTTCAGCCCCTCCCACTGTCACTGTATCTTCTCCCTCAGCCCCATTACCGGTTCCTTTTAATTTGCCTGTAACAGTTCCTTTACCTTCCTAATAACCCCTTATAGCACTGGAGACTATATAGAAGGAGAAGAAATAACCAGAGAGTACTTAGAGACAATTGGAAAGACTCTAAATAATTTAAGAAAAAGAGGGTATCTCCCTCAAACCTCCCCACTTGACACCAATACCCACCAAATCAGTCCTGGGGATTGGGTGTTAATCAAATCCTGGAAAGACACCCCATTAACCCCAAAATTTGAAGGTCCCTTCCAGGTTCTGCTAGTAACACATGCTGCCATACGGACCCAAGAAAAAGGCTGGACCCACATTTCTCGCATGAAAGGACCAGTACCAGCTCCCCCTAACTGTGGAAAAAACCCAGAAAAATCCCCTACGAATTTCCCCAAATGGATTGCCATCCATGATCCTGCCAGCCTTAAAGTAACTCTTAAGAGACAGCCAAAGACAGATTGAAAGAGGAAAAGACAAAACCTGCAGAAATCCGTGAAGCAAAATTGTTGTTAAAATTACTATATTTATTAAGTTGTCGCAATTGTTAATGTATTGATACAAATTGTTAATGTTTTGATAAAAATTGTTAATGTTTTTATACAAATAAAGTGAGTTAAATAAGAAATCCCCCCGTTAACTTCCCTCACAGAACATTTCCCAAGGGTGGTTAAGTTAAAAGGTGGGAGAAAAAAAAAGAAGACCCTATCATCCCTCCACATCCCTCCAAAACCTAAGAGGCAAGACCGGGTGAGGCTAAAGAGGAAAGGTGGGCCATGACGCTCCCTCAAGAAAAACTAGCTCATACCGGATTCTTAGGTGGACTAATGTTAGTCCAGTCAATAAGCTTTGTAGTAGGAGGGAGTAGAGAAGAATGCACGAAGTGCTACTACCCTCTTTATGATGAGGAAGACCTAGGATCACTAATGAGGGTTCACACAAACATTAATCCCACCTGTTTTGATCATACACAATTGGAAACTTGCCAAGAGGAAAGAAAAACCTATTGGCTCACAAAAAATACTGCCTCATCTAGGCAGCGCCTGATTGGTGAATGTCCTGTAAGGGAAGCCTGGTTCTGCTTCGAACAAGAAGGAATGAATGACATAATAAAAGAAAAACAATTGATGGTAAAAAAAGAGAACCTGGATGAAACGCTAGATAAAAATCTATTCATTGACTTAATTGAGAAAATTAGCAAAGAACTAAATTTAACCAATTGTTGGGTATGTGGAAGTACCCAAATGTCAGATATTTGGCCCTGGGAAGGAATTAGCTTAACACCTCTAGATGTTTTGAGATGGAAATTAACAGAGCAAAACCCCCAAATCACAGGAAAAAGGGGGCGAGAACAATGGGATCTGAAAGCAAGAGTGATTGGAGAAGAATGTATTAAGAGGACAGGGAAGAAATACCAAACCCCTGTAGGAAAAATGGCCTGCAAGAGATATTTAATTGTAAAAGATTCAGGGAGCAGATGGATCCCACAAGAACCAAATAGGTATTGGACCACTACAAGAAAAGAAAGGGGATGTATTTACCATGAGGGGTATAGACTATATGAATGTGCAGACAGAGGAATAAATCCTTTCCAAGGATTGAAAGAGCTCTCAAAATATTGGGAGTGCCCCACGAACACCCAAGACATATTTTGGAAAGCTCCTAAACATTTATTCTGGATTTGTGGAAGCAATGCTTATACCCACCTCCCTGGGGACTGGGCAGGAAACTGCACTATTGGAGCAATAAAACCTACTTTCTTCCTCCTACCTAAAGAATCAGGGTCATACTTAGAAATTCCCTTGTATGATGACCTAAGGAAAAAGCACTCGAAATAGGAGACATGTAGTAGCTCTAGAAAGCAATCAAAAATGGAAAAGAAAAATTTGGACCCCTGAAGAGATAATCAAGACCTATAGACCAGCCACTTGGGCCCAAGATGGATCCTGGGGTTACCGTACTCCTATTTATATGCTGAATCGAATCATCCGTCTCCAGGCAGTACTAGAAATACTGTCAAATAGAACAGCACTCGCCCTAGACCACATTAGCACACAATTGGCACAAACCAGAGCTGTAGTCTACCAGATTCGGCTAGCGGTAGACTACCTATTGGCAGATGAAGGAGGCATTTGTGGAAAGTTTAACTCCTCAGAGTGCTGCCTGGAAATAGATGATAAGACTAAAGTTATCAGAAGCATCTCAAAAGAGATATGAAAGGTAGCTTATGTGGGCACCCAAGAATGGACTCCTCTGTGGAACTCAGACTGGTGGAATGACTTTTGGTCATTCAAGGGAGAATGGTGGAAGAAAGCAGCCTTTATTGCTGTCTGTACTTTTGCTAGCTTTTTGTTTTTACCCTGTCTACTCCCCTGTATAATCAGGACAGTGACGACCACAGTGCAAGCTAGTATTCAGATCCCTAAGACAACTGGGGAAAAACAAGCCAAAATTATGTTAATGGAAACTAAAAATCAGAACCAAGGACACGAAACTGCCATGCAAATATATAACCAGTACCAAAAATTTAGAAAAATACACTCACAAGAGTCAAAAATTGAAAGTTGATGCGGGCTAGAGCCTGATCAAAGTATAAGAGGGGGATATTGTTGAGAAAGAGTTAAGAGTTACTGTTTGTTATGTTATTGTTGCATAGTTAATGTTTTTGTTGTGTTAATAGTTAGTATGACTATTAAATAATGTTAACAATCACTTATTTTGTACCCCCCCACACACTGTATCTTTACCCTAAGTTGCTGTATCCTGTTTCGTGTTCCGGTATTCCCTCTCCCAAGATACCTGTATCCTGTTCCTGTTTCCTGTTTCCATCGGGTGCCGCCTCCACTGCTCCTCTACATATGAGATCTAAATAGCGCCACCCAGTATGCAAACCATGTGAACTCCCATGAATCTAGGCGACTACCGGAAGTGAGACCACCGTATGCAGACCCCTGAAGCCTGAAAGCCGATGCACAAATATTTTACAAAACCACGCTGGAAGACTGGGCAGGACAACAGATTATTGCGGAGCTATTTTGTCATCTCGCTATAACCACAACAGAACCCGCTCAGAGCCACCCCCTAGACCTCCACAAGCCAAAAACCGGGAAATCTCCTATAGGACTCCTGTGAGGTTGGAGCCCTCAGCTCTGCCTTCAGGCAAAGCTGCTTGCACCTTCTCCTCCTCTTCATTGTCCGCAGGGAGCAGTAGTGGTGAGCGCGACCCCTCGAGCCCCCACACAGTCTGATCTAATAAAGGCTTAAAAAGGGAGCAGAAGGTCTCCTGGCCCTTTTATTCTTCTCAAAAAGGAAATCAGGATATGCAATAGTTAATGGAAAGACATTTAAAGTCATAGAATCAGGACCATTGAATCCCACCTGGTCTGCCCAAGCCTGCGAACTATATGCAGTCTTAAGAGCTTTGCAAATGCTAAAAGGAAAAGCTGGAACAATCTGCAAAGATTCTAAATATGCATTTGGTGTAGTGCACACATTTGGTAAAATCTGGGAAGAAAGGTGTCTAATAAATTCCCAAGGGAAAGGACTGATTCATCAAGAACTAATAATTAGAATTTTGCAAGCTTTACAGGGGCTGGTAGGGATAGCTGTGGTACATTTAAAGGGGCACCAAAGGGGATTAAACACGTTGGTGAGGGGAAATAATTTAGCAGACCAAGAAGCAAAAAAAGCTGCCCTATTGGTATTTAGAGAAAAAAAAAAACTGGGATCCTTGGGAAGGGGCCAGGAAAAAGTGCACCACATGTGGAGAAGATTTATTTAAACCCCCTTGTTATGACTGTTGGAAAGAACTTGGAAGTGATGTTACAATTCGACACGATCGAACAGACACACACACAACACCTTTCTCCGAGCAAGGCAGAAGCAAAAGAGGAAGTTTATTATAAAACTCTGATTTATATAGGTTACACACACTGTCCCCTTGATTGGTCAAACAACTGACCTCCTTTGAGACCACACTGGTCAAACCATAGGTCCATCAACTCTCACTTCCTTTTAGAAAGGAATGTAAGTAATCGTTGTTTACAAAAATGTGTGTGTGAAATCTGGCTCCAGAAGTTCAAAACATCAGAAGGCTAGACGAAACATGCAAAAGCAAGGGCAACAAAGTGATGCACTATACTGTAGCTGCAACAACCTCAAATACAAATATTGTTGTATACATGGAGAAAAACATTATCTTTTTAGCTTTACTGTGCAAGAAAAAGACAAATTGACACAAATGGGGGCAGAAGAAATTGAGACAGGAAAATGGGAACTCCCAGATGGTCAAGAGGTTGTTCCAAAGACCATGGCTATAAGAATTATGTGTAAATACCATGAAAACACCCATTGGGGAGTTCAAGCGTTAATAGATCAATTTGCATTAAAACATGTGTGCATTGGAGGGTATAATATAGCAAAGAGAATAGTGAATGAATGTTTGATTTGCCAGAAAGTAAATAAGCACCAATTGAGAGAGAGACCCCTTGGAGGAAGAGAATTGGCTCACCGACCATTTGCCAAAATTCAATTAGATTTTACTGAACTACCTAAAGTAGGGAAGTATAAGTACTTGCTGGTAATAGTAGATCATTTAACTCTCTTTGTAGGGGCATTCCCAACTGCTAGAGCCACCGCCCAGACTGTGGTAAAGCTTCTGCTTGAGAATATTATACCCAGATATGGCTCTATAGAAACAATAGACGCCGATAGGGGACCACACTTTGTTTCAAAGATTATAAAGGAAGTTTTTGCTCCTTTAGGAACCAGATGGGAGTATCACACCCCCTGGCATCCACAAAGCTCAGGAAAAGTAGAGAGGGTGAATGGGGAAATAAAGAAACAACTGACAAAATTAACATTGGAAACCAAGATGTCCTGGGTAAAGTGTCTCCCCTTAGCCCTGTTAAACATTAGGACACAACCTCGCACTGATTTAAGAATTTCTCCTTTTGAAATGTTGTATGGGATGCCTTATGATTTAGAGATTCCTCGAGATCATCCCTGGGTTGAAAACTTGCAATTTAAACAATATTTAACCCAGCTCATGACTAGGAGAAAACAATTGCAAGATAAAGGCCTAGTGGTGAAAAGGCCTCCATTAGATATTGCAATACACAATATACAACCTGGAGATAAAGTTTTAATTAGATCATGGAAAGAATCCTCATTAACCCCTCGCTGGGGAGGGCCTTATCTTGTTTACTCACTACAGAAACTGCTATTCGGACTGCAGAACGAGGATGGATGCATACCAGCCGAATAAAGGGACCAATCTCTGAAAAACAATGGGAGAGCTTTGGAAATTCAGAGACTTTGAAGCTAAAGTTGTGTAAGAAAAAGGATTAATGAGCTGGATTAAGACTATATTTTGCCCAAGAGAAGACTGTATTTGTTATCCATTTGTTTGTGTAAAATGTAACTTATGTGAAGAAAGCTGGTGGGAACATTGTAGTTACGGATATACTCCACCCGATCATTGCCGACAGTGTTATCAAAGAGAAAGAGAACTGACTGAACAAGCCTTGAAATTATTAGTGACCGCTGGGCGAGTAATCCCGTGGACCCGGCCCTGGTGGGATATTTTTGCACTCGTCATTGATCTGGAAAAGGGTTGTCTACATCCAAACGAACCCCGAAAATCAAACCCAGAGATTTTACAGATAATTTGCAGAACCACAGTGGCTAAAATTCCCAGTATAATGCCTCAAGTAAAAGCTAAGAGCTGGGAAGCCTATAAGGAGAGAAATAAACAAAAAGAGCATTCTCCTGAAGAATATGTTTGCTGCCTAGAAGATGGTACACCTTGCTGCACTAGGCAAAAGTGTAGGCAAGGAGGAGGCAGAGATGTAAAGAAGTGGAGGCTGGAAAAGAAATGCTCAAGGGAGCTGTATAACAATAAAGAGCATTACTTGCCAGTAAGGCCCTAGGCTTTAGTACTTGAGGTGAGAATGAAAGGCACAAGAGGCACAGCCAAATTACATAAGTTAGAAAAGAAAGTTTTTATTAGAAACAAAACCCCACCAGCTCTCTCCAGTATTGGGTATTTATTTGTTTTAATTTGTGTAAATTTGGTACAAGCAGAGGATAACCTCCACCAACCATTTAAGTGATCCTTAATTTGGTGGGAGGATCAAAGTACAATTCAAAGCATTATTACGCCTGGAGCACCCAGCTTTACACCTGCTTTGTGTCAAATAGTGCCTATGGAGTTCTGCTTAAACCAAAAAGGATTTTATTTTTGCCCAAGCTCTAACCCTGGGCAGGGATATTGTAATAGCCCTGGACAATATTATTGTGCATATTGGGGTTGTGAAACTATTGCATCACACTGGGATCCAGGAGCAGGACCTGATAAATTCCTTAAAATAGGATAGGGGCCAAGTGGATGTACTACCCCTAAGAAAGATCCTAGCAGTGGTATGGTTTTGGCTTCCCGTGGGGGAATAAGACCTCAACCTTCCTATGGAAACTGCCAATTTATATATGTAAACGTATCTCAACCAACAGATCCTGGTTGGATAACTGGGAAAACATGGGGTATGAGATACTGGGAGCCAGGAACTGATAGAGGAGGATTGATGTTGATTAAAAAGGAAGTGGCAGTGCCTGAGCCTCAAGCAGTGGGACCTAATCCAGTAGTAAATGTTCCAAATGATTCATTCAAAAAAATAGAACACCAAAGTACTACTGAACCCTTTCCCTCAAAACATCACAGACCTATCCAATTTTGAGTCAGAGCCAAAGGTTAATCCTTTATGGAAACTCCTAGATACCACCTATCAAGTACTAAATTCAACTAATCCGAATGTAACACAGCATTGCTGGTTATGTTATGATATTAAACCTCCTTTTTACGAAGCAACAGGTATATACTCTAAAGCAAAAAGAATAAATGGTTCAAACCCAGCTCAATGTTTATGGGACTCTGAGGGTAGGAAACAAGGGATAACGATGCAACATGTATCAGGAAAAGGGAGGTGTGTCGGAAAAGTACCTCCAGAAAAAGATCATTTGTGTCAAGTAAAAACTTCCCTAAAAGGAAAGTTGTCTGCTGATTGGCTAGTACCCACCAACAATGCAAAATGGATTTGCTCTGAAACAGGGATTACTCCATGCTTATCTATTAAATTGTTTGATGAAAGCAGCGAGTATTGCATACAGGTAATGATTCTTCCCCGAATCATATACCATCCTGAGGAATTTGTGTATAATTACCAAAGTACTCAAAGTCATCATTTACAAAAATGGGAACCATTTACTCTTACTGCTTTAACTGTAGCCACCCTAATAGCCGTAGGAGCTGCAGGTGCAGGAACAGGAATAACATCACTAGTTCAACAAAATCAAAAGTTCCAATCACTTAGAATAGCTGTAGATGAGGACTTAGTCCGAATTGAAAAATCAATTAGTGCATTAGAAAAATCACTAAGGTCGTTATCGGAAGTGGTACTGCAAAACTGAAGAGGGTTAGATCTCATGTTTTTACAACAAGGTGGAGTATGTGCTGCGCTGGGAGAACAATGTTGTGTATATGCGGACCACACTGGAGTTGTAAGAAATACTATGACCAAACTCTGTGAGGGCCTAGAAAAACAAAAACAAGAACGAGAAATGAAACAAAACTGGTATGAATCTTGGTTTAACCATTCTCCTTGGCTTACCACCTTGTTGTCTACTCTTGCAGGACCTTTAATTTTAGTTATTTTAGTGCTAACCTTTGGACCATGTATATTTAATAAAGTCATTGCAATAGTGAAGAGTAGGCTAGAAGCTGCACATTTAATGCTAATTAGAGCCCGATATGAGCCTATAAAAGATGAAGAATTAGAATTAAGCTATGCTGAGCTCCAAAGATTTGATAAACAAAATGAGAAAAAGAAGAGGGGGAAATTGTAATAGGTATATACTCAAGTTTGTTAATCAAATCTTAACTAACTGTGTACACCTGGCCAAGGCTTTGCAGGGGAGGGAGGGGGAGCCTCCAGCCGCCTGAATCAACAAAGGTACCTTGGAGCAAGATAAAAACATCATGCATCCTGTCTGCCGACAGTGTAAAAGTTTTTTTGTGTATTCACATAATCCAGTGGGAAGATTAAGAAAGGAGGATTATGTCCCCCCATCCCCACGACCATCAGAAGACAGGAAGACGACCCTTAACAGGATGAATCACAGATACCAGGAGAAGAAGAGTAAAAAAACTGAAGACTGAACCGGGGAGGTGGTGTGTGTCTTTTGGAGGGAACAGGAGATTCCCGGGCCGCCCCAGCGCAGTTTTGCTTATTGCTGCTTGCATAATAAAATAATTTTCTTATTTGGCTTGACTCTGTCAGATTGAATTAGACAGCTAACTTATAACAGTCATACATTTTTTTACCTACAGATTACAATGCAGAATAAATGAGTGGCAGAAATAAACCAGGGGTCAAATATTCCAGAAAAATAAAAGTTATGCACTCAAGGCTGATAAATGCATCCCTTAACAATATTTCTTAAACTCTCTTATGATTTGTACCCATTTTGTTTGCTTGTAAATGTGAAATACGAAGTTATAATTTGTGTCGGGTAAATAAAAATTATTGATGTAATTGTGATTGTGAAATATGTGGAATACAGTCATGGGACAGTTATAAAGATGTGTTATAATAAACATGGAAAGCAAAGCATGGAAGAAGGCCTTTTGAACTAATCTTTTGTTCACAATTAACTACTATACATCTTATGTTGTTTTGTAGTAAGAATATGTGAATTATAACTTTAGATGTTGCCTTTTCTTTTGACAAATACTTTCTACTTGTAATTAACCTTAAGCTGTTTTGTAATAAGAACTTTTAAATTGTAGTTTGAGAATATTGCTTTGTATTAAGGATTTTTAAAACTGTAGCTTTAGAATGTATAAAAGGTTTAAACAAAAGAAGGAAGTGAGCCTATCTCACAATTCCTAACAAAACCTGAGGAAAACAGCCTGAGAAAGGAAGATGGACATCAACCCGCTGACTAATGGTTTTGAAAAGGGAAGCTGGGCCTCTACCATCTGGAATATGCATCCCAGGATGTATATCCTGAGAGGAATGGATCACAATGTAGTATAGAAATTGTGAACAAAACAGCTATCACCATCATTGATTTTACATCCTGAAGTATGCCTCCTGAGAGGAATGGATCACAATGAAGTAGAGTTATGACACAAAACTGGAATTAGAAACTGCTGAGAAAGACTACAGATATAAATACCAGCAGGCCTCAGCATTCGGTGTGCAGTTAGAGGGAGTGATCCCACTTCTGCATCCAGCACTGCTTTGCTTATATTTTACCATATGAATTAATAAATTGAACTACTGCTTGATATATTGGCTGAGTCAAGCTCCTCATTTTTAACATAAATGTGTCACATTTGAAGAGCTGGGACTGAAATTTTACTTAGCTATCTGCCTAATACACTTGAATGTGTACCAACCCATTTATATGTAATATTTGTGAGTTTATGTGTTTTATAAGTTAACTGTCTAATTAAATCCGACAGAGTCAAGCCAATTAAGAAAATTATTTTATTAAGCAAGCGGCAATAAGCAAAACAGCGCTGGGTGGCCTGGGGAATCTCCTGTTCCACCAAAAGACACGCGACCTCCCATCCCCAGCTCAGTCTTTCGTTCTTATACCTTTCTTCTTCCGATATACATGATTCTCTTATACATCTTCTGAGTCTGTGCAGCCTGTTGCTAAGGATCGTCTTTCTATCTTCTGGTGGTCATGGGGAGGGGGGCGGGCATAATCCCCCTCTCTTAATCTTTTGTTGACATTATCTGCAGAACAGGATGTATGCTGTTATCTTGCCCAAAGTACTTCTGCTGACTCAAGCAGCTCCCCCTCCCTTCACCTATAAAGCCTTGGCAAGGAGTACACAGTTAGTTAAGATTTGATTAACAAACATGAGTATATACCTATTACAGTGTGTGTATACATACTGCATGTGTATCTATAATTATTTTGTACAGAAAATCATGCTTTGAAAAGCCAGTGTCTATAAAGGAGAGAGAGGAGGTCTGCAACTTTATTTGAATAAAAGGAGAGGATCCACTGGGGCACAAGCCTGTGGGGTTTTCTCTCTTGAGGTTTCAGACAGCGCAGCCTCCTTTTATCCTGAACTCCTGGACGCACCTTGCCCTCTTTCCTTCCCCATTATACAGCTTTCCCAAACCACCTATCTCATATTTCCCCCTTAAATATGTCATTTTCCCTCAAAGTTCAGAAACTCAGACATGTGCAGACCCACTTGTCTGTTTCAGGAGCCAAGCTGTCTGCACTCTGTAACAAACCAGCAGCTCAAAGTTAGTAGAAGCATTAAGACCCATTTCAAAGACATTAACACCCATCAAATTGTTTGTAAGGACATTAGCACACATCTTTCCCCTCAATCCCTCCTCTTCTTATTTCTCAATTTGTCTTTACAAACTCTAGTAATTATTAACTTAACCCTTTTTAACAACTTGGAACATTTGAAACACCCCCTCCCAACTTTTTTAGTCTGGTCACTGCATCAGGTGTGGCAAGTAAATGCAGAGAAGTAGAGAGTACAGTAAATACAGGGAACAAAGTGGCTGTCTCCCATCTTTCTCATCCAGCTGAGATGTCCAAATCTCCAAGGCCTCAGAGACCTTGACCTGATTGTGATGTGTCCACCCCTGTTCAGCTGTCTTGACAGCTGTTTCTGTGGTCATCAACACTTGGAAAGGTCCATGACACTTAGCCACCAGTGGTGCTTCTTTTCACTCCTTAACTAGGACCCAATCTCCTGGTTGGATGTTGTGAACAACAAAGTCCAAAGGCAGGGTCTGTGCCAGCTGAGCTTCCTGTCAGAGATTTCATGATAGACAGTATCCGGGGCCACATATTGCTTTAAATATACATCACTTCTTTCCACACCCCCTCCCCCACCACCAGGCTGAGAGCAAACAGGGTAAGGAATTCCAAACATTAGTTGAAAGGGAGATGAGAGGAATGAGAAGGAGGTGTTTTTACAAACAAGCTGTGGGCCTGATGGTAGATAAGACCAGACACTGAGAGGTGAAAGAAGCAATGGTGTGCAACCATAAATTCCATAGGAATTCCATTAACTGACACAGACTGTTACTCACTCAAGACTATGCTAAATCCCTGGATTTAGAGAAAAAGAACAGAGACACTAAGGAAAAGAAAAACAGGGGGGAGGGTACACATTAGAAAGACGATCTATTAGGGGGGAGGGAAGTCTGTACCTCTCAAGTACCTCAGCCAATGGGGAAAGAGAGAGGGAAATGCATCCGGGAACTGCATCCAGGAAATTAGGATAAAGAGGAGGCTGCATCCTCTAACAAATTTGAGAGACCCTGGGGGAAATGCACATGACTTCTTCCTTTATTCAAATAAAGTTACAGGACTCCTCTGTCTCCTTTTTGGACATAAACCTCTGGTGTTTGTGGACTAATTTTCCTGACAATCTGGGGGCTCTTGTTCAGGATCTTTCTACTGTGCGGGGGCGGTGGGCAGCGAGCAGAGCTGAAGGCACGCCTCACCCAGTTTCGGTGATCAGATCCCCTTGGTGGCGGCCGGCACTAGGCAATAGATGGAGTTCCTGAGACTGTCCAGGAGACAGATGAGTGGCAGACCGAGGGTCCGTGAAGAGCCCACAGGGAAGGACCACTGAAAATCTTACCAATGAGTGAAATGGGATCTTCCGGGAGTAAACCTGGGAGGGCACTCATGGAGGGCAGCACAGGTAAAAGAAGGGACCCACAGAGGTTTGCAATGGTAACGCCAGGAAGTGGCCCTGACAAAAATGAAGACAATCACAAAATATCTCCCAAGAATCCCTTGGAAGAATGTGGAGTTGGTTTGCACATTCTCCCAGAAGTAATTGAAGACATGGATGCCCAAAGGGGGCAATAAGAGAAAGTAGAGAAAGGGTCTCGACAATCCATGCCTGGGGCGGGGAATAAGGAGAGTCAAGAGGGGGTTTTGACAACAGGAGATGGACAAATAGTGTTGTTATGTTGAGAAAAGATTAGTTGAAGGGGAGTGTGGAGAGATTTGTTTGAGGCAAGGAGTGGCAGGACTGGGTGCAGAGGTGCTGGACCAGGAGCACAGGTTTGGAGCCTGTGGGAGCTGTAGGGCAGCTGGGTCTCAGTGCCAAGCAGTGCCTGACCCCGCCACCCCTGGACAGGGGTGGCGGTGGCCACCGGCCCCCATGAGGTTGCAGGGCCCCCCGGCCACATGAGATGTTGTGGGTCGTGCCTGCTGGGAGCGTCGGGGGCGGGGGGGGGGGGGGGGGGGGGGAAGGGAGGAGCATTTTGGAAACTGGCAGGACAGGACAGACACTGGCTCTGGTATACGGTGTGTGATAGAGAGTGAACACGAGGATGAGGAAGAAGACATATCTGGGAAAGGCAGATTGTATGTGGAAGGATTAGGATTTTCTTTTAAGGATTTTGTTTGACTCACTGGAAAAATGAATGGTTTTGAGCTCTGGGAAAATGAGTACTCACAGGCAGTAGCAGGGGAAACTAGAAGAAGGACAGAATAAGTCCCTGGATGAACTGTTTAGAAAGATACATCAAGTGTATGTAAAAAAGGATGAGGAAAAGGCAAAAGCAAAGGCAAAGGTGATGGCAGAGTTTTTACAGCCCCAGAGGGATAAATCACAGGACCCAAGGGGTCCCCCAGGATAGAAGGGATGGGGTTGGCCACAAGGAAGTGGCAGAGGCATTCCCTCCTCAGCAGGAGGGAGCCAAACCAAACAGCGGTTGGGAAAGAATCAGTGTGCTATCTGGAGGGCAGAGGGACACTGGAAGCGGGAATGTCCACAGAGAGAGATGGATCCTCAGGAGGAGAAAGTCCAGAGGATAATGGAGATGGATTGTTAGGGGTGTCGGGAGGCTCCCAGTATACCAGGGACCCAGCACACAGGAGCCCTTGTTAACTTTTAAGGTGGGTCCTGTAAAATATGTGTGCGTGATTTGTGTTTGATAAATGTCAGCTCTGTTGAGGCGAAATTTGCAAGGTAGCTGAAGTCACAATAGGGAAGTCCAGCTGCAATGATACTAAATAAAGACAGAGATGGGATGAAGCAGGATGTGATTATTTGTATAAGATTAGCTGCCTTTATTGCTTGCTTGATGCTTTAGTAGTGTATGCTTGCGCAAAGGAAAGTTGAACGCAAGGTCATTAAGGAAAATAAGTCCCCTTCATCCAGCGACTCCTGAAAGAGGGAAGAAGACTCCCTAGTAACAGTGGAGAGTCTGCACAGTACAATCTTAAAGACGAAAAACTGAAGAAACGAAACTAGGCAGGAACTGACAAGAAACAAGTCCTATAACAGTATAAAACTAAGACCAACTGCAAATGCAATTTATGAGCCATTTTGTAGAGCAAGGACTCTATGGTCACCCAGTGCTGCTTGCTTGCCATTCTCAATAAATTTATTAATTAATTGTAAATTGGTTCTGTAAGTTTATAACAGCCCAGATCGAAAAGAGGTGTATTTCCTGGTAGACACAGCGGCCTCTCAATCCACCTTAAATTTTATCCCTAAGGGGGGAAAATTGCCAAAGAGATCATTGATTATTCAAGGGGTGAGTGGAAAGGATGAGTGAAAGCATTTTATTCAACTGCTGTTAGTAGATGTGAGAGACAGGTTTGAAATGCATAAATTCCTGTTTGTTCCTAATTGTGATTGTAATTTACTGGGAAGGGATTTGATGGCTAAAGTGGGAATGCAAATTAGTATTGTGAAAAATGACAGAGTCTAACACTGTGGTAACTTTGTGTAAAATGTCTGAGAAGGCTTTTGCTGAAATAAACCTAAAAGTGTAGGCAGCTCCAGGGAAATATGGAAAACTAGACACAGAGCCTTTCCAAATTACTTTGAAGCAACCAGGACAAGTGGTGTCTAAAAAGCAATACCCTATTTCAAGGGAAGATGGCAAAACAGCAGTTGACATGGACAGTCCTCCTGCAGGGATATACAGTCACTGGTTTTGTTTGGGAAAGCATTGCAGAAATTATTAAGAGAGTTTACTGCACCCTCAGAAGATAGGTTGGTGCAGTATGTGGATGTTATAGATGGGTAATGAGATGGTTGGCTCTCACAATTAATGGATATGTATGTTAAGAGAAGTTTCATAGATGTATAGTTATGTTGCTTTAATATGTTCTCCCCATGGTTCTCTCCCCCTTCCCCCTTGTATTGTTGACACTGGTTGGGTCATGGCAACACCTGATCTACAATCAAGTTGTAAGAAAATGATCTCCACCAATGGATGGCAGAAAAGGAGTTGACTGACAAGACTTTGGGAGGGGCTAAGGGTATAAAAAGCAAAATATCCATTTTGTAGACGAGCATGTGGCAGATGGTCATATGCTCCCAGCGCTCTGCCTCTTTCCTTATTCAGCCTTTTATTGTATTTTGTTAAGGTTTAATAAACATTTGAAATTTTAAAAAGTGAGCGGTGTTTCTCACAGTGGATGATTTGCTTTTATCAGGGGAACAGGAAAAGATGGTTGAAGAGGCTACTGTGAAGCTGCTTAATTTTCTTGCTAAAAAGGGGCTTCGAGTGTCTGAAAAAAAGGTGCAGTTGGTAGAGAAAAAGGTTAAGTATTTGGGACACATTTTGACTGTAGGGTTACGATGTATTGATCCAGAAAGAATACAAGGAATCTTACAAGTACCATTAACCTGTTGGTATTACCAATATCACAGATGAAACTTGCCTTGGCTTGCCTGGCCCTGCTGCTGAACCAAATAGCAGCAGCTGTGGTGTTTTACCCCAGAGACACCTTTGGTTAGCTGGGCGCTGCAGACAAGTCCAGACCTGTTGGAGCTCTCAGGTTTCCCTCTGATGGAGAAGCTGTGCGGTGGTGGTGAAGGAAGGAGTTGGTTCTGATAGAGGGTTTAATCCAGGGCTTTTATTCTGGCACACATGCCTCTGATTCCAGCAAGTCCTCTAACAGAACCTATCAGAACTGTAACCCAACTTCTGTAACAGGCTACAGTAACTGTCTGCTGTAACTGCTTGCTGTAACTTCTGTAACTGACTGCCGACCGTATGGTCCTTGTCCTTTTACCCGGGGGAGGGGGAGGTGGGAAGGGAGAAGAAGCCACCAACCAGGTACGGGAGGGGAAGACTCAAGGGACAAAGGACACCTGGAAAGCCCAATGCCCCCTAAGGGGAAGAGGGTATCTTTTGAATTTGCCAATCACTCGATACTCTTTTGGAATTCCAGGATTGACAGACAGTGCTCAGCAGGGGGCAGGGGGGGGGGAAAGGAAAGCTGATTCATATATGGGGGGGGGGGGAATCTCCAGGGGAGGAACCAGGTTTCCAAAGTAAACCATGAAATCGCACCACTACATTACCCCAGACAAAGAAGGAGCTATGGCAGTTTTTAGAGTTGGTGGGGTACTACAGAGCATGCATTGAGGGGTTTTCTGGTTTATCCAGACTTTTGTATGAATTTTTAACCCAAGACAGTCTTAATGTTGTGGTACGGACACCAGAAGGAGAGCAAAGGTTTAGAAAATTAAAAGGCAAATTGATTAACGCCCCAGTCTTAGCTCTTCCAGATTGTAGAAAAGGAATTTGGGTTATATGTGGATGTTAATCAGGGCCATGCTAAAGGAATTTTGGTGCAAGAACACAGGGGAACATGGTGGCCTGTTGCTTATTTTTCTGAGCTGTTAGACCCCCTGGCCAGAGGCTGGCCCCATTGTCTGCAGAGCTGTGCAGCCACAGCCTTGATGGTAACTGAGGCCCGAAAACTGACAAAGGGAGGATATCTTATTGTTAAAGTTTCACATCAGGTTAAAGCTTTGTTAACTGACAAAGCCTCTAAGTGGATGACCAGTGATCAGTTATTACAGTATGAATCTTGTTTAATGGAACAGGAGGATTTAGAATTTAAAAGTGGGGAAGGGTTTAACCCAGCCTCCTGTCTGAAGGTCTCTGAAGAGGGGGGCCAGAAAGAAATCCAAGGCTGCATTCAGGTGATAGATCTCCAGACCCGGGCTAGGGAAGATTTACTAGATACTCCCTGGCCTGAGGGACAAAATGTGTTTATTGATGGGTCTTCAAGGGTGGTAGAAGGGAAGTGATTTACAGGATATTAATGGACGGGAATTAAAGGAAGGGTGGAGATTGCTACTCACATGGTCAGCTCACACAGCGGAGCTGTATGCACTTGTGAGACCCTGTGAATTATACTGGGACAAGACAGCAAATGTTTTTATTGATTCTAAATATGCATATGGGGTGATACATGCATTTGGGAAATTATGGGAAGAAAGAGGTTTATTAACCTGCAAGGGAAAAACATTATCTCATGAAAGCTTAATTTCTTGCCTATTGGAGGTGATGAATTTACCAAAAGGGGTGGCAATAATACATATTAGGGGATATCAGGCAGGGTGCTCAAAGGAGGCAACTGGTAACCAACTGGCTGATTAAATAGCTCAGAAAGCTGTATTGTTGTCAGTATGTTAGTTTGACCAGCCCCACGGAAGTGAGCTGGCTCGTTTTGAGATTGGCATCTTATTGGACCAATTGGAAACCATTTCGTCTTTGTGGATATTACATTTCAAGACAAAAAAAAAGCCCGGGAAGCTCTCTTTCTGTTCCACATTCAGAGAGAAAGGAACCTCCTCCCCCTCAGCCTTGTGCCAAGTGGTGGGAGAGAGGGGTGGCCATGCTACCAAGGTAGGGCCTGGCTACATTTGATAACATCTGCTGACACAGGTCCTGCTCTGCTGCTGGCCCTGGGCTGGGCTTTGCTGCTGCAGTCCTGGCAGAGTCAGCCGATGGCTCCCTGGGTGGGAGAGGGCTGGGGGGGGGGGAAGAAGCCAAGCCAGCCTGGACAGGAATTTCCCCCCAGCATGGCTTTGAATTATGACACCATGAACTGCTATGGCCTGGCAGAGATCCTGGCACAGCTCCAGCCCAGCTGCAATTCACCACCTGACTGTCTTGGCTGGCCACTGCCTCTGTTAACTCTTATTGCACAGATGGGATCTGAAAGCCTCCATCCTCTCTCAGGTAAGATAAAAATAGAGTGAAGACATGTAGACAGACCACAAGAAAATATTAAAGTCAGCAAAGAAAGAGTGACGTCCCAGATGGAAGGAAGATGAGGAGTTGCTTCATGTTTAGATTAAAAACCTCTTGTAAGGTGTGGTGATGGACCATAATATATTGAAATATTTCCTTTAAACCACAGAGAAGTATGGGGAGATGGGAAGTTCAAATTGTAGACCTGAGCAAAGGAATGCAGTGTTAAAGTGAGCCAATGTTGAAGTGACTGTGATTGTTGAGAATTTTGAGCAGATGAAGTGATAAAGACTCTTTGCCCCTGAGAGAAGAAGGAGAATCTCTGTTCCCTGAGATGAAGATGATTGTAGAGATAGATGAAGAGAACCTTTGCTTTTAAGCAGTTTATCTTTAAAAATAACCCCCATGCGTCAATTTGGCCCAGAAGCACAGATGTGAAAGGGGCTATGCACATGGGAGGAGCTTCACAACGTGGATTTTTCTGGGTGGCTGTTGTTCGTGAAGATTGAAACCACGAGAGAACTGTTTTCTTGTGGGGGGATTTCTCTATAGCAAACGAGAGATGCTTCTCTCTCCCTAAGTGAACTAAAGAAAGACTATTTTAGAAGTGGAAAACTGACTGAGAATTCTGAGTGTTGTTTTCTCTGCATTGTCAGTGGGAAAGAAAGAAAGTGTGGGGAGGGAGGATGAGTGTACTGAAGGTTTCATTCTGATTCTTCTCTTTTTTTTTTTTTCCTTTTAGTGTTAGTTAATAAAGTTTTATTACTTTTAAGCTTAAGCCTGCTTTGCTCTTGATTGGGAAATTTCAAATTGGCCAACCAAAACCACTACAGTTAGAAATCTCTAAGATCCTCCCTTTGCTCCCAGCAAACCCACCACTGCCAGAGAAACTGTTGTTTCCACCAGAGGACCTTGAGATAATGAAAAAGAGTGGGGCAGAGCAAAAGAGGGATAATTGGTTTACAAGGGATGGTAAGCAGTAGATACCAAAAGTTCTGGCCATCCAGATATTAAAACAACTCCATGAAGGGAGTCATTGGGGCTCTCAAGGACTGGCAGAAGCCTTCCTCAAAATATACGTTGCTGTGAGCCTCTTTACTTTTGGCAAAGTGAGCTATTAAGGGTTGTTTGATTTGTGCGAAAACCAATAACAGGGTTACAAAGAGAACTTCCTGGGGAGGGAGGCCTTGAGCTGTACATTCCTTCCAAAGATGCCAGGTGGATTTTACTGATGTTAAAAATGACTAAATAATGTTGGCTTTCGCATTTATGTATTAGCTTTTGCATGTTGTTATTGATCGTAAATATTTAGATATGGTATACATTATAACTCCTTTAAGCTGCTTGTTAATATAACAATCTCACAGCTTAAGTATGTATTATACTGTTTTTAGAAATAGTAGTGTAATAAATATAATATCTATGTATCACTTATCAAAATGGTAATGTGATGAATAGACCTTAACAAAACATAAGGTGTGAAAAAGCTTTTGTGTAATAAAAGAACTGTTGACCAGTCCGAGTGATAAGATAACAGTGATACAAAACAGAGTACCAGAGAGGATGGGAGGAGAACTTATTATTTTCTCTTATCAAGAGGAGTGTGAAACAACAGGAATGAAATCACAGGAAGAAATAAAATTTATTGATGTCATACAGATACGCAAAGATGGGAAAAATCAAATACAAAGAAGCACTGTAACATCAAAAACTTCCAGGAATGTTTTAATAATGTATAAGCTAATGAATATGCACGTAATCCCAGCAATGTACCTGTATATAGAGACCTTGATTTTAAGTGTTTGGTGTGCTCTTTGGCTGTTTGTCAAAAGCACTCCAGTGCTGGAAATATTGTCCTTTTTTATCGCATTATTATTATTATTATTATTATTATTATTATTATTATTATTATTATTTTAAAAGTTCTGAAGCGTGAATTTCATTTTTCACAACTGAAATGCTCTGAGTGGCAAGGTTTAAATATCTTCTGGTAATAGTATGTCAGCTAACAGGGCAACCAGAAGCATTTCCAACTGTTTCATCAACTACAGGATCAGTTATTAAAGTATTTTTGGAACAAATAATTCCAAGATACGGGATTGTGGAAGCAATAGACTCAGATAGGAAAATTCATTTTGCAGGAAAAATCCTTCAAGGGATTATGAATGCTTTAGGAATACAATGGAACCTCCATACCCCCTCGCACCCTCAAAACTCCTGCTGGGTTGAAAGAATGAATGGAGAAATAAAGAAACACTTTCTGAAGCTGGTGATAGAAACTAAGATGTAATGGGTATGGCTCTTGCCACTGGCTTTAGCAAGAATAAGGGCCAGACCCAGAGAAGATATTCAGTTATCTCCCTTTGAATGAATATTTGGAATTTCTTACAATTGTGGAAATGTGATGTATATTTAAAACAATATGTAGCCCAGATACTGTCTCTTGTGAAATCTCTTTGACAGGAAGATCAGCTGGCACAGACCCTGCCTTTGGACTTCGCTGTTCACAACATCGAACCAGGAGATTGGGTCCTAGTTAAGGAGTGGAAAGAAGCACCACTGGTGGCTAAGTGGTGTGGACCTTTCCAAGTGTTGCTGAACACAGAAACAGCTGTCAAGACAGCTGAACATGGGTGGACCCATCACACTCAGGTAAAGGTCTCTGAGGCCTTGGAGATTTGGACATCTCAGCTGGAGGAGGACGGGAAGCCATGACTGACACTGTGCAGGAGTGGACCAGAGCAGTAGCTAGTGCATCAACATCAGTGGAGGCCCTGTGTGCCTACCCACAGACTGTCTGCTGAAATAGTTTGTGTGAGCATCCCTCTCAGATCTCCAGTCATTGGGGGCCAATCCTTGCTGTCATTGTTTTCTTTATGTTGAGTTGTTTCTGTGCCTTCACTCGCCAGAGGTGGTATGGAAGACAACGTGAGAATTAGATTAGGAGATTAGATTACAACATTAGAATGTTTCTCCTAATAATTTTACCTTTATATTATCAGTTAGGTTTGGGCCAGAGGTGGGGCAATCGTTTTTTAGTCCTAGGAGTAGCAACACTAATCTTTTTTTGCCATGTATGATCCCTTGCTTAGTTCAATTCATTAAACATGTGATCAAGGGGATGCAGGTAGTAGCCATGCCTACAGATTCAGAAATATCTACAAAAGGACAGAAAATTATGTCACTGTAAATAATTGCAAAACTAAAAAGGACCCTAGAACAGACAGTTAAATCAATGATAACTAAGTTTTGTAAAGACAATTATTTAGAAAATATTAACAGGAGGGATTGAAAGGAATGAGAAGGAGGTGTCTATGTCCTGGGGTGACTTTATGATGATGAAATGTATCCCCATTTGTCTGTTTAGCCCAGAAATAAATTTTGCACCTTTAAAACTAGATCTGAGAGTGAAGGGGGGGAGAAAGAGAAGCGGTGAAATGTCTGAGGTGGCTGTTTTCAAAACATATAGATAAGAGTTTTCTGCTTTCCTTCTCCCAGATTGTGTTGTCTGCAGCATGGACTGAGAGTGGGAGAGTTCTCCTTTGCTTTTAGTTAGGTTTTAGCTGTCTGAGTCAGAGAAGTTCCCTGGACTGTGGTTTTTCTTTTTCTTGGAACTGTTCAAACCTTCTCTGGACTGAAAACCCAGAAAAACACCAGGAGCTCACACCTGTGGCCCACCAGGGCCTGGGACATGGCATTTTCCAGCGCTGTAGGGACTGATAAGGGACTGAGTCAGCCGAGCTACACTCCACAAAAAAGACTCTGAATTTGCCATCTCTTCAGAACAGTGAGAGGTTTTATTGTTTAACATTATTCAACTTTTTATGCTTGTGAATACTTTGTGTGTTAAATAAACAGTTTTTCCACTTTTCTCCAAGGAAATCTTTTCCCAAATGTTATAAACCACAATATAAACATTGGTTTTCACATTTATGTATTAGCTTTTACAAGTTATTATTAATCAGAACGATTTGGATATAGTACAATTTGTAACCCCTTTTAACTGCTTTTTGATATAGTATAATCTGTCAGCTTTTGTATGTACCATATAACTTATATAAATATAAATGTAATAAATATATTATCACTTAAGCCTTTGCATAATCTTAAAATAGAGACTGTAATATAAAATGCTTTCATTTTTGTAACTAACTGACAATAGTGAAATAGCTAGTGTTGGTTGAAAGTATTTGTAAAAATGGCTAGAACATCTGTATGATAACATTGAAAAGAACCAGACAAATAACACTGAAAGCACAAGGAAGAATCTATCACTGACCCTTTGGCTATCAATCACTGTCAAACCACAGACCAGGGGGCCTCATGAAGAAATAAAATACAAGACTCTCAAAATCACATCTGCATTGTGGCATGTACTCTAAGAAGATGAGGTCAAGGGTCGAACTAAGATAAAGAGTTCTCAGAACATGTAAACTCAAGGGAATGTTTGAATATGTATAACATTCATTAATCTGCATTTGACCAATGCAATGAGATAGTATATAAGAAGAGTTGTTACAGTTGACGGTGTGTTTTTTGGCCAATTGCCAAAACATGCCTGAATTGGATTTTGTCCCTTTTATCCCTTAATAAACTTTTATAATTTTAAAGAGTGGGTTTTGTTTCTTACAATTTGGAGGCTCCACCAAGATTGTACCTCATTTCCATAACTCCAGGAGATCCCAAGCAAGAGGCACCCTGCTTAGTTCAGCAGCTGGACCAGGCTTCTCCTGATGTTATCTGTGATAGCACGTCTGACACTTGGTGGATGAAAAGGATTAAAAAAAAAGAAAAGGGGGAAGAAAAGGTTCCCCAAGAAACTGCGGCAACTGTCAGCCCCTAAAACTGTGCATGAAGACCTAAACAGGTAAGAATATTGCGGGGGGGGGGGGGGGGCCGCGAATGCCGGGAGAGTGAATGGTGTGTGTGCATGAGATGCTGACTGGACCATCCAGATCTGCGAAGTGAGTGTGGGGTCCTGCTGGCCACGGTTCCATCTCCCCACGACTGGCCGGTGAAGGGACAAAGCGAAAGGGGAAGACTGAGTCCTGGAATAATTGTGGGGAATGACTGTAGCTCGATTTTGTGTGTAGGAACAACAGCTCCAGTTCAGTACTGCACCGGGCCCAGTCCTGATGTACATTGGCGCTTAAGCCTGACACTGTAAGTCCGTGCTTAAGTCCACAGCCGGGTGAGTCACCGGAGTGATTAAGGATGTTTGTGTGTGAAACAGTAGTTAAAACAGCAGCCTGCAAAGGGCAGGATGCGAAGAGATTCTGATCCTTATCCGGAGAGACTCGAATTAAGCAGAAGTTATTCCACTTAGAGGGGCATTATAAAAAGAGGGAGTTCTGAGGAAATTTAAAGCATTTTATTTGATAAATAGTGTGATAAACAAAATTCCCTGTTTGTTCTTATTCAGTAAGAGTTAGTTGTTAATGTGTTGTGGTTATTTGTTACCAATCATTGTTAAATGTTGTTTTCCCAGTTGTTCCCTTTTTACCCTAGTCTGTGTTTGCCACTTTCATGTTTGTATCCCCATGTTCCCAGAATCCTCCCGTCGGAAGCTACATTTGTTGCACCCCAACTGCTGCTCCCAGACGTCCTTGTGCACTGACTGTATGCAAATAAGGGGCATTTGGCCTAAATCGGACTCCCAAAACCACAAAACAACGTATCATAGAACAATAAAAACAGCAGCACTACTCTGAGAAAACCTCAAGGAAGCATACACCAAGAACGAGTTGTGCCGTGTCGCCCTAAGTGCAATAGTACCCAGGCTAGAGAGACACCCTAGACCAACGAGCATCATTTCTTCTTGTGTTCTCTCGTGAGGATAGAAGGTCCCCCCCCCAAACGCTGTCTGCGGCAGTTCCTGTGACAAAGCTGCTTTCCTCCTCCTGTGTGCCACCTCTCCTCTGGAGCCGGCGTGGTGTCCGCCCCCGTCGGGGGCCCCACCTCGAGCTGATCACTAATAAAGGCATTAAAAAAAGGAGAAAAAGCTCTGCCTTTTTTCTTCATTGGGGGCTCGTCCGGGATACCACAGCCGAAGAGGACCCCATGACAGACGGCCGCCTCTTCAGGATCCTCAGGAGCAGCTGGTAACCCCGTACCCGTAGATCACAGAGGATCGGCCGGCACCAGAGGAGCGCAGGATTGGTGAGGCCCGGTGGCGGGAAGAGAGGCGAGGAGTGGTGTGTGTGCTACTGGGCCGGCAGCTCTGAGCCCCCGAGGCGAGTGAGGACTCCCTAGTACCCCGCGGTTGCCGGACCCCGAGGGTCCGGCCGGAACGGGGAAGCGCGTTGGAAGAAGCGAGACTGAGGCCGCCTCTATGGTAGGCTAATAAGAAACCACCCTGGGCACGCTGTGGGATTATAGAGTTGTTTGCGTGCAAAGCCCCCAAGGTTGGTCCGGGCGCTGTGGAACATTTGGGGTATGTGTGTGACACTCATCCCCTGGGCGCGCAGGGATTTAGGGACAAAGTTGATTTGGCGCGCAACCCCCATGTTAGCCTTGGGCGTGTTAGGGCCTTTGGGTTAGTTTTGAGTGACACGCAGATTAAGCCCTGGACGCGGGGTTGGTTGGACAATGGGCTGGGTTGAGGCATACAGCCGAGAGCACCCCAGGCTTGTCTGTTGGGCAAGGGGACTTGGTTGGGCGTAAGGCGAGAGCACCCAGGCCTTGTCCCTGTGGGCAAGGGTGGCTGGGTTGGGCATAAGGCCGAGAGCACTCCAGGCTTGTCCGGTAGTCAACTGGGCCTGGGTTGAGTCTAAGGCCCGAGAGCACCCAGACTTGTCCCTGTAGGGAAGGGGCTTGGTTGAGGCTAGGCTGAGAGCCCCGACTTGCCGTGGAGTGTAGGACCTCGAGGCGAGGCAGATAACTCATCACAAGGGTTTATTGCCGTTGGATTAGAACCATGGGACTTTGTATAAGCAAGAAGTCAAGTAAAATGAAAAAACAAGAGGAAAGGAGTTAAGAACATACCTCCCAATAGCCCCCTAGGTGTTATGAGATCAATGGTAGAGGTTATGAAGGCACTAACTAGTTTGATAAAATCCAGGATATCATTTTTGTGTCGAGTTTGGCCAAAGTAGACCTACGGAGAACCTGTCCCCATGGTAGGAACCCAGATACTGGATGTGCCGGCGCTGAATGAATTTTGAGGGTGAGGACGATCCTGAATTTGGAAGAATTAACGTCTGCAGCTTGGCTGTTGGTTGGAAATCCTAGAATGGAAGAAGGAGGTGAAAATTTGTAAGCTAACAAGGGAAAAAACCTGGAAGTACAGAAACGGATGACAGCCCAAAAAGAGAGTGAGATCCCCTTGAGATCTACCCCCACCTACTCCGTTTTTTACCCTATTGCCCTTCCTCCTCTTTTAAAAACCCAACCCTTCATCCAGAGCCCTCCATTGAACAAGCAACCTGCACCACATACTACCCAAACACCCTTAACCTCTCCAGAGATAATTTAATTTCTTACCTCCCGATCCTGCGGTAATTCCACTACCTACCCTCCCTCCTAGTTGTCTTTCCTGTAACCTGTCCCCCCCCTGGTATCATACCCGTTGTAACCCCTCAGGTGAAACCCTCAAATATCTTCCCTTAATAATGTAGGCTCCAATAACCTTCCCTAAGCTACTGCAAGTTCCCTGCCCCTTTCCCCTAACACTCCAAATCTTGCTCAAAGTTATGGCTCTGTGGTTCCCCAGAGTTCCCCCGTGGAACTACAGCTGGAAGTCTGGCTGAAATCCCTATCCAGAAGTTACAACTCCCTGCTGTACCCTTTCTAATGATAATATTCCTCTATACTTCTCCAATGATTCCTCCGATGCCCATACTGCACCCAAGATCAAAAACAACCAAGGCAGAGGGTTGTAGTCCCTCTCTCGGGAAGACCGATGGGAGGAGTTAATGGCGGATAGGCTTTGTAAATGCTCCTTTAAACCACCTCTGAGGTGAGGGGTATTTAAGAAGGACCCTCGGAATCTGGTAGAAGATCCTGTAGGCATAGCTGACGCAGATGATCATTTCGGGCCTACAAACCTCTACACCTGGGTGAATTAAACTCAATCTTAAATATACTATTCTCTGCCGAGGGAAAGTTAGACCTGATAAGAGCAGCATGAATGAGGATTTGGTAGAGGTAGAATAGATTGGGACCCCCAGAGACCTAAGATGCCTCTAGTAGAACCAAACTAACCCTAATGAAGAAAGAGGCAGGCAAAAGCATTAAAGTTACCGGTCCCTGATAGTTAGGGGAATTAAAGTCTGTGGCCCCCGGGGGAGTAATGTAACTTTAGGCATTTTATTGGTCCCACGAAAAGGATGAAACCCTGCGACTTGGCTAAAGGCGCCTCAAGAGAACTTTTCAGTATATTCTAATATTGACCCTGATAGTCCTGAGGGGCAAGTGATATTGAGAGTTCATTTGTCACGAAACAGGGCCAGATATCGAAGGAAATTAGAGAACTAGAAGATTGTCAAGAAAGAAGCATAAATGATTTGTTAAAGAGGCCCTTAGGGTGTATTTAATAGAGAAGAGGAAAAAGCAAAAGCCAGCCAAAATTATTGTAGCCATACCAGGGATAGTGCTGGGTATGATGGGGTGGCCACTTCAAGCGCTGAAATCGAGTGGGAGAGGATGAATTACAAAATATGAGACGAGTATATTTGGAGCGAACTGAAAACCAGGGAAAGACGTTGCTTTTATTAGTAATGGATTGGGACACTTCAGGAGGACTGTAAGAAGCGGGAGTTAATGGAGTCATTGCTAGGGAAATGATTTGTTGGAGAAAGTCTTAAAGGGGATGATAGTGTGGCAGGTGGCTCTACCTGGGGGGGACCCTATGAAACATCTGACTGAGCCCTTGGAAAATTTTGAGGTTGGTCCATTGGGGGATGAGATTAGTTTTTGATATATCTGTAGCTGAAAGTCTAGTATTCTAATTGCCAAAGGGATTACTTGGGAAAAAAGACTTGTGGAGGTACTAGGGTCAGAAGGAAAGCCCTTTAAAGCCCCTATAGTGAAAAGTTGAGATAAGGAAATTCACGACATGCAAGGTAAAATCTCCTTTACCTGCCCAAATTGGAAGTATCTACTGGGAAGGACCTCCAGGTCCTGTCTGGAGTTGGAGTAATCCCAGAGGATGGGAAGATGTTTTTTAAGTTAATGGGCCCGCACAGTGTGATTTAGAAGAGATCAACCCACAAGTTGGGCTCCTAGGGAAGGGGCAGGGGGCCTTAGAATCCCCCCAATCACAGTTGAATGGAGAGAAATACGCCACCAGTAGAGTAAAGCAATAACCCTATTTCACCCAAGGGGAGAGATGGGTTAGCCCCGATAATCAAACCGCTGCTGAAGAATGGAACTTGGAACCATGCATGTCGCCACATAAACCACCAGTCTGGCAGTGAAAAGCCTGATGGGACTCACCGCTTAGTCCGGATCTGCGAGAAGTCAATAAACTAAACCATCACGAGAATCCGGTGTTTCAGATCCTACACACTCCTTAGCCCGGGACAAGGGAACATCAATGGTTTTACCACCATAGATCTAAAAGATGGCCTTTTGGCTGTCCTCTCAGCAGAAGCCAGACTGGTTCCTTTATTTTGAATGGAAGATCCCAGTACAAAGAGCAACCGCAATTAAGATGGACACGCCTTCCCCAAGGGTTACAGAATCTCCTAACCTCTTGGGTCAATCTCTAGAAAAAGTATTAGAAAAATTGTGCTCAAAAAGGGGTACAACTTCTACAGTATGTGGATGATTGTTGATATACAGGAGAAGTCAGACCACAATAAGAACCACCAGCATTAAACTTTTAAAACTTTTTATTAGGAGAACAAGGACTAAAAGTGTCCCAAACAATTACAATTTGTGAACCAGAAGTAAAATTTTAAGGGCACAATCGGAGGAGGTATAAACATTAAGCCTCAGAGAGTATTACGGATTCTAATCCATTGGGGCTCCAAACTCAAAAAGGATGTTAGAAGGCTACTGGGATTGGTAGGGTACTGCAAACTCTGGTAGAGCAGCTCAGTGTGTAAAGTTCCTCTATTAAAAACTAGTCCCCTCAGATCCTTTACAATGGACCGAGAAGAGTGAGACAGCTCAAAGTCTAAAAGATAAGCTGTCTACAGCCCCAGTCCTGACCTACCCCCCATCTAAGAAGGACTTCGATTTTATTATTAATGCTTGAGGAGGGGTGGCTTATGGGGTGTTAACCAGAAATGGGGAGACTGAGAAAACACATGGCGTATTTAAATCTAATGCTGGATCCATGGCAGGGATGGCCACATGCCGTCCAAGCAATTGCAGCTGCAGCTTGTGTTAATAAAGAGCTCCAAAAGTACATTACATGGAAAATAAAAATACACACTCCACAGATATCAGAACCGTGCTTGGTCAATACAAGCACAACAGTGGTTCACAATGCCCTAATATAACATATGCAGGGTTTAATGAATACCAGAAAATTTAGAGATTATCACATCAGTCTCTGAACCCGCCCCGTTTTCCTTTCTGGTGACCTAGAGAGGAATTGAACAGACTTGGTGTGGAGCTGATAACTTTACAAAACAAAATAATAGAGGATTTGGAGATGACCTTTGCCATAAAAGGGTAGATGTCCACAGTATGGATCTCCAGGTGTAGATGGGAAGCGGCATTAGGATATGCTTTGTAGATGGCGAGGTCATGGAAGTGATAGAAGCAGGAAACGGCCACAGAACTGGTTCGGCTCAGATTTGTGAATATTGGTTATGATAGGATTGGGAACTGCTTAAAGAAAATTCAGGAACAATTTACCTGATTTCAAGATATGCTTTTTGGAGTAGTCCATACTTTTTGGAAAAATCTGGGAGTAAAGATGCTACTAAAATTCAAAAGGAAAAATATACTTCAATGAAAAATTGATAAAACTGTTTTAAGAGTCTCTGAAATGGCCAGCAGAAGTGCAGTAGTTCTGTAAGGGTCATCAAAAGGAAATACTCGGGAGGTAAAACGAAATAGATTGCTGACCATAGCTGCAAATAGAGCACTTAAACCTGGAGACCCATAAAAATCTATTCATTAAGAAAGACCTTGGAGAGGGGAGGAGATCAGAAAGACCTATCTATATGCCAGAAGATGAAGGCCTCAAGAATTTAGGATTACATCAGGGAGAAGCCGGAGATGGTTTTTTTTGATCTCTCAGCTGGGCGTCAATTTTAAATGAACCAACCAGGAAACTGCTCATGGATTACATGAGGCAACCCACTGGGTTACAGGACTGTGTGATCATTTCTGGGAAAACTTTGTCCTAGGGGTGTACACGCTGGCAACAGCCATCACTAATGGGTGTATTGATTTTTCAAAAAGTAACCAAAAAGTGATAGGAGAACTGAACCAGGTGAAGAGAATTGGCTCAAAGCACCTTTCCAGCGTGTGCAGTGGATTTCACAGAAATGCCTTCTCTTCCAAGGCTATAAACACCTCTTGGTAGAGTGATCACCTGACCCCCTGGTTGAGGCTTTTCCCACCAAAAGAAACAGCCAGATATAGGTTAAAATTATTTTAGAAAATATTTATTCCACGATATGGATTACTAAATTCCATAGACTCAGATAGAGGTCCCATTTCACACTGCAAAAGTGTTACACAAGTCATGGGAGCATTGGGAATACGTGGAACTGCTACCCCATGGACCACCCCCAGGCTCAGGTAGAGTAACGTATGAAACACGACCTTAAAGAATGTACTTACTAACTGATTGAAGAGACAAAGATTAATGGTTAAAGTGGTTTGCCCCTGGCATCTCCTGCGTATTATAAAGGCCCGTGCTGATTTAGGAGTATCCTGTCCCCCCCCCAATATGAGTGTTGTTTTGGACTCCCTTCCTTCCCACTCTTTAGGTGGGCGACCTATTTGGGATGGGGAAGATGCCCCCAAAAATACTTGAGGTAATAGAAAGACTTTATAGAACCTCGAAAAGGGGAGCTCTCCCTCAACCCCCCCATTAGAAGTGAACGGGCATAAAATTGACCCTGGAGATGGGTATTAATCAAATCCTGGGATGCCACTCCTTACACCCCTAGGTATGACAATGGGCCCCGTTCAGGTCCTCCTCACCACAACCAACCGCAGTACGGAAGCACCAGAAAAGGTGGCCACACGTATCAAGAGTTAAAGGGCCTTTGATACACATCCTGAGTCAGGACAAAACCACCCTGAGGGACGTCAGAGCCTTCCCAGTGGACAGTGTCTTGGAAATCCATGAGCTTTAAAGCTACTTCTGAGGAAACCAACTGTCCAATAACAGACTGAAAGAGAACATTGTATGCGCTACAATGTATGCTCCATGGTTGCAATAGTGCCTGTTTTTCATACGTTGTAATCAGGTCTTTTAAAAGTTGACTGTTCTTTTGTGAGTTGTAACTGAATCAACTTTGTTTCCATCTCAATTTAAAAAAAAAAAAAAAAAACCAAGGGGGGGGGTCCACATCATCCTCAAGGATTAAAGGGGTTGCCGCATATCCTCAAGCATTAATAGCTCACTGGGAATATCTGTGAATAAGAGACGATTTTAAGGAAAGAAAGGAACTCCTCAATGCACACCTCCGAAGGATGGAATTCCAGGAGGCAAGACCAGTATGCTGAGCTTCCAGGATGCCTATACTGACTCCTGAGAAAAATGGTGCTACTTGGTTATTTGGGGTCTCTTCCAGACGACCCACCAGGACCTTTCTAGTGCTACAACGAACCACTTTACTCCATGAGAGGAATAAAGTTTCTTTTAACAAATCCATACCAGTTTGAATCCGCTGTGGTAATTTCTCACTCGGGCATTAAACCATGTCAAGAGAATGGTCACCGTACTGGATGGAAAAGAATACTGCCACGTATCGGCAAAAATTATTAGGAGAATGCCCTGTGGGAACTATCTTGTCTGTGTTTTGAACAAACCCCAGTTTTGGAGACTCCATATATTTGATAAAAGAGACAGAACTCACCAGATCCAGATTGAGAGAGATGAAATTCGAGCTACCCAAAAGGGAAAACCTATTTGTGGACGCTAGTAAAAAGGATAAGCCAAGATGAATGTGACAAATTGTGGGATATGTGACTAACCCAACACACAAATGACTGATTTTGCCTTGGGACGGAATAGCCTTGGACCCTTGGAGTACTTAGGTGGAAACAAAGTAATCCAGAACTCCCCCCTCTATGGGAATAAGGAACAAGAGCAATGGAACCTTAAACGAAAAAATAATGGTGAAGAGTGCATCCTGAGACGGGGGGGAATTCAACACCCCTGTTGAAATATGGCGTGTAACGCTATCTATTAGCAAAAATGCAGCCACCAGATGGTCCCAAAAATTCCTCTAAAAATTGGACTATAGAGAAAAAAACCTCAAGCAGATGGCATCTGCCACAAAGAGTACATTGTATTAGTGTGCAGAGGGGGCAAAACCCTACTGGGGAACTAAGGGAGGTGTCTAAATTTTGGGATTTCCTTTACAAACTAGGAGCACTTTTTGGGAAGCAAACCTAAACCTCTATCTTGGATTTGTGGCGATACTGCCTACAACAGGCTTCAGGTGATTGACTGGTAGTGCACCATTTCGTATGAAACCTCTTTCTTCTTTCATACTGCCAAAAGGAGTTTGGATCTACCCCGAATCCCGTTATATGACCACTTTGTAAAGAAGACATAGGCCGACAAAAATGTAAACAATCCCATTGGAGGTAATCAAAAAATGGAAAAGCAGATCTGGACACCCAGAGGAGGATAATAAAAACTACGACCAGCTCTTGGGCCCAGGATGGATCTTGGGGTACCGAACCCTATTTATATGTTAAACCGAATTATCGGTTGCAGGCAGTACTAGAGATAGATGTCGCCACACGACGCCCTGCTCTTGACCACCTAGTTACCATAACCAGACCAATCCGTAATTTACCAAATCAGCTGGCGGTTGATTATCTTTTGGCTGATGAGGAGTAATTTGTGGAAAATTTAATACCTCGAATGTTGTTTTTAAAAATTGATGACAAAATGAAGTAAGTCAAAAATATATCTAAGAAAGTCGCAAAATAGCTTCTGTGGGCACGCAGCAATGGAACCCCTTAATGGCCCCAAGTTGGTGAGATGAGTTTTGTTCTTGAAAGGAAGTGGTGGAAAAAGCAGCTTTTATATCCACTCACTGTCAATTATGGGACTAGTTTCTTTTCTCCCATG
>JAGMWU010000027.1:3019719-3046395 GCA_018697195.1 Certhia americana | reverse complement strand
AGTCACAATTGGGTGTTCTTGCCACTCTTTCTTGGTCAGGCTCACCTCAGCTTCCAACAAAGTAAATTCCTGTGATCTCCCTGTCACCCTGGCAATAGAAACAGGTTCTGTCCCTACATGCCTCGATGGCATCAGTGTACATTGTGAACTAGTGTCAACCAACGCTCTGTATTTTTGTGGCTCTGATGTGCCAGGCTATTTGACCCACACTGTCCAAAAGACCCGGTTCTCTCGTGCCTCTTCCTGGCTAGAGGCAGGGCCCTTCTAACCCTGGTTATTATTCTCTTTTTGAGCATACATAGTAGAGGTTCTTTCAAGGGGGTCTGACAAATCATCTCTTCTGTAATACCCGGCAGATCGGTCTTGGGAGGTTGAGGCTACCTTCATTTTTGTGGAACCTCCTCGATTACTATTTCCTTCCTTGAGTTGACGCACTCGTGCTGCCAGGACAGAAGTGGGTTTCCCATCCCACTTTCCCATGTCTTCCCCATGGTCACGCAGAAAGAACCACAAGTCAGCTCGTGGGGTGTATCCTTTTTCTTTAGCTGGGGAATGTTGGACTTTGACTTTGGGGCCTGTGACTCGCACTGGTGCTGTGTTGATTTTCCTCACCTCCTCCCTTATCTCACTTATCTCTTCTCTAAGTTCTTTAGCCACAGCAGAGACATGAGCATGCATCGGGCCATTGACTATACTTTCATAATTCCTAAGCTTGTTGGCCACAGAACCCACTGTCTCTCGGTTGTTATCTGCATTGATTGTTGCAATGAAGGTGGTGTATTGAGCTGGCCCTAGATTTGCCAGACTCCACAACATTTGCCCTGTGCACTTGACTTTGTCGGGGTCATTATCGTGCTGTCCACCCCTCCCAAAGAGTACTTCTAGCACTGCCACTTCTCTCAGCTGTTGGATCCCTTCCTCGAGGGTTTTCCAGCGCAGCTTATGATGGTGCTCCTGCATTCTCTCTCTGTGGATAAACCTTTCTCTTACACTTATCAAAAGACGCTCCCAGAGGGAAAGGGGCCTAGGCTCCCTTACAAATACCTGATCCACACCTGAGTCTTGGGTCAAAGGTCCCAAATTCCTGGCCTTAGTACCATCCAGCTGCACACCTGCACCCATAAGGTCCCAGACCCGGAGTAACCAGGTTGTATAAGCCTCACGTCCCCGTCGTACAATGTCCTTCCGCAGGTTACGGAGACTTTCATAGGGCAGAGACTCAGTGACAATCTCTACCTCTGGCTCCCCTGCATGTTGTGAGGTCCCTCCTTTCTTATCTGATTTCATCTTAGACTTTCTAGTTTCTACAGGGGCGACTGCTGCTGGCTGTGATTTCCCTTGTGGTTCAGCTGGAGCCTGGACAGATGTAACATCTGTGGGTTCCACTGCTGCACCACAAGAGTCTTCTTTTTTGAGGCAGCAGGAGGGCTTCTCACTAGTGGGGGAGGTGTGCTCCTTCAGCATCTGGCCTATCTTTTTTAGCAGAACCCCCACCCAATCCGGCTGGTTTGTTTCTGAGGTGGTCTGTGGGGCAGGGTTAGGTTCTGTGGCACTGTCAGGCTGTCTGGCAGTATCCCTGTTCTCTGGGGTAGGTATCAGGGTGGTTATCCAAGTCAATTTCCCCTTATCTCTGAATGCTAAATAGAGCAGGCCTGTCAGCAGCACCAGCCACTGCATGACATCATTAGCATCTAGAGAAAATGTGAACCCTTCGAAAACTGGTGGGGTAGACCCAAAGAGCCAGGTGAAGGGTTGGGAGAAAATTTCCCCCGGTGGCATTTCTTCACAGTAGGTGCCATTATTAAAGTAACCCCAAAAACATTCAGTTAGTATGCGATAGCTCTGGATCAATGAGCCTGCCTTTCAGAGGAAATTAAAAATCCAGGAATTCCTCACATTATCAACCCACAAAATAAACTCGATAACAGCCACGGTAGCTTTAGTTATGGGACCCATGTCTAGATAAGGGGCTACAAATGGAAGAAATATAGCTGTGGCCACGTGCCATCCAAACCTGGGTACACTAGACAACATTGTTCTACTTGATGAAGTTCTTAAATTCAGCACACAAAAAATTAGATTACTCGAACTGTTATTCCTTTTTACCCTTTTTCCTCTCGATGTCTTCAGGCCCCACGTTGGGCGCCAAAATCTGTCTTGGTTTTGGAAAGACAGGGACTAAAGAAAAAGGGAAACTTCTTTCGGGTTTTGTTATAATTCTAAAATTTAAAGAGAGGCTTTAGGCAACGATAAGGAGGGTAGGAATAACAGTTCTTTACTAGTTAGTCTAACAAGGTAAATTGACAATAATTACAATATTGACAACAAACAGAACTAGAGGAGGAAAAAAAAAAAAAAAACCAAAACAACAAGTCTGTCACAGTTCTTCTTCTGGTAACTCCCCCCCCACTCCCCTCAGTACTGTCACAGGCAAATAGGCTAGCGGCAGCTCTAGGAGGGTGAGATAATTCCGAGGGTTTACAGTGGCTGGAGCTGTTGGAAAAGAGTGTCTCGGCTGGCAGGGGCTGTAGAAACAGCGTAGGGAGACCTCGAGCAGAACTGAAGAAACTGTGGGTGCAGGGCAGGGAGGAAACGGGTTCTCAAAATCTCGGGGGACACACGAAGAGACCGGTGGTCCGACGGAGTCCGAGGTGAAGGGAAAAAAGTCAGAGCTCTCCGCCTCGCCGAGACGAGCAGCCTTGGCCGTCTTCCCCAGAGCAGAAAAACTGCCCCTAGCGAAGTGGAATCAATGTTTCTGTGTAGCTGCTTCCTTTGTTTGTTCTCGAGCACCCATAAGTACCGAAAAGCACCCAGCCATTAGTTTCTTAGCAACTTCTGGGAAAAAATTCTATAAGAAATCAACCCAACCCTCAACACCATGGTACGGAACCCAAGATCAATGGATATGACCCAAGATCAATGGATATGCTCGCAACTTAGTCAACATCGAAGGGTCCAAAGCTGTCCCGACTTTGAGCAATTAGCATATGCAACCTGTTTGCAGAAGAATGCAGCAGGTGGAGATAGTGTAAAGATATGTAAATTACAAGGAAAGGAAAAGGATAAAGAAGGGAATGAGGGAAGAAGGGAGATTAATAAAAGATGGGACCCCCTTGAATACCTACTACCTCCTCCCCCTAACTATCCAGTGGTACCCGAAGCCCTTCCACCAGTTCCCCTGATCATGCCCCAAGCCCCTTCTACAACCTCCCCTATAGTAACTCCAGTTCTCCCTCCAACCCCTACTGCTATGTCTTTAGTTCTTCCCCCTTTGGAACCCATAATCTCTCCCTCCCCGTCAGTAATTACCCAGTTTCCGTCTCCTCCCGGTGTCCCTGTCTCGAACTCAACCTCCCTGCTGGCCCTGTCCAATACCTCCTCGCCTTCCTCTGATCTACCAATGCCCCCAGCTTCTCCTGCTGTTCCACAATCTATTCCCTCTATTCCACCCTCAGTACCTTTAGTTGTAAATCCAATCTCCTCCCCCTCGCCCAATGCTGTTCCTCCTCCTCCCTCCAACTTGGAGCAGAGCCTGTCATCATCAAATATTAATGTACCTCCTAACATATCTCCTAGGTACCAACGAACCTGCACACTCCCTACTGCATCCCAAAATGAGGACCTTGTTAGTGGACCTTATTGTAACACCAGGTCCAAAATATCAAGGGCAGAGAAGCTTTTTCTCCTCAGGGAAGTCCCCATAGGTGGGGTGGCGGGAGGAGTTGGATTTGTGAATGCCCCTCTAACAGCCTCCGAGGTTCAAGGATTTAAAAAGGAATTAGGGAATTTAGTGGAAGACCCAGTCGGAATCTCAAATCAGGTGGACCAGTTTCTAGGACCTAATATTTATACTTGGGGAGAGCTAAATTCTATTCTCAATATATTATTTTGCCCAGAAGAAGTCAGAATGATTCGAGCAGCTGGAATGAGAATTTGGGAGAGAGGAAACAGATTAGGGCCCCCGGGAGATCAAAAAATGCCTCTGGTGGACCCTGGGTGGAATCCAAACCATGAAGAAGGGAGGAAAAACATGGAAGACTATCGATCTCTCATGGTAAAAGGAATAAAGGAGTCTGTTCCCCAAGGTAGTAATACTAAATTAGCCTTTGTTAGCACCCAGGAAAAAGATGAGACACAGCTAATTGGCTTAACTGACTGAGGAGGAACTTCCAATTATATTCAAACATAGACCCTGACAGCCCAGAAGGCCAAGTATTGTTAAAGGTACAGTTTGTTACTAAAGCTTGGCCAGACATCAGAAGAAAAATAGAAAAGATGGAAGACTGGCAGGAGAAAAACATAAACAAGTTACTGAAAGAAGCCCTTAGGATATATCTGAGAAGGGAGGAGGAGAAGGCAAAAGCAAAGGCACGAATCATGGTAGCAGTAGTTAGGGAGTGTCTAGGAGCAAATAGCAGTCAACCGAGATCTTACAATAAGGCAGATGAAAATAAAACAGGGCCCCTGTTTAGAGGACACAAGAATGAACCAATCCTACCTCGAGTGAGTAAGGAAAGTGGAAATCATGAGAAACCAGGGGCAGCATTTACAGATAACCGGAAGTGTTATTATTGTGGGGAAATAGGTCATTTGAAGAGAGACTGTGAGAAGTTGTCCCTTCACGAGGCCATTGCACAGGAACAAGAGGCTCTGGAGAGAGTTTTGAGAGGGGACGATTAGGGGTGTCAGGGACTCTATAAAATAGGGGACCCCATGAGTCATCAAGAAGAGCCCTTGGCAAACTCTGCAGTGGGTCCCCAATATAAAGACTATGAGTTCCTAGTAGACAGGGGAGCTGATCGATCCAGCATAAATAGACTTCCTACAGGAGTAACTATTGGAGCAAAAATTTGTAAAGTGTTGGGGGCAGAAGGGAAGCCCTTTAAAGCTTCTGTAGTCAAAGGAATAGAAATAAGGGGAAATTCTAGGCAATGCCTAGCAGATTTTATTTATTTACCAAGGTTAGACACCTGCTTATTGGGAAGAGACCTACAGGTTCAATTAGGCGTAGGGATTGTTCCCAAGGATGGGAGAATGGTAGTTTAAATAATGAAGCTGACTCAGAAAGACATCGGAGAAATTGATCCAAAGGTGTGGGCAGAAGGAAAGTATGGATATCTTGACATTCCACCAATAAGTATAGAGATGCAGAAAGATATTCCTCCTATCTGAGTTAGACAATACCCGATATCCCCAGAAGGTAGAAGACGGTTGGGGTTGGAAATTGACCAATTACAAAAAGTAGGAATTTTAGAACCATGTATGTCCCCTCATAACACCCCTATACTGGCAATAAAGAAAGGAGATGGAAAATATAGGCTGGTCCAATACTTAAGAGAAGTTAACAAGAGAACCATCAGCAGGCACCCTGTTGTACCCAACCCCTACACATTGTTAAGCCAAATTCCACCGGAGCATGCTTGGTTTACAATTATAGATCTAAAAGATGCATTTTGGGCATGTCCTCTAGCAGAAGAAGGCTGTGACTGGTTTGCATTTGAGTGGGAAGATCATGACACAAAAAGAAAACAGCAGTTAAGGTGGACCCGTTAACCCCAAGGGTTCACAGAGTCCCCAAACCTTTTTGGGCAAGCCCTAGAGAGATTACTAGAACAATTTACCCCCGAAAAGGAAGTACAAATTTTACAGTATGTTAATGATTTGTTAATATCTGGAGAAAGACAGGGAGAAGTTAAGGCGACCAGCATCCAGCTTTTGAACTTTTTAGGGGAGAAAGGCCTAAAGATGTCCCAGGCCAAAGTACAATTTGTGGAATCTGAAGTAATATATCTTGGCCACATAATTGGAAAGAGGTACAAAAAATTAAGGCCTGAGAGAATCTCGGGCATTCTATCCATCTCTGTTCCTAAAACAAAAAGAGACATAAGGAAGCTCTTAGGCTTATTTGGGTACTGCAAGCTGTGGTTAGACCAATACACCCAAAGTGTCACTTTTCTGTACAACGAATTAGTGAAACCTGATGCAGTAAAATGGACAGCAGAGGATGAGGAACGATTACAAGATCTAAAAGATAAATTATCCTCAGCACTGGTCCTAAGCCTACATGACATCAAAAAGACCTTTGATCTATTTGTAAACACTGAGAAAGGAATAGCATATGGGGTACTAACCCAGGAGTGGGGAGGAAGCAAGAAGCCCGTTGCCTATCTGTCAAAACTATTAGACCCAGTGGCTAGGGGTTGGCCAACTTGCTTGCAAGCAATCGCTGCTACTGCTGTCATACTAGAAGAAGCTCAAAAGTTAACTTTGCAAGGAAAAATCTGAATACATACACCGCATGATCTAAAAACAGTCCTAAGTCACAGAGCTCAACACTGGCTGACCGATTCCAGGATATTGAAATACGAAATTATCTTGATGAGCACTGAAAACTTAGAACTGAGCACATCCAAAAGTCTAAATCCAGCACAGTGTCTATCAGGGGAACCCCTAGATGATTTAGAACATAATTGCATTGAACTAATAGACCTACAGACCAAGGTGAGAGAGGACCTGGAGGATATCCCCATACCTTATGGGAAAATTCTTTTTACTGATGGGTCTTCAAGAGTAATAGAGGGAAAAAGATTATCAGGGTATGCCATCACAGAAGGAACTCACATGACAGTTGCAGAAAAAGGGAAGTTACCATCAAACTGGTCAGCTCAGTGCTGTGAGATCTATGCACTAAAGAGAGGGTTAGACTTGCTAGAAAGAGATCAAGGAACTATTTACACAGATTCACAGTATGCATTTGGAATAGTCCATACCTTCAGTGAGATCTGGGAGGAACGAGGATACTTAAATTCAAAGGGGAAAAACCTGGTACATAAGGAGTTAATAAACTTAGTATTAGAATCACTGCACAAGCCCACAGAAATAGCAGTTGTACACATCAAGGGACATCAGAAAGGAGACTCAATTGAAGTAAAAGGAAATCAGCTGGCAGACCGAATAGCTAAAGAAGCTGCTTTAGACTCAGGGGAACCAATAAAAATCTTTAGACTGGAAGAATCATCACATAAAAAGGAAGAGGGGGAGAAGCCGACATTCAGTGAAAAGGAGTTAAGGAAAATAAAAGAATTAGGATTACGCCAAAGAAAACAAAGGGAATGGCTGACATCTGATGGGCGTAAGTTCCTAAATAAAGCCCGAAGAATATTAGCAGAGATACATGAGTTAACTCATTGGGGAATCCAAGGGTTATGTGACCACTTTCTAAGGGAAAATATATGTATTGGAGTATATGAATTGGCAAAAGCTGTCACAAAAGGATGTGTCACCTGCCAAAAAGTAGACCAAAAAGTAATGAGGAAAACAACACCGGGGGGAACGGAGTTAACTTTAAGACCATTTCAAAATATGCAAATAGATTTTACTGAAATGCCTTCTGTACAAGGGTATAAACACCTGTTAGTAATGGTACACCATCTTACCCATTGGGTAGAAGCCTTCCCCACTAAAAAAGAAACTGCAGAAGTGGTTATAAAAATAATCTTGGAGGAAATCATTCCTCGATACGGGCTGGTAACTAATATTGATTCAGACCGAGGTCCACACTTTATTGCTCAAACCCTACACGGTGTGATTAAAGCTTTAGAGATGAAATGGAGGTTGCACACTCCATGGCACCCTCAGAGTTCGGGGAGGGTTGAGAGAATGAACAAGACCCTCAAAAATGTATTAACAAAACTAATTTCTGAAACCCAGATGAATTGGCTTAAATGTCTACCACTCGCCCTTTTGCGAATTAGAACAAGACCTCGGTCTGACATAGGAGTCTCTCCGTATGAAATGTTTGGACTCCATTTCCTTATTACCCCTTTCAGCACAGGGAATTATTTGGAAGGAGAAATAGCCACCCAAAGGTATTTAGAGACAATCAGGAAGACACTAAGGGATCTTAGGAAGAAAGGATACCTCCCTCAAACCTTTCCCCTTGATGTGGACATGCACCAAATTCATCCCAGGGATTGGGTACTGATAAAATCATGGAACAACATCCCACTAACTCCTAGGTTTGAAGGCCCATTCCAAGTACTACTTACTACACACACTGCGGTGAGGACTCGAGAACGGGGCTGGACACATATTTCCCAAGTGAAAGGACCAGTACCACCTCCTAGCAGCGAACGTGATCCTGTGGCACCATCAACAGATGCTCCTGAGTGGACCAATATCCCACACCCTGAAAACCTTCAAATAATTTTTAAAAGAAAAGCCAAGCAGGATGACTAAGAAAGTCCATATGATGAATTGAGTAGTATTCTGGACAAGCCTAATAGACTGAACTGTTGTAAATGTTAACGTTGTGATACTATTTAGTAAGTGTTTTCTCTCTTTAAAAAAAGAAAAAAAAAAAAAAAGTTTACAAGTTGAAGGGTTAAGGTTGTGTTGCCATTCAATAAGTGTTTCTTTGTTCACCACAATTTCCCCTCTAAGGAGACCCCAACTCTGACACAAGGGCAGAACTCTTACAGAGCATTCCCTAAAAGGTAATTAAATTAAAAAGGAGTGGAAAAAGAACTGATTCCAAGAGAGGACTCTAACGCAGGCTTAGAAAGTCTCCCTGTTCCCCAAGAGGCAAGACCAGGTGAGGTCAAGCGAGATGGCTCATACTGGACTCTTGGGAGGGATCATGCTGATCCTACTTACAAATGACACTCTAGGGAGTAAAGAAGATGCCTGCACCAAATGTTACCACCCTCTCTATGATGAAGAAAACCTTGAGTCTCTCTTGAGAGTTCATACAAACCTTAATCCTGATTGTTATAACCACTCCCAATTAAACACCTGTCAGGAGGATGGGAGAGTTTATTGGCTTGTAAGAAACACTGCCTCTTTTAAGCAGTGCCTATTTGGGGAATGCCCTGTAAGAGATACCTGGCTCTGTTTTGAGCATACAGCTAGCCAATGTAAGGTGGCAGACCTGGTGAAAGAGAAACCCCTAATAAAACATGTGGGAAATGATCTAGATATCCCTGTTGGAAAGAACTTGTTTATAGACCTAGCAGAAAGAATAAGTAAAGAACTAAACTTAACTGATTGCTAGGTCTGCGGGAGCACGCAAATGACAGAAATCTGGCCATGGGAAGGGATCAGCTTAAGCCCACTGGAAATCATAAGATGGAAACAAACTAGACAAGAACCGCAAATTGTAAGAGAGAGAGGGAAAGAGCAATGGGACCTGAGGTCGAAAATAATTGGAGAAGAGTGTATCATGAGAACAGGAAAGAGATATAAAACCCCAGTAGGGAAGATGGCTTGTAAAAGGTACCTAATAACAGGGGATTTAAGTTCTAGATGTGTCCCCCGAGAGCCAAAGGGAAAGAAAGAGAAAGGATGTATCTACCATGAAGGGTACAAATTACATGAGTGTGCTGATAAAGAGATAAACCCCTTCTGGGGAATAAGGAGACTATCTAGATACTGGGAAAGCCCCTCAGAGACGATGGATAAATTTTGGGAGGCTCCTGAGCACCTATTTTGGATTTGCAGGAGTACAGCATACACCAGACTCCCCGGAGACTGGGTAGGAAGTTGCACTGTGGGAATTATTAAACCCACCTTCTTTCTATTATCAAAGGAATCAGGAGCACATCTAGGAGTCCCAGTTTATGATGACTTAAAGAAAACCAACAGAAAGAAGAGGGATACCATGAACATAGGAGGTACCCAAAAGTGGAAAAGTAAGGTATGGACCCCAGAGGAGATCGTTAAAACTTATGGGCCAGTCACCTGGGCCCAAGATGGTTCCTGGGGATACCGTACACCAATTTATATGCTGAACCAAATCATCAGGCTCCAAGCAGTACTTGAAATGGTTTCCAACAGAACATGCCTAGCACTTGATCAATTAACCCAAACCAGAGCAGTAATCTATCAAATCAGATTGGCAGTAGATTATCTACTTGCAGATGAAGGAGGAATATGTGGGAAATTCAACTCTTCCGAGTGTTGCTTGGAAATAGATGATAAAAGTTTAGTGGTCAAAAATATATTCAAAGAGATTCGAAAATTGGCATATGTTAGTACCCAAAAATGGACTCCTTTAATAGATAGTGATTGGTGGGACAACTTTTGGTCATTTAAAGGGATGCGGTGGAAAAAAGCAGTATTCATAATAACATGTGCAGTCACCGGACTAATACTCCTACCGTGTTTACTTCCCTGCCTAATCTGGGTGGTGACCTCCACTGTCTTTGCTAGTATGCAGTTCCCAGGGATATCCAATCAGAAACAAACAGAAATTATGTTGATAGAGAGTCAAGAACAAGGAGATATAAAATTAGAGCATGAAAATGCTAAAGAAATATATGATCAGTATCAAAAACTAAGGGAATTATATTTCCAAGGGCCCGAAATGAGTAATTGATGCAGGCTGAAAGCCTGATCAAAGAAATCGAGAGGGGAACTGTTAGGAATGAGTTCCTGAGTTTGCTAAATTGGTTGTAATGAGTTCCTAAGTTTATTAAATTAGTTGTTGGTTGATGCTGTTCTCGTGTTAATTGTTAAATTAGTTGTTAGTTGATGCTGTTCCTAAGTCTGTAAGTCAAATCTTGTGTTAATTGTTAACAGAATAAATTACCTTGTCCCCCCCCAAATGTACTTTCCCTATCCCATTGGGAAATGCCACCGCTGCTCCCCAAAATGGTGCCCGCTACTAAGGAGGAGGAGACAACTACCGCAGATATGCAAATGAAGGGCGCAAGAGCCCATTTGACACAAAATGTCTCTAGAAGAACGAGCCTATGTGACATCTCGAAAAACCAACAACATACTACACCTGAGAAAAGGCTGAGCAATCCTCCCATGGCATTTTTCAATTCGGAATGTGGTCACCATAACCTGAATGGGAGTTGACCAGATTGACACCCTTGGACTTCGAGCCAGCAAATGTCTTCCTGAGGACTCTCGTGAGGATGGAAGCCCCAGCTCCTCCTCCTCCTCCTCCGCGTCATCCATGGGAGCAGCAGCGGTGTGACCCCTTGGGCTCCCACCCCAAAGAGCTGATTTCAATAACAGCCATTTGAAAGGAGCTGGTCTCCTGGCCCTTTTTATTTCACTTTGAGGTCTCATAGGCACAGGGGCTGACTTACTGTTATCTGTCAAGATAAATGCCCCTCACAATTGTCTCTTTCTGAAGTGCCCCAGGCACTTTCAGACATTGAGGGAAGCAGCCATAGCTATCAAAGTTGCCACTTGATACAGATCAAAGGCCCTGAGGGACACCTTGCCTCAGTCAAACCCTTTGTATTACCAGTTGCTTGCCTTTTCTCCACAATTTTAACAAAGTAATTAAATTGTGAACCTTTCAGTCCAGCTATTTAGTAATTCAAGTGTAATTATTCTTCCTTGCCACATTTAAATTGAAATTCGACTTGATATCAAAACAGTTTAAGTATATTGAAAGACCACAAATACAGTAAACAGTAGCTTACTCTTCAGAATAAACTGAACCCCTAAATTTGTAACTGTTTGTATGCAAGTATCAGTCTTACTAACCTAACCAAATTACTTGTGTAAAACTCATGGCACTATTATATAACTAAATTTTTATGGTTTTAGCCTTCAATATCCCACTACTTTTAATAAAACCAACTCAAATATATCACACAAGCAATCTTAAAAAAGCTGCAGAAGCTTAATCTCTGAGGTAAATCCATGTTGCTGCTATTTCAGAACAGTTGTTTATTTACATGCTTTTTACCTAAATGTTTAGCTGTTTTATGACAAATTTTCAGTAACTTTTTGTAATGATAGAGTCTAAATAAGTTAATTTCTGTTAAGATCAATTTCTGTTCAGTCTTAGTGATGTTAACTTTAAGTTCTCTTAGGTATATTTTCTGATATATTTCAGTGAAGTTTTAGTGAAATTGATTTTAAGTTTGCTGAAATATACTTCTTTATAAGATACAATTCTTTTATTATACAAATGAATGATATAAAGCATAAATAAATTTCTGTCAAAATTTGCTCATTTAAATTATGAGATACAGCTATTTTGTTACAGAAATAAGAACAATCTCCACTGTTTTATTTTTATAGGTAGCACTGAAGAGTGAATAACAGTTCCATATTTATGGCTGTTATTAGTTGTAAGATGTTTAATGCCTTTTATTCTTTATTACTATTTAGCTAAGGATAAATTACAAAGCCAACTGTTTTATAAACCTTCACATACCGTTGTATAGCTATCTACAAGATGTATTATTTTTAAGCAACTTTTCTAACTACTATTATTAAGAGGTTTTTAGAATATGTTAGGGAGACTCTTCTAGTTAAGGCCTGGACCCTGGCCAAGTTCTAGCCTTACCTGGTCAAGAAGCATACCAATAGACCCAGGTGTTTTCTGCACCAAAACTGTACTCAAGTCATTTGACTTGCCAATTTGGACCTATCATAGCTGGAACTCCTTTTAAAGTGAACTTGGAAATCTTACCTGGGAATGGTTCTCCAAGTCCTCACTCTAAAATGAGGCTTGCCAGTTACTGCAGACTCTGGGTGATGGTACAATATTTAGAGAATTGATAATGCATTATTTTAAATCACCATTCTATCTTTTGTGTACTACTAATCGCATACATTATCTAATTTTTTTTGTTTGGTGTGAGTTTATTGTTTTGCCACATGTTGTTTTGCTTTTTATGTTACCTTCATGTTCATAATGAGAGACACACATGTTAAAAAACAAAAGAATGGGAAGTATGGCTCCTCAAGAACGTTTACACTAAAGATTTTGAAATCAAATCAAATCGAATTTAATCACTGGCAGAGCAATACTGCTTTGAAGATTTACATCTGCAGAGGCAATTTCTAAAAGTTTCTACATAAAAATCTTTAATTGAGTGTACAATGATGAGGCCTAGCTGATTTACTAACCTAGGGAGAAGGTATGCATGTGTTTTACCACCAAGAGTTCCGAAGCAGTTACCTGCTCATCTGAACAAACATTGACCTCTGAAGATTCGCCATTTTGCCCTCTGAAGATACTTGTGAGAAGAACCTCATCAGCACCTGTTTGACCTCTAACAGACTGATGGACTTGGTGGATGGATAACAAATTTAGTTAAAATAGGCTTATATATATTAGACATTATATTATGTATTGTTATAGTGATTCCTTGTATTTTATAGTGTGTGCAATAATTAATAGACAAATCATTTAAGAGTATATTTTTAGTTGAAATAAATGGGGGAGATGTCATAAGAGATGGGACAGAGAGTGCTGTGGATTTAATTAGCATGAGCAGTCTGATGGCCAGGATGCCTTGGCGAGAGGAAACAGATCTGTGAAGATTGCAAGAAGATTGGATCAAGTCTGGCAACAGGGAACGAAGATGGCATTAAGTAAAAATGTTTCAAAATGTATAAGTTTGTTTGTATGATGTTGTCCTGGTTTAGTCCTGATTGGGCAATTTTGTAATATTGACACCTGATTAAACCAATGAAATGGGTGAACGCGCCTCTAGTGAAAACACATTTTTAGGTGAGATTCTGGAAATCTGTCTCTTCTGATTTCCAGTGGTGGGAGAGGTAGGAGGCCCAGCCCAGTTTCTTCCCATGGCTGGGCTGGGCCAAGTTTCTCCTTACCCTCCCCCGGCACCCCTGGCAGGCAAAGGAGAAGGAGAGACAAGGTTGAAGTGGCTGTGATTCCATGAGAAGTTTGAACAGAGAGATGATATGAAAAAGACTTTTTTTGCCCCTCGAGAGAAGAAGAAGAGAATCTCTGTTCCCTGAGATGAAGATGATCTTAAAGACAGATAAAGAGAACCTTTGCTTTGGACAGTTTATCTTTAAAAAAAATTTAAAATCCATATGTCGATATGGCCCATCTTTACAGAATTGTGTTCATGGGAGGGGCTTCATGATGTGGATCTTTCCGTGTGGCTGCTTCATGAAGATTGAAACCATGAGAGAACTGTTTTCTTGTGGAGGAATTTTCCATAGCAAATGAGAGGTGCTTCCCTCCCTAAGTGAACGGCAGAAAGACTATTTTGAGTTAGAAACTGACTGAGATTTCTGGGTGTTGTTTTCTGTACATTGTCAGTTGTAAAGAAAAGAAGTGTGGGGAGGGAGGAGAAATGATCTAAAGGTTTCATTCTGATTCTTTTTTTTTTTTTTTTCTCCTTTTAGTGTTAGTTAATAAAGTTCTATTACTTTTAAGCTTAAGCCTGCTTTGCTCTTGATTGAGAAATTTCAAATTGGCAAACCAAAACTACAACAACATTAGTACGGCTGCCAGGAAAAGTTGAACTAAACCCGCAACACCCTCATTCCCTGTCTCCTTGCACTGCTGGGGAAGGAGGTAGAGCTGGGAAGGAGGGAGGGGTAGGGGGAAGGTGTTTTTAAGATTTATTTTACTTCTCATTATCCTGCTCTTATTTTTTTAGTAATAAATTCAATTCATACCTAATTAGAGCCTGTTTTGCCCCTGACAATATTTGATGTGTGGTCTGTTCCAGTCCTTATCTCCACTCATGAACCTTTTGTTAAATTTTCTCTCCTCTGCCCAGCTGCAGCGGGGAGTGAGAGAGCGGCTTTGGTGAGTACCTGGCATCCAGCTAGCATCAACCCTCTACAGCAGTAAATTTAAAACTGTAGGAATTTCCCCGATACTTTATGATGGAGATGCTACCCAGGATGAAAATTAGAAACATTTTTTTCTATCCCATAGCAAGGATCTTTTGCTTGCCATTGTAAAGAAATTAGTACTTTTTTTTTTCTTCCAGTAAACAGAGCATTAAAAAAAGTAAAAATCCAACATCCCAGCAATTCAGAATTACAGCTGAGAGAAAAACACAGGAACTTACAGGACAGAGATCTGCAATTGCTAGTATGTACAGAAGGAATCAATGAAATAAATATAGTTTATCCAATAGATACAAGAACAAACCACCCCAAGTGCATAATTTGCTTCATCTATGCTTGAAGCTAACTCAAAGAGGGCAAAATGTCTCAGAATGATTTGACAACTAACTAAGCTTAAGATTTCCTCTTCCCTCTTGTTTATCTATTCTTCATTTTTTTCATTTAGTATAGAGAAAAGCAAATGGAAGCAAAACCATGATGATAGCTTATGCACATATATCACCTAAATCCAGCTCTACGTCTCAGAAAATCCTCTAAAGGCAGCCTAAGTTATGCTTAGGTCTTAAGCTGGGTTTTTCCACAGAAATGTCTCACCTCCCCACAAACAAAAAAGCCATTTAATCTTGAGCTGTGAATCCGCAGAGATGGGGAAAAAAAACCCCACAAATGCCAGAAGTCCATCAGTAAAATGTCTTCATTGATGAGGAGTAACTGTTTCAATGAAGAAAAAAGGGGTTTGGTGACTGCTGGGCATTTCCAGAACTTGCTGTGCTGTTTCTGTATTTGCTGTGTGGCTGTTTCACATTTCAGGAGTTAAAGGGAAAAAAAAAAAAGAAAAAGGTCTGTTTTTCTAAGTGATCTGGAGCCACTTGGCATGCGACTTCTGAAGTGTTTCACACAGTCTCACAAAAATGTCTTGAAAATTTATCAGCCTAGACCCCAAATTTATTTGCTTTTTATCATCAGTCATCATGCTAATGAAAATATTAATGACATTTCAATTGCATTTCAAGACAAATGAGCTGTTTCAACTGGAATTAGAAAAAATTAATTTTTTGCACAAAGATCATATCACTCTCCTTTTATTATTAATTAGATGAAATATTTGGCTTCAATGAAGACTGGGATTCCACTGTAAAAGTCACAGTAGACATAAAAAGCAACAAATGAGCCCCATCGCTAAATAGAGACAGGGAACAAAAGAAGCAAGAATGAGAAATTTAATGTGAAACAGAAACATTCAAAATGTTTTCAAATCATTCAGTGAAGTCTAAGCTAAGCTAATAAATTATTTTATATGATCTACAGAGAAAAGAAGACATTTCCAGAGGTTAACTCACTTCACCTGGGTTAGGTAGCCATGCTTGGATACAATTATCTGCCCCTGAGTTACCCACAATGGTAGATACAGACAACAAACTTTCAGAAGTCAACATATGGCCATATGAGTCACAGGTAAAGCATCACCCCACCACCTCACAACAGGCCAGCAAAGGATGCAGCTTCTTGACGAGAGGAAATGGCCTCAAGTTTCACCAGGAGATGTTTAGATTAGATATTAGGAAAAAATTCTTCACAGAAGGGGTTGTCAAGCACTGGAACAGGCTACCCAGGAAAATGGTAGAGTCACCATCCCTGGAGGGATTTAAAAGATGTGTAGAAGTGGTACCTGTGGTAACATGGTTTAGTGGTGGGCTTGGCAGTGCTGGGTTAACAGTTAGATTTGATTATCTTAGAGGTCTTTTCCAATCTAACTGATTTTCTGATTCACTCTTCTGATCCCCAACCCAATTCCCTATAACAGCTGTATGCTCATTTGAAGGTAAAGTAGCAGGAGAAATTAACCCCACACAAATACCTTGTAAGAGATTTCAAGTCAGAGTAACAATTTAATAGAAAGATTACAATAAATGCAATGATATTGAAAGACTAGCTTAAAACCACAAAGAATACAACCTGACACCCCGTTGGTCAGGGTGGTAGTCAGTCTAATTAAGCAGTGCTGTTGAAGTGATGGCTGCAGTCTTGTCAAAAGCAGTGGGCCTGTGGAAGGCCTGGTCCCCCTGGAGAGATCCAGTAGTGGTGGTTCTCCCAGTCCCAAACCCCCAGATTATATACGGTCAGATTCAGGCAGGAATGTTTAGTACCTTGACCAGGGCAGGGAATTTCTCAATGGAATAATGTAATTTTAGGAGTAATAGGATATTTTTTGAGTCCTTGATGACCTAGGTTGCTACAGCTGCTCATTGGGGCTGTTGAGCCATTATGGCCCATTGGCAGAGATTAGCCTCTTAGGCTGGGTGTAGTTATCACAGCTGAGTCAATTTGTGAAGACAAAGAAATGCTGCCCTGTCAGGAAGGGTTTAACACCCAGTTTGCAGCCTGAGGGGGTTGGTTGTGCACTATGCAGCTGTTGCAAATGACCCACCATTAACAGTTCATCAGGAATAATGTAGATGGTGTGGAATACATAGTTTGGCTACACTGATACTGGTACTCTTTCTCCTGTAACCAGGACAAGCTGTCATCTCAGGTTTATTGCTAAAATGGGTAAAGGCAGTCATAGCAGCCCCCTGGAGAAAGAGGTGGTTCATCTTCCCAGGTGGCATCACAGAGCCTGACCTTGCATTGTCAGGAAGGAGCAGGACAGAGACCCACAGCAGATGAAGGTGTCAGTAGGTAATGCTGATTGGCCAAAGGGTGCAAGCTCTGGTTTCACTGCACCAATGCACCATGATCATGTGCAGTACCCGTTCCTTCCTACAGCTCACATTTTCCCTGGAGATCATGCACATTCATCACATTGCCTTCACAGACTGTCAGTGTCCAGTGTAAGTTTTGCCTTTTATGTTTCTAAATTGCTGTCTTTACCTTAAAACCACGAGTTTTTTACCTTGTTTTCTCCCCCTGTCCTGTTGAAGAGTAGAAGAGAGAAAGCAGCTGAGTGGGTGCCTGGCAGCTGGGTAAGGTCAACCCACCACAGTAGGGGACAGGGAGGAGGTACCCTTAGGAGGTCTTGTGATGGATGCATGTGGGTGCCATGGTCTTACAAAGGAGAAGTTGTGTCAAGAGGCTGGGACTGGTGTGAGACAGGAGGGGCATTTGTTCCCAGGCACGGTCCCTGCTGTGTGGCTTGGGAAAGCACCAGTGCCTGCACCAGTGGGTGATTAGGTCTGATCCTAAAGAAAATGCTTTATATTTTGGAAATTTTTGAAACTTTTGAGCAAAAAGATAAAGGGGAGATGCAATGCTTTACCTAAAAAGAAAAACAAAAAAAAATGACCCTGGAAAGCCACAACAGTTCTTATGTTCCAATCTGCTCTGAAACCAGAACAAATAGGCTGATGCATGGCTTTAAGAGTTGATTATAAAACAACCCATCAAAATGTAAACATCCCACATTGACAAAGTAATCTCTGTGGATCTCAGTGGGCCTGATCTGATGCTGCCCTCTTCCTTGTGTAGTCATAAATACAAATGCAAGGTGAATGCCAGCTGCCTTCTGATCTGATGACGTTTTACACCCATGTTACTGATGTCAACAACTGCATGAGGGAGCAGAGAATCAGATTCAGGATAACCACTTTCAAAAAATAGAAGAGCAAGCTGAAGGTGTGTTTCCAAGCAGTTTAGGTCTTTCAGGACTGACACATGGCTAAGGGGATCCCTTCTGCACTCCCACATTTACTTAGAGAAAAGCCTTGTACTTTACACTGCACTATAATTCATCATATGAACAGGCACTGCCCTATCTCAACAAGAGCTGTTCTCCATTCCTGCCATATCACTTTGTGAGTACTAAATCAGTGCAGAGAAATATTTCCCCAACAAAACTATTCAGAAATCGTTGAGATCAAAGCCTGCAGCTTTAGTCTTTGGCATGAAATGGGAGAAAAATAATGACTTGTGTCTCATTGTGTTCTGTGCAAAGTCCTTTTTTTGCACGCAAACAAACAAATAAACAGCAAATGCCCTATTTTCACCTGGAATTAGTGCAATGTTATGCGTGAGGCTTTAAAAGCATAAAAGCCAAACCATTCAAAATGATGGGTCCCATAGCAAATATAACATGATTCCAAGGGTACCTATATAGTGTATGGTATTGCTGCATGTTATAAATACATATTATAATATTGGCTTTTCGCAAATACTAAGATGAGTGCTATATGTATAAGGTTAAAAAAATTTTGCTATAAATATATAGTTTTTATTCTTTGCTGCTAACTGAAGACATAGTAGAGTAATACTTGTTATAGTTATGGAACTGTCTGCTTGGTCGGGATAACAGCCACTGAACATATGATGAGGATCCCTGCTACTGATATTCCAACTATCAGTACCCACCATCTGAAGAAAATGTGGACCAAGGCCCAAACTGGAAGTGATAAGAAAACTGCAACCAAGAAATGCGCATGCTCTAAAAAGGAGGACCCAAGGAGGGGCCATGCTAAATAGCTCCTGGAAAATGTAAAATAGTTTTATGGAAAAGATGAATATGCATAATGGTTTATGAATATGCAATAGGCTGATGTAACAGACAAAGTATTTAAGAAATGTCTCCAAGCACAGCAGGTGTGCTCTTGGCTGAATGCCAAGCACCCAGCCATAAAAACTTTGCTTTATTGTCTTTGTCTCTTATTGTCATTTATTAAACTTTTAAATTTTAGCAGGAGAGTGAACCTCATTTTTCACACTGCATATGGGATTAACTTTTATGCCTTTCATCTATATATGCAACGTAGCTCATTTATAGTTGCTCTGAGAACTACCATGTTTACATAATATTTAATTTCCTGTCTGTTGTTTGTTCTCTTTATCATATTTCTGAAACAAAATTTTCCTCATCAATTTTAGTGCTTAACCAATTATCCATGGACGGAGGCACAGGAGAATTGACATCCTCTGATTTTTCCATGTGGCCCTGGCAATACACCTCCCCTTCAGTTTGGACACATTAGAAACTGCAGAGCTACAGCAGTGACATGGTATTTCTATCAGAGCGAGCCTGTTCCCACAGGTCATGGTAATTTTGGTACGTTGTCTCTTGGGATCTGGCAAAAACCTTCCTGCTGGGTTGCCATGGGCCATATTTACTATATCATAACTAATTTTCCTGCTTTTCCTTTTAAATGCATGCAGCTTGTGAATTGAATGAATCTGGTGGTTGACTTCATATAACTACCCTTGAGTTATATCTTCAGATTTTGGTGCAAAAGCCCTTTTCCACCTGTTCTGATAACTAAACCAAGGTGTTTACAACTGCTTGAAATACATCTTTTGTTCTGTTGCAAAACCAGTGCCTTGCTCAGCAGAAACCTGATGGTACCTTGTTGCAAAACATCACTATAAATGATTGAAACTGTAGAGATGCCAGTTGCACAGAAAACAAAATCCATGATGGTCCAGCTATAGTTTAATGCAGTGATCTTCACGAACTGTTAATTAAAATTCAGTGGTGAGGACTAAGCCTTGCTACTATATTTTAGGGAAACAAAGAATAATAGATAAAGCTAAATTATAATGAGTTGATGCAACAAATCCAAGAAAAATTCAGTTCTCGGCAGCTGCGATAGGAATTCTTTCTCTCCTTGAATAATAAAAGCTTTTGCTAATCTTCACTGGAGCTGAATCTGGAAAACCTGCAGTCACATGTAACTCAGAGAGCCCCAAGGGAACTGGAGGTGGAGAGAGATGTGTGTGGATGTCTGTGTGTATAATCTAACAGTGCCCAGAGTTTTTGAGATCCTGGATGTGAGAAATGATGCTCACTTTTAAAATTTAAAAGGCTTATTAAGCCTTAACAAAAAATACAACAAAAGACTGAATAAGGAGAAAGCAGCACTGGGAACAAAGGACCCAAGCAAATGCTCATCCATAAACTCGATGCTCCACCTTTTATACACCTAGCCCCTCCCAAAGTCTTGTCAGTCAACTCTTTCTCTGCTGTCCATTGGTGGAAATTACTTTCTTACATCTTGATTGGAGGTCAGGTGTCATTATGCCACGCCTCCTAGTAACAAGCTAGCCCTCCCCAAATGCCCCAATTACCACAGCTATTACAAGGGGGAGGGGAAAGAGGACTATGGAAGCACATATAATAACATAACTATACATCTACAAAACTTCTCTTAACATACATATAATATTCATCTCTTAATTGTAAGAGCCAACTATCACATCACCTATCTATAACACTGGACAACTTCAGTCTCACAGGTCAGAATATTTAAAACCCTGTCTACATTCCAGTTAAATTTGAAACAGCATGTTTATTGCATTTTGCTCAAATAAATCTGAAAACGTGTGAATCACATCCCCTGGAGAGATAGAGAGAATATGTAAACAGTCTCAGGCTCATACTTAGAAGTGAGGTATGGTGAGGAACAAAGATGCGGGAGGGTCATTGTTGCAGGGCACTGTAGGATGCTTGTTTTGTCAGAGGGTTTGGGAGACTGAGGGCTGAGTTGCCATTTTCTGGCTTTGAATCCTCTTTTTAGTTTTCTTTATTTTATTTATACCTGTGCACACACACATAAATGCCCACATATATTTTAAAGCTCTTCTTAACTTATGCAACACCAGTCTGCAGTTCTCTGTGGTTTTCCAGATGCTGTTCATAACGCTGGCACCTCACCCCAGTTGCAGTTGCATTCAGCTGGGATTCAATTACAGCTTGTCTTGCAAAGGCAGATTGGGTTTTCAAAGATAGCGTATTTTGGGAAGGAATTTTTTTTTCTTCTCAAAAAGCAATTTTGATTTCCAAAGGAGAGTAATTACTTGTAGCTTGATCTTGCCACGTGCTGAATGGCTCCAGACAGGTCTCAAGCACCCTCAATATTGTTTTACTTCAGCACTTTTTAGAGAACACACAGCACCTTGCAGGGTTCGATTCTGTATCAATATAGTGCTGGCAGAACAGGCTCCAAGCTTGCTGCTCCTGCAGGGAGACTTATAAAAAATGGTATGATCATAACCAATTTTCTCATGACTCATTCTGTTTGGGAACAGTGCCAAACACCTGGCATCTTAACCAAGATTAGAACAAGAGAATATTGACCCTAGAGACTCTAATAATTTGTGTTTGATTGAAAGTCCTGTGGGAAAACTATTTTGGTGGCAAACCACCGTATGCGTGTGTGTCTTATTGTGATTGAAAACAATCACATGCATGGAATGCTTGAGACATGTTTTGAGTGCTACACAATTAACAGAGGCCCTGGGAACCAATCAGAAGGCAGCTGTTTATCTGTAACAAAATTAAAATAAAAGGGAGCTCGCATGGGAAGGAGACAGACAAGAAGAAGAAAAAAACAACACCTGCAAAGCTCAAAGCTATAATACTGCATCAGTGTGTTTTTTTCCCATTGATGACATTTTGATATTGATATTTTGGGGTTTTATATTTAGATTTTTTCTATACATTTAGATTTTTCTTTGCATTTGATTTCACCCCCAACAATTTTGCAAACAGTAATCAGGTTAAAATTAGCAAACCAAATAATTGGAGTCTTTTTGGACAGATTTTTTGGGAAGGAAGGTAGATAGGTGTTACAAAACCAGGAGGTGATGGAATAGTGCTTCAAGGCTTTCTCCGCACCTTGGACCACCTTTTTCTCTGGACAATGTGTAGCTCTCCCCAAGATGATGCTGTGCAGAGAGGAGTCCCATGGCTTGGCTGGGTGGGATACAGGGAGTGTGGAAAGTGAAGGGGGGATCAATGCCGATGCCCAGCAGCTCAGTACAGCTGCGCTATGTGCAGGATGAGAGGGAAAGGAACCAGTTTGCAAGGCTACAGTGGACTCTCAGAGACTGCTATTGGGATTAAGAACACACCCATGAGCACAAGGGCTGGAGGTGTGAAGGGATGACAGGTTTTGAGCTTCAAGTCCTTGTTTTCACTTAACCATATTTTCCTATTCAATTACCTGTTGCACTAATGAAAACAATTAACAATGTCATTGCTTCCTTACAGCTTTAAATGATGCTCAAAGAGCCTGAACATAGTACTAGGGCTCAGGACACAGATACTGTTGCTTCTAAAGCACCTTGAGAAGTCACACAGAGCAATGTCATACAACACCTATTCCTGATATTAGGCAACAAAATAAGCATCCTGAGTTTTGGGGATGCAAATTGCCTATGGTGTCTGGTGAAATCCTCTGGAGCAGCTGATAGCAGGGACCTTGGCAACCCAGGAGATAAAAGGAGTTTTGGTGACTAAAGTTGTACAGCCACTTTGACAAATGTCAGTCCACACTCTCCTGTTTCAGTTTCCCCTATGTGTAATAGGTGCAGAACACTTCTTAGCTATGAGGCTGGCAAAAATAGTATGTAATATGAAGACAAAATAAAATTGCTTGTTATAAAGTAGAAATTGTACTTTTTAAATGAAAGTATGCTGAGGCTGTTTGCTCTTTTTTGATCAAACAAGGAGACGATAATAGCCTTATTTACTGTTTGTGTACAACTCTAGCTTTCCTCAGTCCTTCTTTATGTGTTTTATTTGCATGCTATTAAATCAAGCTGTCCTTTACAAAGACTTACTGAAGTCTGTTAGTTGCAGAGGAAGCAACTTCAGCACAAAAGAAGAGAAAAGACCTAGAAAGTACAGCTGCATCATTTTGATAGAGGAATTTCTTCAAATAATAACAAAAAATAGGTAAGGCAGACAGAACAGCAAAGATGGCAGTGCAGGCATGGTGCAGCAGCAGAGACCCTCGCTGTGCCCTCCTTGTACCACGGAATAGCTGACAGAGAACTGAATCTTTACAAATGTCTCCCTGCCTGTTTGATCTATTCAGCTCCAGTGGGAAAGCTTGCAGGGGCCATGAAGAAAACACACTGCGTTAAAAGGATGTGGGAGTGGCTTGCAGCTGAGAACACCTTAGCACAGCTTCTCAAAGCCCACTGGGGGAGCTCCTTCTGCTGAAGGGTCCCATGGGCCCAGGCACAGGTAGAGAGGTGAGAGATGGAGCTGGGGTTTGCTTTGCATAACTTCATTTCTCGGGGTTTTATTTTGGGAAGCAGCATCCAGTGGTGGTTCAGCTCAAGCTCCTCTAAAATCTGAATCCTAGAGGTTAATAACAGCTTTGCATGTGTCACACTGTGCCATTTGCTTGAGCAGTGCAAAACATCTTTTTATATATATTAACAAATGTAGCTATCTAGAACATCTGGAGGTAAGAAACATGATCCCTGTAAAATATGTGTGTGTGATTCATGTTTGATAAATGTCTACTCTGTTGAGACAGATTTACAAGGTAGCTAGAGTTACAATAGATAAGTACAGCTTCAATGATAATAAATAAAGATAGAGACAGGATGGAACAGGATGTGATTATTTGTATAAGATTAGCTGCTTTTTCTTGCTTGCTTGATGCTTTAGTAATGTACACTTGTGCTAAAGGAAAGTGGAATGCAAGGTCATTGAAGAAGATAAATCCCTTCCATCCAGTGACCCTCAAAAGGAAGAAAAACACCCGTAGCAAGAGCGGAGAGTCTGTGCAATACAATCTCAAAGATGAAAAACTGAAGAAACAAAACTGGGAGGGAACTGAGGGGAAGCAAGATCTGCAACAGTATAAACCCAAGACAAACTGCAAATACAATCTGCAAACCTTGTTAGAGCACAGTCTCTAACCACCACCCAGTGCTGCTTGCTTAACATTCTTAATAAAATTTATTAATTGTAAGTCAGCTCTGTTCATTTATAACATCCTTATTTCCAGTGAGTAAAACTAAGCAATCACTTTGATTTTGTATCATGAGCTCTCTTGAGTTTAAATGGGAGCACACACTGTATCTAAAGGCAGACTTTCTGTATTATATCAGTGTAATTTTTGAGATAAAGGCAGAATGTTTAATTCCCCTCAAAAACCTTTTCTAATTAGTGAATTTGAAGACACAAAGACTAATTTAAGGTCCATTCAATTGGTCCTAAGGGAGCATCACCATCATAGCAGGGGGACGCTGACATGAGATGGTAACACAGGGACTGGGGAATAAATGAGGGATTTGATCCACAGGAAAGGATCACTGCAGACCTTCAGCATCCCTTATGTTCATTCTACATAGTGCAAGGAACAGCCATAATTATTTTAATGACTTGATCCTCAACTATACTAAATAAAAGATAGTGCAAAGGAAGAAAAGGGAAAATATTTACCTTTCCCACACTATGTCCTCAGAACATCTACCTCTCTTGTTGTCTGTATTTGTATATCTCTACCTGCATATTGATGATTACCTAGCAGACTGCTAAAAGTGCCTTGTTATTGCATGATTTTCAGCCTCAGAACAAGTACCTTGACAGTTTTGCCTTGTAAAAACAATATTAGCAAAAAAAACCAAACCCCAAAACATAGGGTATAAATCCCTGCTTGTGTTGACTGGGAGAAATTCAAGGTAGGTAAGTGTCTTGGGGTGATTTTATGATGATACTCTATTCCTGATCTTCTGCTTTATGCCCAGTAATATTATTCTTCTTCCTTGCCTCCATCTTCTGCAGTGAGGTGGCACATTATGGTTGGTTTAGAATAGAGTCTAACTTTCTAACAAAGATAATAGTTATTGGAGAAGTATTATAAATACTGATTACATAGACTGTAGTAAAAAATGTAGACACCACTCTGTGTGGGGGGGATTCGGGGTTTTGTGCCTTGGACTGACCTACAGTGAAGAGCTCTGATGGTCAGAAACAGAATGTATTGATAAGAAAGAATGAACTATGAAGAAAACATAAGAAGAGACGGCTCATGACCCTTTCCTTCAAGATCTCTGGGCTGGGGAAACAAAACTGTACATTCTAGGGTCATGGAAAACAGCTGGCAGAGAAAAACACACAAAAATATTTTTTATAAACCCGAGATAGGAGATCTGGCTCCTATTGCTAGATATATTCCAGGTTTGGAAAAGCCACTAAGAATCTCTGAATCTTGCCAGTGTTTCATAGATGGATATTGAAGAACTCCGGGGTGGACCAGGACTGACCTTCCAGCATCAGCAGCACTGAGTCACTGTCATTGAAAATGCTGAAGGACTACCCATGAAGGATGGAAGTATAAAATGCAAATAAATCATAACTCAGAGATGTTCAGATTTTAGGGATAGGGATCACATTTCACTCCATATCATTTTATCAAGCCAAGTGATTTGTGAGTGAATATACACTAGCAGGCACCTAGTCTTTATCTGCAGTCTTTAGAAGTGGAACATCTGCATTGTGATAATCACAGTCACACCTTCATTATCACCTTGGCTTTTCTTTTCATTCCTCTCAAATTGCTCTTTAATTCCTTTGCCCTTTTTAGGATGTCTGAGTGGAGCTGAATTTCAGACATTCTTTTCACATTGGAGATCTTTCTGGATTCCATCAGCAGGATAACACAGCTAATTCTCTAAGTAAATGGTGACTGCTGTCTGTGGTTAACAATCACACTATTTTCTATTTGCCTTCCATATAGTACTCAAATTAAACACTTCTGCACTATGGCCCATGGCATTTTTTACACTCTGATGTGGATTCCTCTAATCACCAAATCTTCACTGTTTGCCTTTCACCTCTCCATTTCTGTAGTACCTACAAATCCTTTTAGTCACATCAGTGTCCTTCCTGTCAAATTGACCAATACAGTCTCACTGTTCTTGCATCCACCTTTATCCTTTATCTTTTGTTTAATAATCAGATTACAGAGGGGTTTGATTCTTGACCAGCCATTGTTATTGAGGGCTAATGTAATAAACACATATTATAGTTTTGGCTTTCGCAAATATTAAAGTGAATGCTATATGCTGTGCATTATAATATAATGCTACCTTTTGCAGAAGTAGCTATAGTTGTGAAATAATAACTAATGCTTTTATTTTTGTAGTTAACTGGCAATAATTAAAATAACTCAGACATATTTGTGAAGTAGTGTTGAGGTCCGTGTCGGAGAAGGGAACAGACGACACACCAATATGATGTGGAACTGATTCCGATTTATTAAGCAAGTGTAAAACCTTATATATGTTTTGAGTACGTGCAGGATACAATCAGCATAGTTTGTGCCAAAGGCTAAAAATATATCTGTTCATGGTCAAATC
>JAGMWU010000027.1:2977877-3019709 GCA_018697195.1 Certhia americana | reverse complement strand
AGCAGAACTTTTTAATGATCTTGGTTATCTTTCTTGTGATTCTCTGCTGGTAACCTCCTAACTTGGGCTGCTATGTTTAACATTCCTTTGTCTAGCTTCTGTTCCTTCTGCTTCACACAATTTGTTATTAAAGACACATTACAGAAATCTCTTGTACACTGGCTAAAGGCTTATGGCCTCTGTAAAGGCCGCAACAAAGTAGCTGATGTTGATTTAGAGTACTTGTAGTTAACTTGCAACGACTGAAATAGCTAAACCGTCTGCATGGTCAGATAACATTTGAGGAACAGGTGAGATGAGGACCCCTGCTACTGACACTTTGTCTATCAACAACTGTCACCAGCTAAAACCACAGAACAGGGGGGTGCTGTGGGGGGTGACACATGACCCTCAAAACCACATCCAAGATTACTGCACATGCTCTAAGAAGGCAGCTCAGAGGAGGGACCATGCTACAAAGTTCCTGGAACATGCAAACTAGTTCGAATAAATGTTTAAATATGTATAACAATTTATGAATATGTATTTGACTGATGCAATGGAAAGGGTATATAAGAAGAGTCGTTATGGTTAGCCAGGGTGCCTCTGGCTATGGCTATGCACCCAGAACTGTTACTTTTGCTTTATTGATTTTGTCCCTTATTGTCCTTTATTACATTTTTAATAATTCAATTGAGGAGTGGGCTTCATTTCTCACAGTTAATGATGATAAATAAAACTACAGTGTATGCGTGCAAGTGTATGCACTCACAAGTCCTCCCCATATCTCTGCAAGTCTCTGCTCACTATGCTCATAAACCAGACACTGGGCTGGGCTTGCAAAGCAGCTAGGAGAGTTGAAGGCTACGTCAGCCCAACCTTCCCATTGGAGACACTGCTGGAGAGTGGTGCCAAGTGCCTGAGACACCCAACAAATACATTTTGCAAGATGAAACCTGTGCTTAATCATAAACACAGAGCAGGCACTGTCCTGGGTAACCCAAAATGCTATTGCATTCCATAGCTGTGCCCAAAATTGTTACTGTCTCTTTAAGACACGGTGGCGTGACCGGAAACAGAACTGTCGGGGTGGGGGTGTTCCGGGCTTTTTAAGGTCGGGTCGCTCAGGCAGAGCTTTCTTGGCTCTTACTCTTTCCCTTTTGTTTTCGCAGGGGGAGAGCTGAGGCAGCACAGGCAGAGGCTCCCGTTTGGGTTTATTTTGTTGTTTGTTTTCGTTTCTCCCGAGGGGGCTGCTTCGGCTGCGTTTCAGGGCTGCGTTTCAAGGTCCTGGACTGCTCCAAGGCAAACTCCGCGTGTTCCTGTCTACAGCCACTTCATCACGCTGAGAAGAACGGAACAGTTCCACTCCATACAGTCGCCCCAGCCTGCCTGCAGCGCCTGGTCGAAGCAAAAAGGCACAGAGCCGAGTCACTCCAGCTGGCTGCCTGCTGCTTCTGTCGAGAAGGTGAAGTCCCTCTATGAGTTCCAGCCGCAGGAGTGTTTCAGGTGCCTTTCTTGACAAAGACCGACAGATAAAGAGGGACATTGGGCTGTTTTTAGACTCCAGGTTTTCTTTGTGTTTTGTCCTTGTTCCCTGTTGGTTGTTTTTTGGGGGAAGAGGGAGTTTTTGTAATCGTGGAGGTTTGGTTTTCCGTGTTATTGTTTTTTTTCTCTCTTTGTTCTCTCTCTCCATGTGTGGCCGGGAAAGGGAGGAGGACTGCTGTTATCTTTGTCTCCACATGCGGTCGTCTGCAGAGGGTGCCATCTTAAGGGAAAGGTTTTTGCCACTATTTTTGTTTCTCTTTGTTCCTGGGGAGTCCGTGACATTTCAGCAACGTTGTAACTAGTGATTATTACTGTTATTTTTCTTGCCTGTTGCTATTTCATTTTTTAGTAAACTGTTATTTTTTCACTTATATCTTCTGGCATTCTTTCCCTATTGGTGGAAAGGGATTGGTTAAAACTATGAGAGAGGTAACTAATTTTGGAGTTTTTGGCCCTTAACTTGTCTTAAACCAACACAGGCACCCAGGGTTATAGCACAGCCACTAATACAGAAACTCTAGGAACAACGTCTTTAAGCTTTCATTGCAGAAATACAGTGCCTTTGTGTTGCAGTGATGGCAGTAGTACGGGACTTGAAAGATACAGCACATCACTGGAGAGTTTCATTCTCTCTTCCTTTCCTGTTTTAATTTTGCAATAAAGAACTGAAAGTATTTTTAGGAGGAAAGAGCTAATCTGATGAAGGGTATAAGATTAATAATAGCTCCTCTCCTTATGAAAATATCCTGTGATTTTTAATAGTTGCTAAAAGACAAAAAGAGCTAAGATTTTAGGATTTAACTCTAAGTACTTGTTCTGCCTTTAGTTAATGCCCAAGTGCTCAATAGAGCTGGATCCTGCTAGCATTTGAAAATGTGGCCTGACTGATCTGACTCATATGGCTTAAGATGCTAAGACATTGCTTGTTGTCTTTGTTTTTTGCTGGACTTGGTAGCTTCCTCAGGTCCCGAATGCAAGCTTTTCCTGGCAGTGAGTGTGTTGCCATGACTTTACCTATGTGATATTTAAGTGGGGTAAAGAAGGATTATTATAAATGCCTGACTTAAGCCAACTAAAATTTGACCCATCACATTATATTTCAGTGTAATTTTTGCATGTGCAGTTTAGTTATTTACATGTTTCCATCTGTTTTCTTTGGAAAATTTCAGATAATGAACAAGACTTAATCTTTAGCCCAAGGTTAACATAAACAGCAAACAAGGATGTCCCTAGTACCTGTCTAGAAGTTTACTGACATGCTCTGTTTCTGTCAAAACTTTATATGCTTTTGAACAAAAAGAACTTTAGAAAGTTTTGATATGAAAACCACCAAAATTCAGCCTTTTTACAAAAGCAAACTGTCGTTCTGCTTTAAAATAATCAGTTTAAATCAACTGCACTAAACTGGGGCACAGGAGAGGAAAAGTGGGTCTAGCATCTGCTAAAATGGTTGATAGCATATATAAAATATACTTATCCTGAGAGGGAAGGAAGTAAAATGTAACTCTCTTTTCAGCTCTAACATCCAAGTTTTTCCTCCTAGGCAGTGGCATGATGTTCCAGAGAGCAAACGGCACTTGAGTAACCTGGCTCCAGTCTATGGCCTGCACTGCCTTCCTGTACAACATCACATCAAGCTTCATGGGGTGGAGGAGAAGCACCTTGGACTGACCTTTCATGAGCAGAGATGTTACTGAACTTGTCAGAAGCTGTGCAGATCAGCAGCAAGTTGTGCTGTCAATCAGGGTTTGAGGTCTCATGCATCCTCCCAATCTCCCCCATCTTCAGCACACTGTTTCTCTCCAGGTCAGCCTCCATGACATGTGCTGAGGTGGATCAGTGACTCCAAAGCTCTCATTTTCTACTCATCACAGCAATTATTATTTCATCAGAGATGTATCATTAATAACATCTGGGACCAGAGGAATCCTGGGGGGTAGGGAGAGAGGGAAATCTCTCCAGAGTCATTCCTGAAAATGATGTACTCCTGCCTAAAGTACCCCTTCCCTTTCCTGGGAAAGAAGTTATGGTTCTCTCTCACATGCTGTAAGACCTCCCTCTGGCAAAACAGCTCTAATAAGTGCTGCTCAGCAAATCACAACATTTGCTTATGTTAACTTTATGAATTACACAATTGGCAAGCTCACATAGATTGTGTTTGCAGAATATTGGACATGATGCCAGCCAGACATTTGGCACCAAGACCCAATCTGGGAGATGAGGAGCTTTCTAGGCTCATTCCTAACATGCATTATTTTTGTATTTAATAAGAAAATTGATATGACACATTGATGATGCTGATCAGTCAGTTAGTATGGAAACTATTAGTGCATAAAAATGAGTAGCCTGCCAGTTAACACACTCCATAGAAACAACTTAGAAATAAGATTATTCATCTGAATTTATACCATGGTCCTTGGATCTCAACAGCAGCTGAAAGTGGCTTAAACATTTTGCACTGCTTGTTGCTGGATCTGGGTTCTTTATGGTGAATGGTGAGTATTTTTAAGGCAGAGTTATCCCAAGTCTTTAAATCCAGCAGGCAGAACTCAGAAACTGAGTATTTTCTTGTGTACAAGCCTTCTGGACATCAGTTTCTGGATTGGCTTCACGTGGTATCTGTGGGGTGACTGGTTTTAGAAAGCAATTTAAGTGTAGCAGGTCCTGGAAGTTTCTCTTTACAAATACTGTTTTTCATAGTCACTGTCCGTCACTTTAGCACCAGTACAAGGGAAGGAGTGTCTTTAAAATTAACTTAATAAGAAAAGTTTCACTAACAGTTGCTCTTGTGTCCTGATTTGAATGACAGGTGTCTGCTGAGGATGGCAGAAGCCTCCCTTGGAATGGAAAATGTAAACCCACTCCCTCTGAATTATTATAATTTTGAAATTAAGGGGCTCCCAGGCAAAGATATGGAAATAGGAATGACAGTTCTTTATTAGGGGAACTAAAATTTAAAAAAAACCCTCCAAGATATATGCAGTATTACAAAAGAGAAAAACAAACCAACAAACCCACTGACAGAGTCAGAATACAGCCTGACACCCTGTGGGTCAGGGTGTTGGTAGCAGTCCCATTAAATGGCAGCTGCAGTCCTGGAGTGGCAGGTGTGGCTCTGTTGAAGTGATGCTCCTGTAGAAAGGTGGAATTTTCTGCTGAAGGTCCAGTGGTGATAGATGAGCCTGGTCTTCCTCTGAGAATCCAGTGGAAAAGGCTGCTTGGTGTCCCAAATCTCAGATTTTTATCCATGTAGGAATGCTTGGCTCCTCCCCCTGGATGGAGTATTTCCCAATGGGATGATGTAATTTTATCAGTGAGACTCAATGGCCTATTAGCAGAAGATATCTCCCTGGAGGAAGGATGGGTTGTGGAAGAGATAAGAAAACTGCCCCAGCTGTTTTTTTGACAGTTGGCCCATTGATAGATCACACCACCACCACCCCCAGTTTCATCAGACAGTGATAGGATACACAGTTTTGGTTACATTTTACACTGCAACCCATGACATATTGTCTCTTGCGTTCCTACTTGCACCCAAGTCCTAGTTTCAGTCAATACAAATGAAACCCCCTCAAGTTCATCTTTCATTCTCCTATATGTCTTTCTTCACTGCCTAAAACTCTTTGGCTATATCTCCATCAGTAAATAAAATCAGCCAGCGTCCATTGTCTGACCCTGGAAGCAAGCATATGGCATGGTTTGTCTTACTAGGACTAGATTTCCTATCTGAAACAGGGCAGCCTTATCTGTGTCTTGCTGACTGAAAACCATCTGTGGTTCACAGTGCCCACTGAGTCATGCTCAGATGTTATTTGGAGAGAACTTATCCCACTCAAGCTGAAACATGCTAGGGAGCAGGCTAACTGTGGATACAGGTTGTGATCAAGGAAAAGCAGTTCTCAGCTTTTCTCAGGACTAGCCTGGAAAAAGCTGAGGAAAGAATATAAACAAAACTCAACACCTGGTGTTTGGTGAATGCCACACAGAAAAAAGAAGTGCTGTTTTGCAGGATTGTTTACCAAGGGGTGTTGGTCCCTTCTCCAATAAGACTTATTGTTTCCTTGGATTAACCAATCCATGTTTAACCCATGGAGCACACTATATAAGTGTGTGCCATTTTAATAAAGCTGCTTTTTAGCTATTGCCTTCTGTTCTAGTGTTCATGTTGTTGTTTGTGCTGCTTGTTAATGAACAGCGACGTCTGGTGCCCTTGATGTGTACTGCACCTGATTCAGGCTTGCTACTGCCAATATCGGGACGGAGTCTCTGTGCCAGGCTGATCCTGGCCGGGGCCGTACTGCAAGGCAGATCTAACTGCAGCGAAACCCAGGAAACCGGGACTGCATCCTGAGTGCGGACGAAGTCCGGGGCCAGTGACCCATACCATTCTGAATATTTGGCTATCTGGGAGCTGCAGACCCTACATGTCAGACTGCTGTCCTCTGCTCATAGAGATAGAGTTATTGTACCACCCTGCCTGCGATCAGTGGGATTGTGAGTTGTAAAAAATCACAGTCTATTAGGCTAAAGGGGGGGGGGGGGGGAGCGCAGCATACCACCCCCTGGCTTAGTTGCCAGGAGGAGGAGGTCTCTCTTTAAAAATGGGGAGCCAACTTTTAACAGAGCAGGAATCTGCTTTCGGCATGGAAAGCCGTATTATCTAGCATGGGAAATCCTGTCTCAAAACCGTATGTGCCTTATTGGCGTGGGCTGACAATCACAGGTTTTCTGTGGACGCTGAAATTGCATATTCTCAGATTTCATGGGAATTGCTTGGAGATCATTTGAAGGAGGTAATTCTGAGAGGGGACCCCGCAGCTCCCTCCTTGGCGGGCACTTGGCCAACTCTTTTTAAAAGTCTGCGTTAGAGACTCCTTAACTGGAAGTGGACCCCACTACTGCCCGATGGCATCACTGCCGGGGTCGCTCCCTGTGTCTCTTTGTTTCCCACTGCGGGGACTACCCATGCCCCACTTTTCCCAACGGCAGCGGTAGCGATTGCCCAAGATGCATGGGAGCAAGTCGCAGCCGCAAGCGTGGCTCTTGAAGGGTGCTTTAGGCGCCTCCCCCTGTCCACGCCCCAAGGGGCGGCTGCCTTCCCTCCATGAGCATCTGTGCCCAGGAACCCTGTGCAAGAGTGGTTCCCTGCCCCATCTGATGATGTCACTGCACAGGTCGCTCCCTCAGCCCCTCCGCTTCCCCTCCTGGTGGCCACAAACACCCCGCCTTTTAATAAAGTTGCTTTTTAGCCATTGCCTTCTGATCTAGTGTCCATGTTGTTGTGTGTGCTGCTCGTTAACAAACAGTGACATAACAGCAGCTTAGGAAAATAGTCTCCTGTTCCCATTCAGTCCATCAGCTCAGATATTGCCTTTGGGTCTGCAGTTCAATTCATCAGTTCAACACCATTAAGACCAGTGGATGTTGTAAAGATCTGCACTCATGTCTACAAGAAAAATTTTCCCCAAGTCTTATAGTAGCATATGATGAATCACCCTCTTAAAGTTTCTTCCTCCCTTTAGTGACTATAGGAGCTCAGATGAGAAATTTCTATTGATTGCCTAGCTTTTGGGTGGCTAAAGTTAAGTGAAAATCCCATGCTAAAATTATCTTAGGCTGCAATGCAAGATCTAACCAGAAGTATGTATTCTTTCACCATCTGTTAAAACCATGTGCGGCAGTGTTCTTTCTCTCTTCCACAACCCATCCTTTGTCCAGGGAGATATCTTCTGTTAATGGGCCATTGAGTCTCACTGCATTATTGATAAAATTATATCATCCAGTATAAAATGCTCCACCCAGAGGGAGGAGCCAAGCATTCCTACCTAGATATAATCTGAGATTTGGAACACTACAGTCAGCCTTTCCACTGAATTCTCAGAGGACTACCAGGCCCATCAATCTCTACCACTAGACCTTCAGAGAAAAACTACACCCTTCTACAGGATCATTGCTTCAACAGAACCACATCTGTCACTCCAGGAGGACTGCAGCCACCATGTTATCAGACTGCTATCAACACCCTGACCAACAGGGTGTCAGGCTGTATTCTGACTTTGTCAGTGTTTATTTTTTTCTTTGTACTACTGCATTTTAATCTTAATTTTCCTAATAAAGAACTGTTATTCCTATCACCATATCTTTGCCTAAGAGCCCCTTAATTTCAAAATTATAATAATTCAGAGGGAGGGAGTTTACATTTTCCATTTCAAGGGAAGCTCCTGCCTTCCTTAGCAGACACCTATCTTTTCAAACCAAGGCAAAAATATAAAGGGCTTTCTCCATTTTTAAATCTGAATGATATTAAAACACTGTTTTGCAGGAAATGAAGAAGTCCTATATAGAACATAAGCAGTTCAGTTCTTTCCTGTAAAGTTGCCATATGGCAGGGGAGTGAAGAACTATTGACAGTGAGATATCTTATTACAGAGCATTTGGACCAAATTTCCCCTCAGTTACACTAATGAAAATATGGAATGAACAACTCTGCCTTGATAGGAAAATCAGGTCACTCAGTGGATATACAAAGCCAATTATTAGAGTGAAACAAAAGCAAACTTGAGAAACATGGTATAGTAAAGAAGACATGGTAGGATGACAGAAGACAGGAAGCCATTTGGCTCAGTGTGCTTACTCTTCCTTTGAAAAAATCATCCAAACTATAGTAACCACAAGTGGTAAAGATCTTGTTTTATGTCTGAACTTGAAAAACTGAATTAAAGATGTGCTTAAACATCTTTTCTGGGTTCCAAATATTTATATAGCCCTTTGTTAGAGTACCAAAGATGGCATCACATCAATAGAAAGGAAGCACTGCAGAAGAAAGCAGTACAAGGATAGTAGAGGGAAAACTCCAAGATTAACACAAGACCTGCAATGTATTACACACCAATAACTCTCATTTATTTCTTGATGACCATTCAGCTGATCAAAACTTTGGGCTACATTTGACAAACAAAACTAGAAACTGCTTCAAGGAGACGGATCATGGTGCGTTCTTATTTCTATACTATTTAGAAATACATTATGGACAACTTAGCAGCAAAAGCTGTAATGATAGCTCTGTCTACTAGGTTAAAAAGACATAAAGGAAAACATGTAGCTGAGAAGACTTCTGTAAATATAATTGGAGGCATATTTGCTCAATAAGAGTTGAGTATGGTTTATTTGAAACCTATTCTTGCAACCAATTAGCAAAAAAACTACTTTCTATTCAGGATCCTTTTCAGCCCCTGTAAGATAATCAGAAATGTTTTACGTGAAGTCATTGGTTGGAGACAGAAACAACATTACTCTCAGAGATCCTTGCGACAAACAGATCATTTTATTGTTCAGAACCTTCTTATATAGGCAGTTTGAATTTCCCGGGTTAAGACAGCTGATTGGTTGGGATCTCGGACTGCCCAGCTCTCTGACCAGTGCAATGTCTGCAGTCTAGATTGAATGGGGTTGGCTGAGGTCTCTGTTTTGGTTCAAATCTATCCTATCATTGTTCACCTGTTTATCGAACCAAGCTAACCGAACTGGGTTTCTTATTTATGGCTGGATTAATTGCCCAGCTACAGACCAGCTGTGCTGTGACAGAAATGTATAGGTTTTTTGGACCCGCATGGCAGAACAATGCCATTCATGTAAACTAAAAGAGATAAACAGGAAAATCTAAAAAAAAAGTGAAATTAAAAACCCAAATAGGTTTACCATCATCAATTCTGCACAGAAAAGAGTTAAACTGCAACATAATAAATTATGTATATTTTTTTCTTGGAGGCTTATAAAGACTGAGTTCTTTCAAACGAGTTTAAAGGCAAACTATAGCCAACTCAGTGTCAACAGGATTTTTGGAACCAGCATGAAATATTTGGCCAGAAGAAATGGTGGCAACTGTTCAGTCCAAAGCCTATACTTTAATTTGCAAAGGCAAAAAGCTGTGATCTGTACCTCCAAAAGGAAGAAGTAAAAGAAAAAAAAAATCTAACAGTACATTCTGTGTAGGTTTATTATTTTACCAACTGTCGCCCTTGCCTTTGCATGTTTTCTGTTAGCCTTCTGATGTTGTGAATTCTGGAGTCAAATTCCCACACACATTTCTGTAAACAATGATTGCTTGCATTCCTTTCTAAAAAGGAAGTGAGAGATGATGGACCTATGATTTGACCAGTGAGGTCTCAGAGGAGGTCATCGGTTAAGCCAATCAAGGGGAAAATGTGTGTAACCTATATAAATCAGAGTTTTATTATAAACTCTCTCTTTTTCTTCTTCCTTTGTCAAGGAAAGGTGTTGTGTGCGTGTGTTCGTTCGTGTCATATTGCGACAACCAACAGTTTGTGGGTTGGATGATGAGGTAGATTCCTGAAGATTAGACATTACCAGTGTTTTTTTTAAACAAAACAGTGGGAAAAATCAAAATTCACCTAAAGCAGAGGCAGTCCATGTAAAAGTTCAGAACTGTTTTGGCTCCCCCTCATCTCTTTGTTTTTTAAAAATGAAAATTCATCAGCCAATACTGTTAATCAGCTTTGGCTCACAGGCAGCATTTTTGCTTCCATTTAAGGAAAATTAGAGGCACAGTATCAACTGACCATTTATTAAGTTGTGTAAGCGCCCATTGATTTTTGTGACATAAAAAATTCTCATGAAAAATGGGAGTGTTATGTGTAGACATCTAGTTTCTTCTCCTTTTCAAGTCAACCATTTGTTCATTCAGAGGAAACTAGGTAGCATTTTGGAGAATAAATGCACACTGATATCAAGTAGTGTTGCTCCACTGACAAAATCAACTGACAAGTAAAATCAAGTGGAGTAGATGGTGAGTTAATAATCTATTTGTTCAAACTTGATAGTATCCTTTGGAGTATGGCTAAGACAATGAGGTCTTGGTCTATGTAAATATTAAGTGATGAAATTTAAGAAAAAGAAGATTGGTCTATACTTGTTGGGATAATATTGCCATCACATGATTGTTCAATGCGATTTATTCAGGTCTTCTAAACTATCAAAACCACCTTATGGATGTCTTTAGTAGGTGAAGTTTAGTTCTTTAACAGTTTGGCAACCCAGATGGGATCCCAGACAACTGCCTTTGGAGCTTCCCTACTCCAAACATCCAACTGCAAGCACTGGGTGAATTCACCTAGGGTCTTTGGAGCAGGAAAGAACCAAAGGGTTAGTGTTAAAATTCCCTGAGCAGATTCTGTATAAAGGTGGATTTGAGTGTCTCTGTTGGTGTGGCACTTTGTGCAGATTTGGTAAGATTATTAGCAATGAATCAAGAATGGGTGTGCAGCCTAATCAGCATAAAGCACACATAGAGATGTGGTGCCTCCGTAAGGCATGAGGTGGGAGAGCTCAAGTTTCTCCTAGGACACAGATGGGTTTGGGAGACCTGCACAGGGAGAGGCTTATGTCCCTCAGACTGTGCAGGGGATGGGAAGTACCTCATACTACACAAGGAGTAGTAGAGTCCCTCGGCATACCACACACAGAAGAGAGGTTGCAGTACTTTTTTTTAGCATGTAAAAAGGAATTTCAAGTTCCTCTTAGTGTTTGAAATGATGGAAAATAAACCCTGCATAGATATGCTTGCCATGAGGCTTGCTTTTCTGACTGTATATTAGAGTCTTGTGCTTTTTAGTGGCCGCTTTTTGCTTTCACTGCTTGCTGTACTACTGATCACCTCACTGTATTGAGCCTGGAAAGGCTTTGATAACAGCCATAGCAATGGGCCTGGGCTGGCAGATGGCCAGGTCATTGCTGCTGTTTCTGTGCAGCTGTTAGTGTACAGGAACACACACATAATCACAGATGGATTCTATGTGAAGTGCTTTATTAGGGCGGCCGGGGTGCTAGGGGTAAAACCCAAATTTAGCTCCATCAGTTTTGTTCAGAATGCACATATTTATACTATTTCAGTTATGATATATAACTACATATCTGTTTAAGCAATATTAATCATACTCATATTGTTCTATTGTATGAGCTACTACAATAATCAGAGGTGCAATAATCACAGGTGCAGTTTCACATGGCCTTCCAAGGACAAAGCACAACATTCCTTTTCCACCTCCCTCAAATCTTCATTTGATTTTCCCATGATTTTCACAACATTTTTAACTCTATACTAACATTCTCCCCTTTGAAAGTATTTCATGTTACTATAATAAGTGTAATGTTTTTTACTTTATACAGTCTTTTATACTTGATGTTCGTCTCTACAGTTGTTATAAGTGTTGTCCCAAACTGGAGGACTTGGGGATGATGGATGTGGGTTTCTGTCTTCTGTCAGTGCCTTTATTATCTTTTGGTTCCAGGATGCTTTTTTTTGTATTTCTCTTTTCAGGATAGCATAGATTAACCAAATTGCTAAAAATACGATCAGTAGGATTATCAAATTCTTAATGATAGATTTAATCTATGAAATCACATTCTATCTTAACCCTTTAAAGATTCTATCTATCCAACTTGTAGTCAAGTCTTTCTGTTCTTCTTGTGCTTCATGTTATACTTGCTTTAGTTGGCTAATGTCATGTTCTACATCTGCAGTTACGTTTGGGATGTGAATGCAGCAGTGATCAATTTGTCTTTTTAAATATCTACACATTCTATGTTCCTTTAGAAGTAACATATCTAAGTCTAATCTGTTTTGTAAGGTCATTTTTGTTGTGGTTTGTAATTGCACATTTAATTTTTTAGACCTTTCTCTGGTGATTCTTGCTAATCTTTCTATCTGACTTGTAAGTTTGTACAGCATTTCTTTATTTTGGCAATTTGCTATAGGACTGAACAAGGATTCTAGGGCCCACTCAAATTTTACTCTACTAGAGGGTTCTTGCCAAGTTTTTTCATCTTGATTTTTGTTTTCCTGAACTTCTCATCTTGTTCTTATTTATTATTCCTTAAATTGGCATTTCTTTTAAATTGGGCATAAAATGGGGAGGCTTAAAGTGATTTCTTTTACCTTCCTATCTACAGACAAATGTGTTGTCCAGGTACCATTACTTAATGCCCATACAAATTGTCCTGGACTCTGAATTCTATTTCTACTACGCTTTGTCCTGGGTTGATGCTGAATTGTATCCTCATTCGTCTGTTTAGCTCGGAAATAAGTCTTGCACCTTTAAAACTGGATATAAGATTGAAGGAGAAGCGGTGGAATGTCCGAGGTGGTTGTTTTCAAAACATAAGATAAGAGTTTTCAAGTTTATTTCCACACAGCCTGTGTTGTCTGCAGTGCAGATGGTGGGACAGAGCTCTCTTGCTTTTTTTTTGTTAGTTTTTGGCTAGCAGAAGCAAAGAAGTTCTCCGGACTGTGGGTCTTTTTACCCCCCCCTCCTTTCCTTTGGATCTATTTGAATCTGCTCTGGACTCAAACCCAGGGGAGCCCCAGGAGCTCAGACCCGTGGCCCACCGGGCCTGGGCCGGGCATTTCCCAGCATGGAGGGACTGACAGCAACTGAGTGAGCTGAGCTACAGCTCACAGGAGAGACTTTCTTAATTCATCATCTCTTCGGAGCGGTGAGAGGTTTTGCTGTTTAGTATTGTTTGTTTGTTGTGTTGGGAAGTGCTTTGCTTGTTAAATAAACAATTTTTTTCCACTTTTCTCCAAGGAAAATTTTTTTCCCTGAACCAACTGGGGGAGGGGCCAGTTGAATTTGCTTTCTGGAGGGACCCCACTTGGAGGTTTCTCCCCAAATATGCCCTAAACCAAGACAACTTTACTATTTCTTTATAATTTAGTTTACCTTGTTTGTGTTTGACTCCTCTACCAATTTGTAAAGCTACTGCCAGTGGTAGTATTTATTTTACTTCTATATTATCAGAAGTGCAATTATAAGTCTTTTTACATGTTCAATAATTTACTTTATTTGCTTCTAATCTACTACATGTGGGAGTGTTCATTACTCTGGGATCTGTTTTATTTTCAGAACTCTCCCATTTAATGCACTAGGGGGTGTCTGCTATGTATGGGAATTTTTGGAGTATACTTATTGACCATGCACTATCCCTGGTCTCAGTTCGATCTTTTTGATCTTTTTTTTTTACACTTCCATACAAGAATGTGTTGGAGATTGGGTTGCTTTCTTATAGAATTTTTTCCCAGAAGTTGCTAAGAAGCTAATTGCTGGGTGCTTGAGAGTACTTATGGGTGCTTGGGAAAAAACAAAAGAAACAGCTAAGTGAGAGACAAGGTGGCACCCAGACTTCACTTTGCTCTGGGCAGTTTTTTTGCTCTCAGAGGAAACTGCCAGGATGGCTCATCTTTGGGACGACAGAGAGATCTCACCATCCCTCACCTGGAGTTCAGCTCAGAGTGACCCACCACCGTCTCTTCGTGGGTCCCCCGAGATTTCAGAATCTGTCCTCTCCCTGCTCTGTCGGGAGCTCCTACCCCATTGTCTTGCACCCGCTGCTTTTTCAGTTCTGTTCGAGGTTTCCCCACGCTGTGTTCTGCACCTCCTGCCTAGCCGAGACATTTCTACAGCTCTAGCTACCGCCGCCAAGCCTCGGATACATCTCGTCCTGCGGGACTGCTGCTCGCTCTAGTACCTAGGAGGGTTCGGTGTTTAGTTCCCTGGCAAACAACTCTGTCTCAAACAAACGACAGACTAGTATCTGAAACGTTCTCACTCATCTTTTTATATTTCGGCAAGAAACATTCTCATATTGTATTGTCATGATCTAATAGTGACAACTTTATGAATTCTTCTCCTTTGCCATGACTTGCAATACAATTTTGTTTTTTCATATGTTTCATCTATTTTCTTATTACTTTCTAGGTCTTTTTGATTACTTGTCTCGACTCTCGTACCTGTTTACATGCAATTGTTTTGGTTTTTTGTATCTCAGGTAAATTTGGTGTTTTTATTCCCCAATTTATCGTGTCTCCTGCTACTTTTGGTATTGGCAGACAGGCAGTTATTCTACTAGTGTTTTGCATTTTGGCAAAGTTTTTGACTAATCTAATCATTGCATTTTCTGCTTGAATCACATTGGAAATGTTTATCACCTGTGTTTCTGCTTGCACATCTCCATTCTAGAATGAAGAGTTATTAGCTGATCCTTTTGTATTTCACATCTTAAAGTAACATTGATTTCTGCTGATGACACTAATAACCATAAAATGAGCACTGTCACAATTACTGATAACTTGAACATTTGAAACACTTAAACATGTCTTATCTGTAGATTCATTGGTCCAACACCTTGTGTAGTCCACAGTTTAGGAACTTTTTTCACTCTGGTGTAATGTATCTAGGCATCCACTTTAGTTACTTTGACTGTTGTAAAGGTGGTCAGTAATACTTGATATGGCCCATTCTACTTTTCTTTCAGTGGCTCTTCATTTCAGGTTTTAATGTACACCGTGTCTCCTGGATGAATATTGTGTACTGAATTTTCAAGAGTTAGTGATCTGTTCCACACGAGGGCGCTCTGAAGCTGAGATAAGGTTTTCTTAAGAAACAACATAGTTATACGCTTCTTGTTTGTCTGTAACGTATGTTTGGGTTAGGTTCAGGAGATTTGTATGGTTTCCTATATATCTCATAAGGACTCATGGACATCTCACTCTTAGGTTTTATCCAGATCCTCAGCAATGCTATTGGTAAAGCCTATGGCTACTACAACTTAGCTTCTTGGCATATCTTACTAATTTGCCCTTTTAGTGTCTGATTCATTCTGCCTGTCCACTTGATTGGGGTGTCTATGGTGTATGTAGGTCCCAGGCTACTCTGAACAACTTACTCACTTCTTTCACTACTGTGGCTATAAAATGTGGGTCTCTATCTGATAATATTCTTAGAGGCACCCTGAATCTTGGAATGATTTCTTGTAGTAACCATTTAACTGTTTCCTTTGCCTGGTTTGTACAACAGGGAAAAGCTTCTGGCTATCTAGAAAAGGTGTCAACCCCTACTAACAGATATTTGTACTCTTGGGTCCTTGGCAGTTCTACAAAATCTACTCGCCAATAGTCTCCTGGTTCTATTCTTATCTGAATCTTTCCTAATTGTGCTTGTTGCCTAGCTACTGGGTTATTCTTTAGGCAGATTTCACATTTTGACATTACTGATTTTGCCATTGTTAACATCTGTACTGAGATTAGACTTTGCCTTAGTATTTTAACAATGCTTTTGTTCCCTACTGACATTGATTATGTTTAATTTGTAAAATTTCTCTCATTATCAAGGGGGGTACCACTATTTGTCCTACTGCAGTGATATACCACCCTTCTGAATTCTTTTGTGCACTTAAGGAATGCCATAAATTTTCATCTTCTATTGACTATTTTGGTTTTGGACGCAAATTGAATTGAGATACATTGGTTTTTAAAGGTATTAATGACATTTCAGTTTGCGCTTCTCGAGCAGTTTGTTTAGCTGTCCAGTATGCTTTCCCATTTTCTTCACAAATTTTGGAGTTTTCTGATTGGTGTGCTTTGCAGTGCATAATTGCTACTTGTTCAGGTTTTTGTACTGCTTTTATTAATTGCAGGACTACATCTTGATGTTTGATATGTGTACCTTGAGAAGACAGCAGTCCTCTTTCCTTGCACAGTGTCCCATGGACATGTACCACTCCAAATACATATTTTGGATCAGTCTATATATTAACTTTCTTCCTTTCACTCAATTCTAGTGCTCTGGTTAGGGCAACTAGTTCTGCCTGTTGGGCAGATGTGTTTGGTGGTAAGGTTTTTGCCTCTACCACTGTACTTATTCTTACCACATATTCGGCATATCTGCTCTTGCTTTCTACAAAGTTGCTTCCATCTTTGAATAACTCCTAGTCCGGTTGTTCTAATGGAATGCCTTTCATGTCTCCTCTAGCTGATTAGGTGTGCTCTATTACTTCTACACAGTGATGCTCTAATGGGCCTTCATCAGTTGTGGTATCTAGGAACTAGGCTGGATTCAAAAGGTTAGTTGTCTTTAAGGGTACATCATCTTTCTCTGTTAGGATTACTTGGAATTTTATCATCTGGCTTGGGGGTAGCCAATGGCCCCCCTTTTGTTCTAAAACAGTAGTTACCCTGTGTGGTACATAGACATATATGTGTCTACCCATTTTCAGTTTTCTGGCTTCTTGTATCAGCATCACGGTGGCTGCAACTGCTCGTAGACATGAAGGCCATCCAGGACTTACATTGTCAAGCTGTTTGAAAAAGTAGCCTGCCAGCTTTTTCCAGCTTCCCAGGCATTGGGTCAGCACTCCAAGTGCTAGGCGTTGCCTCTCATGTACAAACAGTTGAAAGTCTTTAGACAAATCAGGTAATCCTAATGTGGGAGCAGTTGTCAATGCTTCCTTTAATTTGAGGAAGGTCTCCTTCTGTGGTCTGCCCTAGGTAAACGGCTGTGTCTTCAGGGCTTCATATAGGGGTTTCACAATTAGTCCATAGTCCATGATCCACAGGTGACACCACCTTGTCATCCCAAGGAAGACTCACAGCTCATGTAAATTCTGGGGTTCTGGAATAGCACAAATAGCTTGGATATGGTTAGTACCTAGTTTTTGCTGCCCTTGTGAGATTTCACATCTCAGGTAAATCATAGTCTGCTGGGTAATTTGTGCTTTTTCTTTAGACACTTTATATCCTCCCATTCCCAGTGATTTTAAGATTTCAAATTTTACTTTTACACAGGTTGTCTTTTCTTCTGTAGCTATCAGTATATCATCAACGTACTGTAACAACAGGTATTGATTTCTTGGTACTTTCTCATTTTTAGTTTAGATCTCCAGCTCCTTTGCTAGTTGGTTTCCAAATAGGGTAGGGCTGTTCTTGTATCCTTGTGGAAGTCGGGTCCAGGTGAGCTGAGTTTTTCTTTCGTTTTTTGGGTTTTCCCATTCGAAGGCAAACAGTTTCCTACTCTCTTTGTCAAGGGGAATGCAGAAAAAGGCATCTTTTAAAACAGTTACAGTAAACCACTTATATTGCTCTTTTACAGATGTCAACAATGTATATGAATTGGCAACCACTGGATAAATGTCTTTAGTTATTTCATTTATTGCTCTTAGATCCTGCACTAGGCTATACTCTCCATTTGGTTTCTTTACTGTGAATATTGACATGTTATATTCTGATTCACATTCTTCTAAAATTTGGTATTTTAAAAATTTATCATTGATTTTTACTATTCCTTGTACTTCTGGTTTTATGGAATACTGTTTAACCTGCATGGTTTTTGCTCCTTCTTTTAATTCTACATGTGCTGGTTGTGCTACTTTCAATTTTCCTGGTATATTTGTTTCCCATACAAAAGGAATTATTGCTTCTTCTACTTCCTTAGGGATAGTAGGAATCAGTTTTTCTTTTATCATTAAAATTTGTCCTGTTTTTGACTTGGGTATTTTCATTAAAAGCTCTCCATTCTCAAAGGTTATTACTGCATCAAGTTTTGCTAATAAATCTCGCCCTAGAAGTGGAATGGGACATTCAGGTACATGCAAGAATTCATGCGTTAAGACTTTATTTTCAAAACACAAGACTAGGGGCTGTAGGAATGGCCAATTTTTCTCCTTCCCTGTGGCACCGAATATTGTCGCTGATTTGTTCCAAATTTGCCCTCTCAAATTACTTAATACAGAATATGTGGCTCCCATATCCACTAGGAATTTTACTTCTTTGTCCCCCAACTGTATAGTTACCATCGGTTCCTGTATTGATTTCTGACTTGATTCTAATCTGTGTTTCTCTAATGCCATCAATTGTGCATCATCCTGATCCCGGCTGAACTGATTACCCTGGTTAAACCAGTTTGGGCATTTTCTTTTCTAATTCCCCTCTTGCTTACAAAAGGCACATTGCTTTATACCCATCCTGGCATAACTGCTCCCCCTTGCCCTCTGCTAAGTCTACCCCTACCTTTCCCTCTGCCACCTCTGCTGCATCTTGAATTTCCTTTTCTTTTTATGACTGTCAAGAGATTTTGCTGCTGCTTTTTACTAGACTCCTTTTCTTTGTTATTATATACTTTCCATGCTACCTCAAGCAGCTTATCCAGATTTCTCAAGTCTCCCCCTTCCAATTTTTTGCAATTTCTTCTTAATGTCATCTTGTGACCGCTCAAGGAAAATGAGAGCAAGCTGAACTTTTGCTTGCTCTGTATTTATTTGGAGATTTGTGTATTTTCTTGCTGCTTCCTTAAGCCTTCCCAAAAATGCAGTAGAAGATTCTTTCCTTTCTTGTCTGACCTCATACAATTTAGACTAACTCATAGTTTTAGGCATAGCATTCTGAACCTCTATCTGGACTCACTCTTGATATAGCTTCAGCCTCCACATACCCTCATATATATTAGGATCCCACAATGGGTCCTCAGTCAGAAAATTCTGATCCAAATTCTCTATTATCAATCCATTCTTAATATCTTCTCTCGTTCTTTCCTTTCCTGCTCTAAGTGCCATTTCTTTCTCAGTAGAATTCATTAAAGTATCTAGCATCACTTGTATATCATTCCAATTTGGGTTCTGAGTTTTCATAATAATTTTCACTACTCTCCACTTTATCAGGATTTTCTCTATAAGTTCCAGCCGACTGCTTCCCAATTACCAAGTCTCCAGGAGAAAAAGGTACCTTTACAGACACCAGTCCTTCTGCTCCCATCCCTTGTCTCAAGGGGGCAATCACAGTCCTCTTTTGCTTACTCGAGTCTAGTAAACTTTTTCTCATTCTAGACAGGACCGGTGTGAGTTTTGACCGAGTCAGATGAAATACTGGGGTCAGAGATTAAATTTCCTCACTCTCACTACATTATCTTTTCCACCTGCATTCTTTCTATTTCCCTGTGTCACAGTTAAATTCTGATCATTTCCTGGGGAAGAGGGAACAGGTGAAGGTGGGAGAGGAGGGTAAAGAGGGACATGTGAAATGAAATTAGGTGAAGTAGTGTTAGGTGGGTTAGGTGAAATAGGGTCAAGTGAATGATCAGGTTTGTCTGGAGCTGTTGGAGCAACTAATAAATCATTATCTATATAGTCTTTTCGATATAAACTTTCTTTTAGTGCCAAGTGTTCCAAGCAACGTTTCCCTTTCACACAAGCCACACGTTTATCATCCATGCATACCTTAACTACCGTCAATCTACACTTAGTTTGCCATTCTGGTTTTTCCTGTAAATAGAAAAACAAGTCAACATACGGAACTTCATCCAATTTTTCCTCTCGTTTACAAAACAATATCAATTGTAAAATAGTGTTATATTGCAAAGTTCCATTCTCTGGCCACTTTTCCCCACTCTCTAAGACATATTTTGGCCACCATGTGTTACAATAAGTAATCAACTTATCCTTATGTAAATCTTGCCCAAAATTACCCTGTTTCCAATGTACCAATAAGCACCCCAAAGGAGAAGTACTCAGTATGGGGGCATTGCCACCCAAACCCCCTTTGAGCTTTTCCATATTACAGATACAAAACACCACTGATTGCCGAACCTGCAATGCTTTCACAATTGTCTTACGGACGGCGCCTAGGCACTACCAGGAATTCCTTAGCCCAACCGTGTGTAGCTTTCTCCACGTCTTATTGGCAGGCACCAGACCAGACTGAAAAGCACCTTACCTCTCCAGAGGGACGTTGTGAGCAGTGGAGATGGTCACAGCCAATGGGCTTTCCGAGAATCCCTCAGTGTTGGCTGGAGCATGATTGGGTCGCAAACTCTCTCAACAGCACTCACAGGGTCCCATCTGGGTTGCCAAAATGTTAGCATACAGGAACACACACATAATCACTGATAGATTATATGTGAGGTGCTTTATTAGGGCAGCCGGGGTGCTAAGGGTAAGACCCAAATCTAGCTCCGTTGGTTTTGTTCAGAATGCACATATTTATACTATTTGAGTTATCATTATATAACTACATATTTGTTTTAAGCAATATTAATCATACTCATATTGTTCTATTGTATGGGCTACTACAATAATCAGAGGTGCAATAATCACAGGTGCAGTTTCACATGGCCTTCCAAGGACATAGCACAACATTCCTTTTCCACCTCTCCCAAATCTTTGTTTGATTTTCCCATGATTTTCACAACATTTTTAACTCTATACTAACACTGCTATACTGGAAAGGCTGGAACTCCAGTGTGAACTTGATCTGAAGGGACTGTGACATGTGAATGAGTCCACAATGGAGTAGGGATCCACTTGCAGCCTGTGGAGGACCTCATGCTGGATCAGGAGGAGCATGAAGGAGGATATAACCCCATGAGAAGGCCGTGCTGGAGCATGTTTATTTGCAGGACTTGTGACCCCATGGGGGAACCATACTGGAACAGTTTGTGAAGAACTACAGCCTGTGAGAAGGACCCATATTGGAGAAATTAAAGGAGGAATGTTTCTTGTGGGTGGGACCCCACACTGGAGCAGAGATTCCCCTGCAGACCATGGTGCAGCCCATGGTAAGGCAGCTGTCCCTCTGTAGCCCATGGAGGACTATGATGTGGACTATACTAATGGTGAACTCTAGAAGGAACTCCTTGTTGCAGCCAGGCTGGGAACAAGGGGAGGAATTAATTGCAAGGTCAAACACTATAACCTGACTCAAAAGAACCAGGAGTAAAGATTGTAATGGATTGTAATGGATCGTGTTGGTTTTACATGGCCTGGTTGTTGGTAGCAGGGGATTTGAGTTGTATGTTACAGGAATTACTATAACAGGAACCATCCAAACCAATGGAGGAGAAGCCTTACAAGAAGCAGTTGCAATGCAGCAGTGACCTGACCTGACCTGGCTTTGGTGCCTAGTAACTCCATGCAACACACCACTTCTCCTATCCTTGTAAAGGCCCAGAGAAGCTAACTTTAGTTACATTCTTCTCCCCCCTCAGGCCGCACTATGATGCGAGAAATGCTCCTTAGGCCTTGGCCTTGACAAACTACAGCTGGACTAAGCCCCTCTCCAGCTTATCAGAAACACTGTTCCCAGGAACTAGTGCTGCCTAATGAGCACCTGTTTTTTAATGAACAGCCTTGGAAACATTTTTTTTCTTGCCTGAATAACAACCCAAGTGGAATAATATTTCTGTTGCTGAACCTTCAAAGAAAGTTACCAGCTTGAATTGCAGCCAGGATGAAAAATTACTATGACTAAAGCCCACTCTCTAACCACCCTATAAACAGTGGTCCAAAGTGAGATCTTTTTGAGCTCTCAATTCCCAGAAGATAAGGGGCTAATGTGTATGTCTCAAACACCAATTACCAGAGGGCTGTGGAGCCAACCAAGGACTGTTTGTAATAACCAAGGGCTATTGTTATTAACATGCCATGAGAAAGAACAAGATTTGACTGGAGAAGGGGGCCCAGGTGGAGATGGGGCAGCACTTTTCCATGAGAAAGAACAATAGCACAATACAGTGCAAATGCAGGAATGATTGGCAGGAAGTGTACATGGACTATAAGGTGGGATTGGAACCACCAAAGACCCCCAAAGCTCTCTGACCCATTTCCAGAAAGGCCTGAAAGAATGGACTGATCATGATAACTAATTTACATAGAAAGTGAGAAACCTGTCTTCGAGTGAATAAACCTGTCCATAGAAAGGTACCCCCTCTAGGCCTAGGCAGTGTCCCCTGGACCCTGGATATCTCATCAACCAAACTGACACAGCTGGATTGATGCTTATTGCCTGAATCGATGCTGAAACACTAATTGGCATCCCCTCAGCTGGGTTGGCACAAAGACCAGGATTGGTATCCCATCAGCTGGATTGACACTGTAGCATGGGCTGGTAATCCCTTTTCTCTCTCTCTGTCTCTCTCTCTCTTTTTTCCTCTCTTTTTCTCTTTTCCTTTCTTTAATTCATCTCTCTCCTTTTTAATTAACATCTTTAATTTCTCTTTTCCTTTTCACACTACCCCTTTATCCAAAACCCACTGCTGTGTGCCTATATAGTAGGTCAGGGATTAACATAACAATTTCCATGCAAAGTGTGAAATTTACTAATAAAGCTTTCTGATTGTTTGGGGACCCTTTGACTTTTGTTGTTCCTTTCAACCAATAAGAATTCTTTTATCTTAAGTACTTCCTTCCTTTTAAGGGTGGGTCGTCACAATCCTGAGTGACCACCATAAGAGATGGAACCCAAAGTCATGGATTAGATGAATGTGAAAGATATTTTGATGGGTTAAGATTAGTTTAAGGGAACTAACTAAATCTCTGACTGAGGCAACCAAGAACAAAGAGAGAGAGTCTATTGCATGGGGCTCAGAGACGGAACAAGATTTTAAAGCAACAAAAGAAGCTTTAGTGTCTGCTCCTGATCTTGGGCTCCCAGATCCTTCAATCTGTATGTATATGAATGTAAAGGAATACTCAGTGGAGTGGTAATGCAGAATTTAGGACTCCATCAGAGACTGGTTGCATATTATTTACTCAGTTCTGTGGGGACTGAATCGGATGGGATAGATTGTGAATTAGCCCAGGCTCTGTATTCAGACAGTATTAACATAAGGCCTTGGGAAATGGGATACTGAAAGGTGGTTACCCAGGGGTGAGTCATGTCTCAAGTTCTACCCCTCTGTTAGTTCAAGGTCTGGTCCTTGTCCTGGAGACAGGAGTAGGTGCCTTCCCTCTGGTAACCACACCCCTGTGTCTTTTGCAAGGAAGCTGTTGGGGGTTGGGTTGATTTCTTATAGAATTTTTTCCCAGAAGTTGCTAAGAAGCTAATGGCTGGGTGCTTTTCGGTACTTATGGGTGCTTGGGAACAAATAAAAGAAGCAGCTACCCAGAGACATTGACTTCACTTCGCTCAGGGCAGTTTTTCTGCTCTGGGGGAACGGCCAGGGCTGCTCGTCTCAGCGCGGCGGGGAGCTCTCACCATCCTTCACCTGGAACTCGGTCGGACCACCGTCTCTTCGTGTGTCCCCCGGGATTTTTGGGAACCCGTTCCCTCCCTGCCCTGCACCCACGGCTTCTTCAATTTTGCTCAAAGTCTCCCCACGCTGTGTTTTCTGCAGCCCCTGCCAGCCGGGACACTCTCCAACAGCTCCAGCCACTGTAAACCCTCAGATACATCTCATCCTCCCAGGGCTGCTGCTAGCTCTATTAGCTTGTGACGGTACTGAGGGGGGTGGGGGGTTACCAGAGGAAAAACTGTAACTGGGTTGTTGTTTTTTCCCTTTTTCTTCTCTAGTTCTGCTTGTTGTCAATATTGTAGTTATTATTGTTAATTTACCTTGCTAGACTAACTAGTAAAGAACTGGTATTCCTACCCTCCTTATTGTTGCCTGAGACCTCCCCTTCAATTTTGGAATTATAACAAACCCCAAGGGAAGTTTCCCCTTTTTTTGGTTCCTAGCAGACACCCCTGTCTTTCCAAACCAAGACAGAAGCCCTTGACCCACATGGTCACTGAAGGTAGCTCTCACACCTTGCAGGCCTAAATGATGCCTTCTGACCATGTAGCTGAACTGATACATTAAAGATACCTTTGGCTACAGCATTAAACCCATCCCGTTTATTAAGCCATGCTCCCCAGCAAAACCGGATTTGATGTAACAGAAGAAACCTTGAAGAGAGAATTGTTACAAGTTCAATTAGATCCAGTTGCAGCAGAAGCACCAGCCTCTAATAAGTCAGTGGAAGCAATGGCAACAATATCAGAAAAGAGCTGCTCCCTTATCCTGGAACATCTTCTAGCAGTCCATATCCCACATGAGGCAGGGATACTGGTGAGACAGTATGCAAAAGACTGATAAAATACTGCATGCTTTACTACTTACAAATTCTTATTGAAAAGCATGTGTTGACTAAATCCATGGGGTTTTATGCAAGTGTACTACAAAAGACATTCAAAATTTTAAATTCAATAACCCTAAGAAAAAGGGTTTATTCAGCCCAAAGGCTAAAAAACATTAAAAGGTAAAAGCCTGGAAGAATTATCTGCTTTGTTTTAAAAACACATCTAAAATGAAGAGACATTAGCAAATATAATCTGCTATAGCTGACGTAATTCCTGGGCATCGATTCAAATTCCAAATTTCATTTTGGTGAAGCTTTACTAAAAGTAGTGCCTTCTGCAGATTCAGACCCATCTGACTGAAGTTATCTACTGATGACAATAAAAAGCAAGTTAACCAAATATAGTTTCTGTAAACAGTTCTTAAAATTAAGAATAAACAAAATATATGTTAAATTGTCTTAGGACAGCATTCTATTGGATGTTGCTTAATATTAGCATGGTGTATGCCCTGCCAAGTAAGTATCAGCATAGAATTTCGACTTCTTTTGAATGCACATTTTTGTTTAGATAGACACATGCTGTGTCATAATTGATGACATGATATATCACTAAGGTGAAAATGTACATACTACTGAAGAAAGATGTATGGCAAGATGAGTATTAAAAGCATGCAACCCAAGCTTTGACACAACAGGCACATAGATATGAATTGATTTTTCTAATAGCAGATAATGTAATCTTATAAAGATGTAACACCTTGAATGCAGAGGGCCTAATGCCTCTACCTGATGACAGAGAACACCACCAGTGTTAGCAAATTATACATATCCCAAGTAAATCACAGACTGATTTAACAGGTAAGGCTGGAGTGGAGACACTATTTCCTCCTGCTGAAGGAAGATCACTCAAAAACCAGAAGTGTAAGATGCACAATCTAGTAATTTTCAGTCCAGTAGATGGGGTAGCCTTTTGTTTGCAAATCTTCTTTTTTAGAACTCTATCAGATATATGGCATGAATTCAGTTAGGCCAGGGGATATGCATTCCTTCCCTTATGCCCCAGGCTTAGTTGGCACTTAGGAATGACCAGGTGTTTCCACACTGAACAACTGACTTGTCCCTCTCCTCTATCCTGGTATCCAAGTCCTCCACACTCTGCAGTTGTTGGCTGGCCGTTAGGGAGCCATTTGTTCCATCTGAGAGGGAAGCTGGGCATAACCAAACTGACAGTGTGCTCCAGGCTCTGCTCCAGGCACAGCATGGACATGCACCACACAACTTTGGCTCTTTACATTGTACAATACTTGAATGCTAGTCTGAGGACCCCAAACCCCAGTATCCCTCCTGTCACTCCCCATAGCACACAGGAAGTGGATGGCTGCAGAAAAGCCCCCATTTTGACATCTGTATTAGGAAAAAAAAAAAACCACACAGAAAAAATTGTAACCCAGGGCTACAGGGAGATGTTACCCAGTGAAAATCCAAATCAAGCACTGTGCAGCATGAATCAGTCTGCCCATTCCAGATGCTCACTGCTCTTGGCTATGTGAACACAAACCAGCCTGCAACAAGCAATTAGAGGCATAGACTCTTTCTGGCTTGGCCTACTGTTGGTTATGCACAGCCTGGTTTTTGGTAGCGGGGGGGCCACAGGGGTGGCTTCTGTGAGAAGCTGCTAGAAGCTTCTGCCATGTCCAGCAGAGCCAATCCCTGATGGCTCTGAAGAGGGACATGCTGCTGGCCAAGGCTGGGCCAATTAGAGAGGTTGGTAATGTCTCTGTGATAACATATTTTAAAAGAAATCAAAACAAAGGTTGTGGTACAGTTTTAATTCTAGAAGCCAGAGAAGGGAGGAGGTGAGAACATGTGAGAGAAACAACATGCAGACACCAAGGTCAGTGAAGAAGGAGGGGGAGGAGGTGCTCCAGGCACTGAAGTCAAGATTCCTTTGCAAGCAGTGGTGATGACCCCTGCAGCCCAGGGATGTCACAGCTACAGCTGGTCTGTAAGCTGCACAGATAAAATTGGCCATAACAGAACCACAACTCAAACAGCCTAGAAGTAAACAAGTCCCCGAGTAAAGCAATGACAGGTTGGATTCAAACTCAAACAAGAGACCCCTGCAAATCCCACTCAACCCTGAATGCAGACATCATTGGCCAGTGAGCTGAGTGGTGCTGAGACCCCAACCAATCCAATGTTCAAGTGCAGGAATTTTAAACCTCCTATTGTTATAAGTTAGCTGTCTAATTCAATCTGTCAGAGTCAAGCCAATTAAGAAAATTATTTTATTATGCAAGTGGCAATAAGCAAAACAGCGCTGGGGCGGCCCCGGGAATCTCCTGTTACCTCCAAAAGACACACGCCACCTCCCTGGTTCAGTCTTCGGTTTTTATACTCTTCTTCTCCTGGTATCTGTGATTCATCTTGTTAAGGGTAGTCTTTCTGTCTTCTGATGGCCGTGGGGATGGGGGGGCATAATCCTCCTCTCTTAATCTTCCCGCTGGCTTATGTGAATACACAAAAAAACTTTTACACTGTCTGCAGACAGGATGCATGATGTTTTTATCTTGCTCCAAGATACCTTTGTTGATTCAGGCGGCTGGCAGCTCCCCCTCCCTCCCCTCCAAAGCCTTGGCCAGGTGTACACAGTTAGTTAAGATTTGATTAACAAACTTGAGTATATACCTATTACACTATAAAAGGAGGTGCCTAACAATAAACTCCAGATGTTGTCACATGACCTTTGGTGTGTTCTTTCATGTGCCTGTCTCCAAAACTGTGATTCCATAACTGTCCTGGGGTGACATTGTGAGGTTTGTATCCCCAATCGTCTGTTCTGTTTGGGATGGAGATGTTCTTCAAGACTGGCTCGGGGAAGTTTTGTTTTGGTTTTGTTATCAGTGTGCGGATAATAGTCGAAGGGACACAGACACATAGTGCTGCTTTTGCGGCTGCTTTTGCTTGCTGCTTGCTGCTTTGCTTGCTTGCTCTTGCTTCTGCTTAGCTCTTTAGTTAGTTTAGCTGGACAGTCCAAGATTCCTCCGGACTGCTTTTCTTCCCCTCTCTCCTTTAGTGGAATCATTCAAGCCTGCTCCGTACTGGGACCTGGGAAACACCGAGAGTCTGCACTCTGTGGCCTGCAGCAATCTGCCCAGCACCGGAGAGACCAACAACAGAGTGACCACTCCCCAGAGAGAGACTTTCTGAATTTGTTATCACGTCAGAACAGTGATCCAATATTCTTCATCTTGTGCATTGGGGGGTGCTCTGTCTGTTAAATAAACAGGTTTCTTTCCACTTCTCTCCGAGGAGTCCTTCCCGAACCAGTTGAGGGGGGAGGGGCCATGGGGGTTTGCTCTCTGAAGGGGCCCCTTTGGGAGTTTCTCCCCAAACTTGCCCTGAACCAGGACAAGAATGTAATACAGGGAGGTCCATGGGGGATGCAGAGATCCACCCACAGCCTGTGGAGGAGGTGCCTATGCCAGAGTGGATGCCTAGAGGAGGCTGTGGTCCAGTGTGAGACCTGGTGGAGAGAGGGGCCCCTGCTTCCAAGCTGGAGCAGCCCATCCTTGGAGGACTGCACCCCATGGAAGAGTAACCCATGCCACAGCAGTTTTGGGAGGCTCAAGAGATTGAAGCCACGTCAGAGAAGTTCACGGAAAACTGTTTCCCATGGGAATGGACCCCATGGCATAGCAGGGGAAGGACTCCTCTCCCTGAGCAGTGGAAGAAAACCTTCGGTGACAAACTGACCAAGACCCCCACCCTCTGTCTCCCTTTGCTGTCAGTGGGAAGGACATTTGTCTGTCTCCAACCAATGACATCACGTAACACACAGACTTCTTCAAATTGCGCAGCATCTCAGAAACAGAGCTAAAAAGAAGACTCAGTTGTCCTGAACCTGGGCTTGAGCCTGATTTATTACCATTTTGTGTTGTTTTGGCATGGCCTGGTTTTTGGTAGCAGGGAGATGTGGCTTCTGTGAGAAGCTGCTGGAAGCTTCCATTATGTCCGGCTGAGCCAATCTCTGTTGCCTCTGAAGATGGACATGCTGCTGGCCAAGGCTGAGACAATTAGAGATGGTGGTAACACCTCTATGATAACATATTTAATAAGAAATCAAAACAAAGTGGTAGCAGTTTTAATTCCAGCTAGAGAAGAAGAGGAGGTGAGAACATGTGAGGGAAACAACATGGCGACACCAAGGTCACTGAAGAAGGAGGGGCAGGAGGTGTTCCAGGCGCTGGAGCTGAGATTCTTCTGCAGGCCGTGATGATGACCATGGTTAAGCAGCTGTCCCCCTGCAGCCCATGGGTATCCATGGGGGATGCAGAGATCTACCCACAGCCCGTGGGGTAGGTGCCCACACTGGAGTGGATGGATACCTGGAGGAGGCTGTGATCCAGTGGAAGACCCAGTAGAGAGAGGGGCCCCCTGCTTCCAAGATGGAGCAGCCTGTCCTTGGAGGGCTGCACCCCATGGAAGAGTGACTCACACCACAGCAGTTTTGGGAGGACTGTGGGCCCGTGGGAGAAATTCATGTTGCAGCAGTTTTTAGAGGACTGCTGCTTGTAAGATTGGAACCATGCTGGAGAAATTCACAGAAAACTGTCTCCCATGGGAGGGACCCCACGGCGTAGCAGGGCAAGAAGTCCTCTCTCCAGGCAGTGGAAGAAAACCTTGGGTGATGAACTGACCAGAACCTCCACCACCCTGTCTCCCTGCACTGTCAGTGGGAAGGAGGGAGGGACTGGGGAAAGAAAAGATGTTTTTAAGGGCTTATTTTACTTCACATTATCCTCCTCTGATCTTCTTAGTAAGAAATTTCCTTTGTACCTCTAAGTTGAGCTTGTTTTAGCCTTGGAACATGTGTTAGTTTAACACAATCTGGTTTTTGGTGGGGGCAGAAAAAATCCACAAAGGCTGCTTCTGAGAGAAAAGCTCCTTGAGACTTCTATGTCCAGCAGAGCCAATCCCTAAAGGCTCTGACTATTGACATATTGGCTGGCCCAATTAAAAAAGCTGGTAACGCCTCTGTGATAACATATTTAAGACTGAAAAACTGTGGGAAGCTCTCTGTCCTCTGAGGAGTGGTGAGTGGGCTGCCGAGCCCCTTCCCAGGGAGCCCACTGGGCCTTGCCTCAGCCGGGCTGGACCCCTTCCCAGCAGAGCTCAACAGTCCTTTTTCCGTCAGCGCTGCCGGGCCATGCTGCCAAGGGCCACACCGGCACCGCAAGCAACCATGCAGCCAGGACCAGCACTGGGACTGGCCCTGTGGCTGGCGCTGGGGGTGGCCCTAAGGCCAGGAGCAGCCCCATGGTCATCGCTATCCTGGTCCTGGAGCAGCCACGTGGCTGGGACTGCGCGGCCAAAATTGGCATAATTGGAGATGAGACAAACAGACTCAGCTATCTTGGCATGGCTCGCAATGAACTTTATTTTCTTAGCCGCTTTTAGCCAGCCATGCTGCAGACAGAAGAACAAGAGCGGTGGCAGCAGCTTTTCTTTTTGTTTGGCGTCCCACGAGAAGAAAAGGCACAAAATGGTTTGCGCGGTGCTGGTGGAGACCGTGACCAACACAGCAAGAAGCACAACAAGCAATTCCCTTATTGGGGAGCCTGGAAAAGAGCAATATTTCAGTACTGCAGAACTCTATATAAACTATTTCAATTGGTAGAACTTGAGAACAAACGAACCTACGAACACCAGTTCTCTTCCAAGTAAGATAAAAGGAAAAAAGGCAAGGACATGTGAAGAAAACAACATGGTGACACTAAGGTCAGTGGAAGAGAGAGGGGGGGAGGAGGAGGTGCTCTGAGCATTGGAGCTGAGATTCTTCTGCAAGCCATGGTGGGGCCTTTTACACAACAAACTGTTTCTCTGTAATTCATGAAGTGCATAGGGGGATGCAGCATTCACCTGCAGCCCGTGAGAAAAAGGTACTCACGCTGGAACGTGTGGATGCTGCGAAGCTGTAATCTGGTAAAAGGCTTGAACAGAGAGAGAGAACCCTTGCTTTCAGAGAGAGAAAGAGGACCTCTGCTTTTATACTACAACAGCTCATCCTTAAAAACTGCACCCCATAAACTAAATAGCCCAAGGAAAAAAAGTTGTGGGAAGACTGTTTTTTGCCCGTGGGAGGGATTCACATTGAAGCAGATTTTGGGTAGGACTGCGACTCGTGAAAATTAAAGCCACGTTGGAAAAGTTCAGAGAACTGTCTCCTGTGGGAAGGACTCCATGGCATAGCAAAAGAGACTCCTCTCCTTAAGCGAACTGAAGAAAGATTTTTGGAAGTTCACAAATTGACTAAAAACCCCATGTTTTTTGTCTCCCTGCGCTGTCGGTGGGAAAGAAAGAAGGGCTGGGGGCTGGGGGGGGGAAAGGTGTTCAAAAGGTTTGTTTTAGTTCTCATTATCCTCTTTTAATTCTGTTAATAAATTTTTCTTTATACCTTTTACAGTTTTGAACCTGTTTTGCCCTTAAAGTATTTCTTCTCAATCCTTACTCAACTCATGAATCCCATTAAAGTGTTTTCTTTCCCCCTCCTCTGCTTAACTACAGCAGAGTGAATTATTTTCATGAGTGCACTGTCATTTTTCCAACATCAACCCCCAACAGTGTTTTCTCTTAGTCCTTATCTCAACTCATGAAGCCTTTATTGAATTTTTATCTCCTCTGCCTGGCTGTAGCAGGGGAGAGTGAGTGAGTGACTTTTCTGTTTGCCTGGTGTTTGGCCAGTGTCAATCTATGAGACATTTTTACCTGCTAAGGCTTTCTTTGATCTCAGCAAGACTCTCCTGATGAGCAATAGAGGAGAATTTGGGTCAGTGCATACTCTACCCACTCTTTAACACAAGAGTGGCTTCTATTAGCATTTCAGCAGTGTATTTGGTCAGGCTGAGGTAAAGTTCACAGCCCTCACAGTGCTGTGCTGTGCATTAGTAGATGGAAGGGTGTTGATAACAGACCAGTGTTCTGGCTACTGCTGAGCAGTGCTGTCCCTCTGACATTCCTTCCCCCACTCAAAGGGAATGGGAGTGGGCAAGATCCTGGGAGGGGACACAACCAGGCCAGCTGACCCAAGTTAGCCAAAGGGATATTCCACACCATATGACATCAGCTCAGATATATAAGCTAAGGGAGAGAGGAGGAAGGGGAGGCATTAATGATTTTTCAATATTTGCCTTTCAGAGAAATCACTACATATGCTGAAGCCCTGCTTCCTGGGAAGTGTCTGAATATTGCTCACTGATGGGAAGTAGAGATAACTTTTCCCTTTGCTTATGTATGCACAAACTTTCACTTGTTTCTTTCTTTCACCGTAATAAACTGCCTCATCTCAACCCACTGGTTGTTTTTTCCATCTTATTCTCTCCCCTGTTCTACTGGGAGTGAAAGAGCGGCTTAGTGGGAACCTGGCACCCAGTCAAGGTCAAACCACTACAAGCAGTTTGTCTTCTTATGCAAGAACTTGCACACCTGACATATCAAAACTTTTAATAGGTATACTTCTAGTGTGGGAGGAAATGTTAAGCACTGCTTATTGTTACTTGGAATTACATACTCAAATACCATAACTCCATCCAGAGTTCCCAGGCATCTAGCTACATTGCTATGTTCCACAGAACACCATATCATAAATAAGGTCTTCCTGACCACCTACTTTAGGCAGCATATCATGATGCAGTGTAGAAGTCAAAGAATGCTGAGTTTGAAAAATTCATTTATTGCTTCAGATTGCAATGAATTCCTTTAAGATAAGATCAGGCAACAACCATTAATTTGAGTGCAATATATTTCACTGCTCTCATTTACTGAGATGTTGTCTCACTAGATCAAATCAAATAAATTACAACAGTGTACTGACAACAGCTGATACTGTTGGAAATTATATAACTTTCTTACACTCTAGTTTTAAATAACTTTTAGTCATGGGATTGTTCACCTTTGTCAAGGGGGAGGGAAGCTGGGCTCTGTTTTTGGTTTAAACCACCAAAGCTTTGGGTCTTGATGGGCAAGGCCTGATAAGCTCCAATAGACAAAAGGGAGTTTGAGAGGTCTGGGATTTTAAAATTCACATGTTGGGAATAGCCAGAAGATATGGAGGAGAAAAACACATTATCCCCTGGCAAAGTTGGAGACACCCTTTCTGAGAGAAGAATGACAAGGGAACCAAAGAATTCGGACCAAATTATCATTAAAACTAAGGGATGGAAGAATTGTGTAAGGTACAACCAATGAACAAGAATTTCTTTGTTTTCTATAAATGTATATGTGAAAAGTCTTGTAAGGCACCTGTAGCTGGAATGAATGATTGATTTTCAATGCACATCCTGCCCAGAATAAAGTAATGCTTGACTCACTGGCATGTCAAAGATAGCGTTGAACAGTTTTATTTCTTCCTGAGTTTAGTGACAATATCTGCCTAGAATCTCAGAAAGGCATGTCTTTAACAAATGCCTCCAGTTTCTGTCTGCCGCATCTCTATTGTGAACATTTCCTGTTCTGCTGGAAATAGAAAAGTTAAAGTTTTCCAATGTGCTTGGCTGGGTCAGGAACTCTTTTGGGCAATTGTACACAGGCACACATATTGACTGTCCTGCTAGCAGTAAACTTGTCCCCATTGTGCCAAAAGAGATGTCCTTGGGTGCACTTCTGGAGGCCACATATGGAGTGTACACCACTCCAATCTCAGCTGAGGTGGGAAACTTGTTCAAAGCAGTTATGAGGTTTTGTTAAAAAGCAAAACAGGAAATCTGTAAGAATCTAGATTTAATTAATTTTTTAACTTGTTGCTTTCCAAGATGTGTTTGTTCGTTTGTTTTTCATAGAAAATGTTATAAATTTCTCACCACAATCAGGTTGGTCCATCAATAAGACAACTTATTAATTCATTGATAAGGAACAAGCAAGCCAGTGCTGGGGGATGCGGGGAGTCTCGGCTCTACTAACACGTCTACCTTTCCTTCAGTCACTGCCCCTTTTATAGGCAATTTCTCGTTGGGCTGTGTCATGCTTATTGTGCTGGGGTACAAGGCTGAACAAGCCCAAACATGTTGGCTAGCTTGTAGTCTCGCAAGCCAGAAGCAGCAATCACATGCCCCATCAGGTCTGGGCAAAACCTGAGCACGTCCCTAGGCTACATTCCTAGCCAATAGGCAGCAGCAGTAACAAGTCTTTACATGTTCGCACAAGCCCGCAGCAGTAAAAAGCCTTTACATGTTTTCACAATTTTGTAGTTTTCCCTATACATACAAGTGTGTACAATTATTTGGCAAGAAATACATAAAGCAAAAGTCGGTACACCAAAGGGATTCAAAACAAAATAATGAAATTATTATATATTCCTTTGCCTTATGTCCATGTTTTATTGTAAGCTCAGTATTCCTATTTATATAAATCTCATAATTTGTTTCTATAATGACACAAATCACCATATAACATCTCACAGAAAATATATAAATGTATGAATGGCAAACATTCTGTTACTGACCTTATCCCAGTTTTGGTGTAAGCCCAAGGTTTTACTGGTGCAGACTAGACTTCAGGCAGCAAAGAGAATCTGAAGTAGTCTGGGGTTTTTTTTTGTTTTCTTTTTTAAGCAAACCAAGCAACTCAAAGGGTGTGTCAACTTACTTAAGTGTTTTTTAGGCAAACTAATTATAGCTGGCACAGAAAACAATGCTGAATATTGCTCCCTTTCCTGCCTACACTGGAGGCAAGGAAGGCCAAAGACAGAGCTGAAAGGACTGCTCTGCTATCTGGAGACACTCAGCCCAGCTGCTTGGAAGCAGAGAAAGGACCACTGCTGTTGCTCTTGAAATCAGTGGAAAGGACAACAAAAACATCAGTGGGGTGAGTAACATCAGCACATTGTCCCCCACATGCAATACCATTACCATTCCTGAGGGCATTTGATGCCCTTGTCCCTTTCATCATCAATCTTTCCTCTGGTAACTGTGAAGACTATAAGAGATGGGTTTACAGCTTTAGTAATGTGGGCCCTCCCCAGCCCTGAAAAAGCTATGGTAAAACTATCAGATTGTCTCAGGAGTCCAGAAATGGGAAAGCTATCACTAGTGGGTCAGGCCCTGGCTGGGGATCACCATGGAAGATCTGGCTCCCCTCTGCAATTTGTTGAGGGAGGGAGAGGAACTGGATTCTCTGAGGGCCCTGACTCAGGAGGTTCAACACGCTTTGGAGAAGGTGCAATCAGTACTGTCTAATTGGCAAGCTCATTGCTGCTGGCCTGATCTCTTTAATTTTATCATTTTGGGAAGACTGCCACACCTGCATGGACTCATTTTTCAGTGGGACAAAGACCAGAAGGACCCCCTCTTGATCATATAATGGGTGTTCCTAGGTCACCAGCTGTCCAAAAGTATCACCAAGCCACAGGAGTTGATGATTCAGCTGATCAGTAAGGCTAGGGTTCGGATGCATCTGCTGGCAGGGTGTGAGTTTGCATACATTCATGTACCAATTAAGCTATTGACTGGAAGGCTGACAAATGAGACTTTGGAGCAGTTGATCCGAGAAAATGAAATGTCACAATTCGCTCTAGACAGCTACACAGGAAAAATTTCAATTCAGAGTCCTGGTCATAAATTATTCAATTCAGAGTTCAATTTGATTCCAAAAGAAAAACAAAGCCATAGAACTCTCAAAGCCTTGACAATTTTCACTGACGTGTCCAGAGTCTCTCACAAGTCAGTTATGACTTGAAGGGACCCTCAGACTCAGCAGTGGGAGACTGATGTTGAAATAGTTGAGGGCTCCTCTCAAGTGGCTAAGTTGGCTGCTGTCGTCAGGGCCTTTGAGAAGTTCTCGGAACCAATAAATTTAGTTACTGATTTGGCACATGTTGCTGGGGTAGTATCTAGGGCAGAGAATGCAGTTCTGAAAGAAGTCTTGAATCCAGTCATCTTTAATTTGCTCTCAAAATTAGTACATCTAGTTTCCCACCCAGAGCAACCCTATTACATAATGCATGTAAAGTCACACACTAACCTTCTGGGATTCATCGCAGAGCGCAACCGCAGAGCAGATGCCCTGGCTGCTCCCATACATCTGGTTGGCCTACCTAACATCTTCCAGCAGGCTAAAATTAGCCATCAACAGTTCCACCAGAATGTCCTGGGACTGATCTGCCAATTCCACCTGAGGCATGATCAGGCCAAGGCAATTGTGGCCACTTGCCCGAATTGCCAAAGATCCTCGTTACCCTCACTAGGATTGGGTGTGAACCTGAGAGGGCTTAGCAGTTGTGATGTGTGGCAGACCGATGTCACTCACATTCCTCAGTTTGGGAGATTTAAATATGTCCATGTGTCGGTTGACACCTTCTGCGATGCAGTCTATGCCTTGGCCCACACAGGGGAGAAGACCACTGATGCAGAGAAACATCTCGTGCAGGCCTTCTCCATGTTGGGAATCCCCAAAGTGATTAAGACAGACAATGGTCCAACTTATGCCTCCAAGGCATTCAGTGATTTCTTACGGCAATGGAGGGTTGAACATCGTAAGGATGTACCATACTCCCCCACCAGCTAGGCAGTAATAGAACGGACTCATCAGACATTAAAGAAAACCCTAGAACAGCAGAGGGGAGATGTCCAAGTCTACTCACCACAATTAAGACTTTTGAAGGCCCTTTTTATAATGAACTTTCTACATTGTTCATTTGAAAATCTGAATCCTCCAGTTGTGAGGCATTTTAACCAAAACCAGCGGTTAAAACTGGAGGAGCAGCCACCAGTCCTGGTAAAAGACACTGAAACCTGGAAAGTACAAGGGCCCTTTGATTTGGTTACCTGGGGCCATGGATACGTGTGCGTATCCACCCCCTTGAGTCTGAAATGGGTGCCACAAAAGTGGGTTAAACCCTACCTTCCATCTAGGGAGGAAAGAGCCCCAAATGTGACCCCACATCCACAATCGCACCCAAAAAATGTTGCAATTGCCTCTTCCCGGCAACAATGCAAAGAAAGTGGGAGATCCAAACCCCATGATATCCCTGACTCAGAGTTCTTAGTTGATTCTGTTGATGAGTTTTAAGTATTATTTTTTTTACTTATGTTGTTACCATTTCTTGAAAGGACACCATCCTGATCCCCAGGATGAAGCCAGGATACCCATGGCTTCTTCTCCTGACCCAGTCCATTGAAGCGTGGATCGTCCCCCAGCCTCGCAAAAATGTTTGAGTGACCCTTGCACAGGCGCTCAAATAAGACCATCTTTGTTTGTCTACGGCTGCTGCAGAGGACCCTCTGTCAACCTGCCTGGTGGGCATTCCATTTAAATCTGCAAAGATCCCCCAAAGTTTAAGAGATGTTCAACAGAAAGTAAACAACCTGCGATCATCCCACCGGACCATCTCTCATGCAAATTCCCTTTATTCAGTCAGACTCCTGGTCATCAACTCGCTATCCCTGTGGCAAGATTGGGCAAAAACACTGCCACAGGCAGACAAAGAGCCACAGGAATTTGAAATTTTAGGATCCTCCCGTGCATTTTTTTGTATCCATTTTGATTATGAACCCCCATCCTGAAAAGAATTATACATTTCAGTTTTGCAATATAAACAGCAATTCACCATGGCAAATTGGTGTCAGTCCCTAGCAAAAGTTAAGATGTCCTCAACTGAGGGTACTGTCCCTTTAAAGTTAGACAAAGGAGTTTTTGATTTGTGGCGACTGGGCATATACAGGCATCCCCTCTTGCCTTCTCAGAGGTTTGTGCACCCTAGGTCAGTTGTCCCTGACTATGCCCAACATGAGACAAATTACCAATTGGAATAAACAAAACAAATTGAGAATTTGGAAACTGGGTGCAAACCAACTTGATGAGCATTGTGATGCAGAAATTCTTCATTGGGCACAATCTAAAAGGGCTGCTGTTTCAGTCTTTCTCCCATGGGTAGCAGCAGTCAAGGCTCTAGGTGAATTGGGCCACCTAGAGCGTTGGGTGACGAGGCAGGTGAATCTTACATCAACCGCACTCAGTAACCTCCTAGAAGATGAGGAAATTACCAGGAAGGCAACTCTGCAAAATAGGGCAGCCATTGATTTTTTATTGTTAGCGCATGGGCATGGGTGCAAAGATTTCCAAGGATGTGTTGGTTTAATCTAGTAAAAGCCAAAGCATCCACACTTCCATCAAAGAAAAGAAGAATATGATTGAAGACATCAAGCAAGAAACAGATGACTGGTTGGAGAATGTTTTTGAGGGCTGGGGATTGTCAGGATGGGTCTCGTCAATTATTAAGGACATTCTGCAGCTTGTTCTTATTATTTTTAGTTCTCTTAGCATTTGGTATTCTAAAAAAGGTGCTAACCAAAGGTGTTGGAAAATTAGTCTCTCCCGAATACGCCATTGAAGCTGCCACCAAATTAGAGGTGTGGTTGGAAGAGAAAGAGACTGGAGTTTAGGCATTTAATTCTTGCTCTCGCTCTCATTTCAAACTAAACAAAAAAGGGGGAGATGTGGTGGTGTGTTTTTCTTTAATGTGGGTTTGTATTGTAATTTCTTTAATGGATCGTTCCTGGTTTCCCCCCAGGTTGGTTGGTTTGGTCCAAGTTTTCTCCTCCCTTTCCCAGTTGTCTGTCAAGTTGTCAATCCTAGCAGATCCTGCCTTCATGTCTAGAACTTTCTATGCTCCTTGATGCAATATTGGTTCACTCAGGTTGTATCCTCCCCTTGTTTTCCCTCATTGGTTGTAGTTCTGTGAGTCCCTTATTTTGTTTATCCCTTGTCCAGTCCCTATTGGTTGAAGAAATGTACCCCCCCTCCCCCTTGTACCTCCCCCCCACCTTTGTACCTCCCTCGTTTAAAAGACTGCGCACCGTGTTAGTTTTTTGTTTTTCATCCCTGCCCCTCTCCTGGAATAAATTTCTTTTGGGGAACCACACAAAAGATCCCTCCCTATTCTTTGCTCCAATCTTTGACACTGTTACATCTGGTGTTGTTGAGAGTAGCCTTGCTGCTGTGTTCTTCGGCAGCCCTGCTCTACCGTCACCTAGACCTATTCTGGTCAGGGGATGGCCAATCTCGGCGCGGTCTGGGAAAGGGCTAGCTGGGGCTTCTCCAGCACTGTGTCAGTGTCCCAAGTCCCCAAACCTCGAGATTATATAAGGTGGTGTTCAGGTGGTACCTTCCCTAGTGTGGGGAGTTTCACAATGGAGTGATGTAATCCTAGGAGTCATAGGATATTTTGGGGAGTTCTTACTGGCTGGGTCCTTACAGTTGCCCATTGTGCTGCTGAGCCATTATGGCCCATTAGCAGAGATGGCCCCCTCAGGGTGAGTGTAACTCTGTTAGTGCTACCCTGGAGGGAGTTGTCATTTTTGAAGATAAAGAGACACTACTCCACCCTTAACAGTTCATCAGAAGGTGATGTAGATTGTGGTAGAATATATACTTTGGTTACACCCCACATTGTAACCCAGGACAAGGAACAAGAGCACTTTTAAGATAAAGATGTTGGAAAATAACTTTAAAAAATACACATACATTTTTGCCTTTCATAAGTGTGACTTGCATATATTTGCACACATGACACAGTGCTAGGAAATAGCAATGTGCATTAACATTGCATATTTAACCCCAAGAAGTCCAAAGAAATGTAAAATAAGTCAAAGCTCACAAGACTCACTAATGAATGGCCAGTGATAGTCCAAGTTGGTGCAGTACAGGGAATGGACTTCTGCTGTGGCCAACCAAGGTAGTTGGTGGCACTCCCTCAATGGGTCATTTCACTCTTGGTACAGGTTTCTTGTGGCAGGACTGTGTGGCAGGACATTCCCCCCTACCACAGAAGAGGTTATCTGTTTAGTCCATCAGCTGGTGTGATAGCTCTGGGCATTCTCCCCCTCACATGCATTGGTGAGATAACCCAGGCCAGACATCTGTCATAGTGAGTTATCCATGGCACCAGAGGGGTGCAATCCCCAGCTGACAATAAACATCTTGCCTTGAGAACAAGCTAGAATTTCTGACTGACAGACACTTCACTTTACAAACTATAAAAGCTACACAAAACTCACAAAGCAAAAGTCTTCTGCACACACCATGGAAACATGTAGGGCTTCTCATCAATGTTTGGACGCATCTTTGTGGTTACTTTCCTGGGAATTGAGTGAAAGGGCTCTATGTGTACTCCATTATCAATTTGGTGGTAAGCTACGTTGATTCCTAACCTATACTATTTCTTCACTAGCTGTAATATAGGTACCTTTTATTGTGCACTTTATTTTTATCTACTAATAGTTCTTTTTGTTTATCCTGTGTAGTAAGTAGTCTGCTTAAAGTCTTTTGTCTGGTAATCTTGTGTCTATTCAATAAATAATTCATTTTATAATAGACCAAATCCGCCATTCTTAAGAACTTGTGAGTGAGAGCCATCTGGGGTGTAGGCCACCTCAAACAAAGCTATTGCCAGAAATCCGAGTCAAGGGCAGGACTTGTCTAAGCTCTCACTCCATTTGTAACAGACTGCAACCAGCTCCTCCAGAAAGTAAGAGGGAAAACTCTTCCCTTGACATCCTGATATTTCTAGATTGTAAAATCATACATAGGTGTGCTGGTTTTGCATTAATTTATTTTTTTTTTGTATGGAAGGAAAGGAACCAGTTATGGAAGTAATTCCCTGTAAGGACCTAGGCAGCTTCCTTTAGACCTGACAAAAAACCAATTGGTGGATAATTTTGAATATTGACACATTGTTAAACCAATGAAAAAGTTAGATGTGCCCTTGTGAACACACATTTTTAAGATGAAAACCCTGGGAATTGCTCTCCTTCTTTTCTGGCTTTAGAGAAAGAAGTCGTCCCCCCCCCTCCCCCACCCCCGGCAGCCGTGGCTGGGCGGGGGAGGGGAGGCCACGGGGCCCTGGCCGAGGCTGGGCTGGGCCGTGACTGCTAATATCTTGCTGACATAAAACCCTACCCCACCACTGGCCCAGGCGAAGCTGTGGTCCGTCAGGCCCCGGGAGCAGCTATGGGCCAGGCCAGGGCCGCTCCACTGCAGCCCACATGGCCCAGCGGGGGCCAGGCTGGGCCCCAGTGGCTTCCAGGCACGGGGAGAGGAAGCCATCTGCCCGCGGTGTGTTGCAGCTCTCGCCCCAGCCTGGCTGATGAGATCCTAGCCACTCTCGTCCCTCTCCCAGCGTGGTCACTGAAGAAACCTCCTAGCATGGCTTCAAGTTGCCGAGGGGCTGTCCTGGCGCCTGGCTAAGACCAAGGAGTGGCTCTACAGGCCCAGGGCAAGATATTAACTCTTTTAGTGCACAGATGAGACCTGCAAGCACCAATATTCTCTTGATTGAGAAAAAAGGAAAGAGTGAAGACACGGAGAGAGCAACATGAGACATGAAGGTCAGTAAAGAAGAAGTTAAGTCCCAGATGGGAGGGATGGAGGAGATGCCTCAGTCCTAGGCTAAAATCCTCTTGTAAGGCTATGGAGAAAATAAAATTGATACATCAGACTCTTTTTCCCTGTAACTCATTGAAAAGTATGGGGGGATGAAGTGTTCAAATTATAGATATGAGCAAAGGCATCTATGCTGAAGCAAGCAGATGTTGAAGTAGCTGTAATCCCATGAGAAGTTTGAACAGAGAGAGAGAAGAGTGATGAAGACCCTTTGCCCCAGGGAAAGAAGAAGATCTCTGTTCCCAGAGATGAAGATGATCTCAGAGATAGATAAAGAGAACCTTTGCTTTTGAACAACTCATCCTTAAAATAGTACCCCATAAGTTGGCATGGCCCATGAAGGCAGCTGTGGGAAGCTGCAAGAGATGGGAGCGACTTTTGCACAGTGATCAGATTTCCATCTCCCAGGTGGCTGATTCACTGTGATTTTGAAGCCACGAGAGAACTGTTGTTTGTGGAGAAGTCTCCATGGCATGTCAAGAGAGATTCCTCTCCCTAAGTGAACTGAAGAAAGACTATTCTAGAGGTGATAAACTAGCTAAATTGTTCCTGTATGTTGTCAGCAGGAGAGAAAATAGGCTGTGTGGGGGAAGGAGTAGTGTTCGGAAGGTTTTATTCTGATTCTTATTCTTCTTTTAGTCCTGTCAATAAAGTTTTCTTTATACTTTCGAAAGTTTGAGCCTGCTTTTCTCTTCTCCTAATCCTATCTTGCAGCAGAAAATGAGTAAGTATATTCTGGTGGTTGTACTAGCATTTAGCCAGTGTTAGACCCACCAGAATAGGTTTTAAGGTTATATAACAGGACTCTTTTCTACCATAAGCATGACCAGTACATAACACCAGAGAACACTGAACATTTTAAAAATGGCTAAATGCTGTAACAACACAAATAAAAATTAAAAGCTAGCAACAATTCAATGGCACCTGCACCAGAACACTACATTGAAACTGTTGGGAGTTGGGTTACTTTCTTACAGAATTTTTTCCCAGAAGTTGCTAAGAAGCTGATGGCTGGGTGCTTTTCGGTACTCATGGGTGCTTAGGAACAAACAAAAGAAACAGCTAAGGCAGAGACAGAGAGGCACCTGTCTTCACTTCGCTCTGGGCAGTTTTCTGCTCTCGGGAGAACGGCCAGGAGGTGCTCGTCTCGGCACGGCAGAGAGCTCTCACCATCCCACCTGGAAATTGGTCGGACCA
>JAGMWU010000027.1:2954420-2977867 GCA_018697195.1 Certhia americana | reverse complement strand
TTCAATTTTAGGATTATAACAAGTCCAAGGGAAGTTTCCATTTTTTTTGGTTCCCTAGCAGACACCCCTGTCTTTCCAAACCAAGACAGAAACAAACTGCAATTCCTGAATGCCTAAGAGCTCTAAATGGTTCTGTTGACCCTTGTATCACATATATCGCCACTGAATGTAGGTGGGTTTGCTCTGCATTTCACCTCCAGGAACATACAGTGAAGTTGCAAATGGTATTACTGAGCATACCAAAATGTTCACTCAGTAAAGATAACACTGAAATTGTGATAGAAATTGATTTTCAGCTTTCATCTAAATATTTAGGGTGTCTCCTCTTATCTCTGTTATATATAATTTTTGTATTGTGAAAGATGACAAATATCAAATGAAAAGAGCAATTAGTCTATGGAAGTGGTTTTCCAGGACAAAGCTATATGAACTTATAGGGCTTTTTTTCTTTTATTTTCTGATTAGTCCATCACTGTTTAGCTATCACAGGGAAATGCAAGGTGAATTAGCAGAAAGAGTGTCAAGATGATTATAATGGAAAAGTTTAATTCCCCCCTCAGTGAAAACTGGTCAACAGTTATGGCTAGACTCAAGTGTGGACCTATGTTGGGAATGCCAGTGAAGGTCAAAGGCAGAGGGGATAAAAAGCTGCACTAAGATCTTAGTGTCATGGTTTAAAAAGTATTAAAAAAAGTTTTAGAAGTTTAAACAGCAAATCTGATGGATCTCCTACTGCAAGTTCTACCACACCATCTTATGTTTTTATCAGCATGGACAATAAACTGAAGGAAAATAACATGAAATGGCCATTCTTTTACTAATTATATTTCCAAGCAAGCCTGGTGGGGATCATGCCTCTACTTTTGAAACTCTTTTGGGTTCAGTAGTGTTGAGAATTTTGACAATTTGTTGCATCTAAGTGAAATATATTAAATTGGAAGTAAATGTTTAGCAAAGATCTGTTCAAAAAGCAAAAAGGCTACAAATACAACTTATCAAACTCTGAAATCATAAACTTCCACTAAAAGACCGATAAATATCCTTGTTAAAAATTTTGAAGACTTTTAACCCTTGTCTTCTAGGACACAACTTCCTTAATGCAATAGACACTGGAGCATTTGATGGAGAATGTTTTTGTTATTTGTCAGGCATGTATTAACCCTGATACAACCAGTGACTGAATTCAGTCCCTTTTCCCATATGTTTTAGTGTCTCATTTCTGGGTGTCGCAATTGGTCTGATATAATACAGTATCACGAATGGAAATGTTTTCATTGGGTAAGCTCTCATTTTAAACTGTTTTTCATTGCTACAGTCCAGATACTGGTCTTGGTGAAGGAAATGGAAATGTCTAGGTGGCTTAAGCCTGAGCAGTCTTTGGAACTCAGTTACAAGTAAAAAAAAAACCCTTTGGAGTCTTACTTTGGCAAGTTATACAAATTCTCAACTGATTCACTTTTCATTTTGGAGGCTATGAATTATGGGTTTTTTAGGCTCTTTTTTTAGCACATCACAATATCATCCACCACTGGTTGGTTCAGTAAAACTCACCCTTTTCCAGAACCTAGTGTGAAATCTGCTTTGTGATAAATACCTGATGGTGCAGGAGCACTGGGCTTGCTTCCAAGCTAAACTAATTTATATTGCAGCAAAACACCTGCCTCTGTGTCATCACAAAAGCAGCTCCCTTTTGTAAAGTACAATTCAGTCTCTCAAACAAGATTCAGATTCCTTTTTTTGCCCCTCTGCAGAAGATGAACAGATGTCCTTAGCAGCTGAAAGGAGTTTCTTCCTTCTTCATTTACCCAGCTTATATATCCAAGTTATGAGACCTAAAATTCTTCAGAGTCAGTTGGTGAGGGTTTATTGCTTCCATTACACCAGTCCCTTCCCATAGCCACTCAGTGCTCAGGATAATTACTTTACATGACAACTGCCAACTGGAAGTGACAGATTTACATTGCTGTTGTACCCCAGATCTCCATATATTCAGCACAGCCATCGCCGTGATGGATCGCTCTGGATCAGCAGTACACTACAGCAGTCATGGGACACAGACCCAGCTCCACAACTTTCCATGCATCTGGTCCTTCTCATCAACACATAGTGTTTGTATGCTTTGTGAGCCAGAGCAGAGATTCTTCACTCTGTACTGTGATTGTTTTCCTAAAGGCTGGGCAATGACTACCACCCCACGAGAGTAGACACCAATATGAGGAATACCTACCTTGCCAACAGGTATTATAATTGATGCTGTTGCAGAATGCAATGGCAAGATTTTTTGAGGAAGCTCAACAAGCTATGAGAGATAGGTGAAGGCAGGACAAATATTCCAAAAAATGTTGAGCAACAACACAAAGACTTTTAAAGGTTTTGGCTTAAGGCATGCACAACTTTCTTGTTGATCTCCCCAGAGTCTGGATGCAGACTGGCAGTCAATTACAAAAAGCCTGAGAAGTTATTGACTCATAAATATATTTGGTGTAAATGGCAAGTCCCTCTTTGTTTGGCATTAAAATTTAAATGCAGTAAGGTAAAATAGAATAAATCAGACTTTACCTGAAGAAGCTGAAGGATCATAAACACTTTTGTCCTTCGTGTTTGTCCTGAAGGGCTGAATGTCCTTTCCCCTGTAAGTTCCAAACCCTTCAAAGCTTCTTCTTTTATTCCCACTTGCATCATTGTCCTGCTTATCACTTGAGGAATTCATTTTACCAAACATGTCCAGTGACTCTGACCTTCCATTACTCTCAGTATTACCTGAGTATCTCTTTGTGCAAGAGTCAATGGGATCATTGCTTGAGTCACTATTATCTTTACTCTGTCTCCACTGCTGGGCATTAGAAAGTGATAACATAGACAGTGTATCCGCTTCAGAGTTACTCTTTGAGCTTTTCTGTCTGGTTTCACAATGCTGGTGATTCTGTTTCTCCCTGTGTTTTCTTTTCTCATTGAGCACGGAGAAGTCTTTATCTGAGCTGCTTAGCCTTTCATTGATTGCATGGCTGGAGAAGCCAGTGGACTTGCTAGCAAAGAGACCACTCAGATCTTCATGTGTCCCCAATATCTGCTCATCCTTATGCTTGTGCTTATGTTTGTGCTTCCTTTTGTGAAGTTGGCCACTTGAAAGGCTTGTTCCTCCAACCTTTGGACGAGCCAAAGAGGACTGCATGTCTTCAAGGCCCATTCCCATAGGGGCCTGTAGGTGCACTCCATGTTTTGCATTATATTTGGCAGTGGTGGACATCTTCATATGAGAGCTTGCATGGAATTGGGGTGGGAGAACAGTAGGTCTCATAAATGGGGAAGCCACTCCAAGCGTGTGAGACAGGTACAGAGGAGCTGGATACTGACCATAGTAACCAAGATTCATCATAGGGATTGATGTGTAAGGCATTCCATAGGGTGCATAGTAACTCCCACTGGGAATAGGGTAACCCAACCCTTGTAAAAAAGGCACCTTTGTCATGGTGTCATTTGTTTTGGCAGGTCTACCACGCTTCTTCTTAGACTTTATATCAGAGGTCCTGCGAAGATAGAGCAGTGGGTCATACTGGACATATGGCACATGGTAGTAGTGATCAAAATTAATCCTGAAGACACTGGGATATGGATTTTCATGATGAAATATATAACTTTTATGAGAAATCCTGAACACTCGAAACTTATTCATGAGTTCCTCAAGGTCTGCCAGAAACTGGAAGTCATCTCTGTTCTGCAGTCTTTTCCTTTTCCTGTTGTGCTTTGGCTTTTTAATACCCTCATGAAAGAGAAAGCTATCCACAATGAGATGTTTCTGCCACTGACCATGCCTGTTCTTTATGCTAGTGTCAGATGGGATAGCCTCTGGATTGTCCAGGGTGCAGAAATCAAAGGAGTATCTCTGGCGGGATTCTGAGCTTTTCTCGCCTTGGTCAGAGGTACTGTTGTTGTCTGTACCTATTCCACTGTCACTCGGTATGGTTTCCTCACTGTGAGACTCGCTTACTGGCGACAGTGTCACTTCTTTCAGAGAACCTATTTCATAGAGGTGAGAAGGTGAATTAGCCATTAGCCGGGGTGGAGACAGCTTCCAAGTTTTACTGTGCATTCCTTTCTGGGTTTTTGTAGGAAGACCACTGATAGGTTGAAGATTTGGCATAGTTTTTAACTCTGAAACATTAGTTTCAGTGATTGCAGGGCTGAGGTTGTCATTAATCCCCACTAACTGTGTTGAAAGTGGATGAATAGCTGCTGGTGATGATGCCACAAGTGACTTCAGGTTGGAAGGCACTGCTGGGTTTTCTGGCTGGCTGGAAACAGGCCTTGAGTGCTTGATAGCTGTCTTAGGTTCTTCTGGCTGAGGCTGCAACTCTGCCCTTGGCTTTCTGCCCCGTTTTTTACCAATGTAGATAGTCCCCCTCTTGCTGACATTGATCTGCTTCCCTAGTCTAGCATCAGTGGTGGTTGGCCCAACACTAAACAGGGTCTGGACTTTTGCTTTCAGAGCTATGCTTCTGGAGCAGAAGGACAAGGTCTGATTGAGAATGTTTTTCCTCTTGAGGGTTTTCATTTTATTCATGGTTTTGATGGTCTTATCTAAGACCCCAAGCTTCATGACCCTTTTGTGAAACTTGAGTTCACTGATGGACTTGTCCTCGCCTGGAACTATCTGGGCCAACTTGGGCAGATTCCTTCTCCTCTTCCTTTTCTTTGTTCCTGGAAATTCATGATTGATTGGACTCACTGGGCTGGTGGAGGCTCCCTCATGAATGGTTTCAACAGTGAGCAAAGGCTGTTTTTTTGGTCGTCCTCTTTTTTTCTTGACAGGTGTGATCACAGTAAGACTGTCTGTATTGGTATAAAGAGGGCTGGATGGTGTGATGGGATAGGCTGAAGGAGGCTCCACCATCAGCTTCTCAGATGTTGTCACGGAGGTCTCCTGAAAGATAGATTTAGGTTGGCTACAGGTCCATCGCCGCTTAGCTGAATGTTTGGGGTGCTGGACCTCAGATAATTTGCTGGCTGTGGGGAGATCGATGGGTATGAGAGTGGATGTCACAGATACAGATTTTCTGAGTCTGGTGGCACAGTTGGGGGAGGCTTTGTCAGTGAACACACCACTGTCAATAACTACTAAGGGGGACTCATTTTCAATTACTTTTCCTGTCTTTGTGGCTTGAAGATCTTTTTTACTCCCCTCTGGCTGATAGATAGTCCTATTTACTACTTCACTGCTCATAGCAAGTCCAGAAGGCAGGCTTTTCTCCTGGATAGTTTTCTCTATGAAAGATTTTGTGGAGTGCATTTTTTTCCTTTTGTGGCCAGATGTATCTGTTGTTGGAGACTTTATTGGGATGGTAATTTGTATGCAACTGGTGTCACTTTCACAACTGCTAGCAGAAATGGGATTCTGATTTGAGGGTGATGTATCCAACACACTGTCCCTTGAATAGGACTCCTTTTTTCCTTCCACACTGTCATGGGATTTGCTGTCAAATGCTTTCTGAACACTCTTTACCCATTCAATGTTTGTGGTTTGGATGGCTTGACTTATGAAGTTATTTTTGCAGGACTTCTTCTTTGTACTCCTGGTGGGCTGATTGGAGGCTTCCAACTGCACACTTCCCTCTTGATCTCCAAGAGGCAAAAGCCCATTGCACTCGGAGGCACTGCTCAGCTGGGCAGCACCGTTGATGCTGTTGGGTGATGGGACTGGACTGCAAGTGTCAAGCTCTTTACTACCCGCTGACAGCTGCCCCCATGTGCTGCTGGTGCAGGACTTTTTTGCCTGGGATTTGCTGAAGGAAACTCCTGGCTCCAGAGTGGAGACCTTGGTGGCACTAACTGCTTCTCTACTGGTATTTGTGTTAACAAAGCAACTTTGAGAAGTGGATCCAGTATCAGAGCTTGCTGACCAGTCAAGATGGTGCTGGTTGCTACTTTTCTGCTGGTGCTTTGATTTTAAAGTGTTGCTGGTGAAATCTTGTTGGAGACCTGGATCATAGTGCAGAGCAGAATGTTTTTGTGGTCTGTCATAAACCTGGAAGGTAGCAGAAAATAAACAGAAAAAAAAATTAGTTTATCAGTCCATTAATAAACTCTGGTTGCAGCTCTTTATTTTGTACAGTGAATGACAACTCTTCTTAACCAATGTTCTTGTAAGGGTTAGAAACTTTTATAGAGTCTTATATTTGAGCCAAATTTGCATTTAGATTCATACACTGTAAACAAGTTTTGTTTGGCTTTCCTACTCAAAAAAAAAAAAAAAAAAGTAAATATTTCTATAAATGCAAAATTGCTAAGGAAACATATTTTATTGTTTTTTAATTTAAAGCACAAGTAAAATCACAGAATCAATTAGGTTGGAAAAGAATTCTGAGATCATTGAGTCCAACCTATGGCCAAACACCACCATCTCAACTAGACCATGGCACTAAGTGCCACATTCAGTCTGTCCTTAAATACCTCCAGGGCTGGTGACTCCACCACCTCCCTGCACAGCCCATTCCAATATCTAATCAAAATTCTTCCTAATGTCCAACCTAAACCTTCCCTGGTGCAGCTTGAGGCTATGTCCTCTCATCCTGTCACTGGTTGCCTGGGAGAAGAGGCTGATCCCCACCTGGCTATGACCTTTCAGGTAATTGTAGAGAGTACAAATATTCCCTTTCAATGGATGAATGGTGCAACTCAGCCTCCTGATGAGAATTCCTTTTTCCTAAAAGATAATCCTTTACAGAACTTGAGATTCAACAACAGCAATTAAGCTAATTGTTGTAAACAAGAAGAATGCAAAATTATCTCTGAAGCTGCTAACAAACAAGAGGAAAACCCACAGGTCCACTTGCCTATGAACCCATAATTTGCAAAGATTTACTTGCCTAAATTTCCCCACAAACTTAATGCTTAAAATCATATGCAGAGCATCGAGTATGTGAGGCACACTTGGCAAGTTCAAGATTTGCTTTACTCTCTTTCCATTTTAATAATCTGCTATTTGTAGTGTTGGTGAGAGGTATTTTCAATATGATTTCAAATCTTCTGACAGGAGCTCTTCAAGCCACAGAGGTTACAGCAAGGGCAGATTTATGATGAAGACTGTAGCAGGACATTCCCTGACAAAGTAGGGCTTATCTGTTCTGCCTATCAGCTGTCGAGATAGCTCAGGACATCTTCCCCCTCACATGAATATGCTAATTGGTGAGATAACCCAAGCTGGACATCTGTCTGGTAGTGAGTTATCTCTGGTGCCATGTAGGTGGTAGTCCCAGCTGACAATAAACATCTTGCCTTGAGACCAGATTGAAGGGAGATAAGCCTTGAATTTCTGACTGACAGACACTTCACTTTACAAACTATAAAAGCTACACAAAACTTTCACAAAGCAGAAATTTTTTGCACATTCCCTGGAAACATGTAGGGCTTTTTCCTGAAGCTGGGATGCTACTTCATGGATACTCTTCCAGAAATTAAGTGAAAGGACTCTATGTGTACTCCATCATCAATTTGATGGTAAGTTACATTGACTCTTAATCAATACTATTTCTTTGCTAGCTATAATATAGGTACTTTTATGTTGTACATTGTTTTATGTAAATCTACTAGTAGTTCTTTGTTTTAACCTGTGTAGTAAGTAACTCTGTTTAAAGTCTTTTGTCTGTTAATCTCCTGTCTATTCAACAAATAACTCATTTTATAAGAGACCAGATTTGGCCTTTTTAAGAACTTGTGAGCCAGGGTGGTTTAGGTGCGGGTCACCTGAATTCAAGCTGCTTCCAAAAATCTGAACCTAGGGCAGGGCTTGTCTAACATTTTCACTCAATTCATAACACTGTTGCATAGTAAAAGAAAGTTTCCTTTTTTTTTTCTTGCTGGGCCTCCTTCAGCTGAAGAAATTATGTTTGCTACAGATGTAACTTTCTGAGAAGTCTCTTAAAGCAGAAACAATTTTTTTCTTTTGCTTTCGTTAACTGACCTTTTCTAGTAATTTGTTTTCTTCTGTTACATTTAGGAGCTTTTTTTTGTAAAGCTCTGGATCAAACTGTACAAGTGATTTTGTACTGCTAGTATTGCAGACAACTGTTCTAAGCAAACTGTAATGACACAGTTCCGAATGCCAAATAAATGATGGGAGACTTAAATGTGTAACCAAGAAAAGAGTAGAAAACAACTGCTAAGAGTCTTGTATTTGTGCAAACACCCTGCTACAATTAAATTTCTACCAGTAGTGCTACATTAGATCCCTGTTCAGGGTGTGTGCAACAGAAGTTTTGGGGCAAGGAAGTTGTCAACATAAGATGATTTTGACCTGGGAAATTAGATGTCCCCAGTTCTGAGTGACTTCAGAGGGATTTGAAAAGAGCTAAACACTCCCAAGCCCATGGTGCATTAGCTAGTGACCACTAAGCATACATGTTATTGGCAAATTGATGTTGAGATATCCTTCATGAGCATATAAAAATGTGCATGTGGCTTTTCTGGTTATTTGCAATAACAATGAAGGTGTTCTGGTCCATCATCTGAGGAGTAATCAGAGATTCTAGAATCTGATGGATAGCTCAGCTGTTGTGAACATGGACCTGTCATGCTCAGGGAAAACAGAGATTTCCAGGAATTGTGGAGTGAGAAAATGAAAGCATGCAGCTGCAGTGAAGCTGCAGATGCTGCGGGCAAGTGACACATGGTTTCTACAGACTGACAAAAAAGCCAAAAGCATAAACAGCCCTCAGGCAATGAATCACTTGTTCCTCCTCACAGCGACCTCCTACACGTGAGCCACACAGCACATAGTGGCCATGATGCCTCAGAAAATGGAGCCCATCTGTGCCCATGTCCTTGGGATGAGGCATGGGAGGGTTCAAAAGGAAACCAGCAGCACTGGCACTGGAGTTTGATAGCTTGTTCTTATTTTAATTTTTTAAAACTGACTGCAAAGCTCCTGAGCTTCCTTTTGCCTCAGCCATTTGGGGCTTCTCCTGCCCCCTGACCACTAGGCTGGGTGTGCTGTCATCTGGGCATGAGAAGATGAATGGGAGGTGACTGTTCCCTGGTGTAGTACCAGGGGGATGGATGTGAGTGCTGTCCACCCCAGCCTCATGTGAAACATCATCTTCCCAAGGTACCATGATTTGTGAAGTGGAAAAGCTCTGGAAATGCTAGGCTGAGGCCTCTCATGGCCCCCATGACCCACACCAAGAGAGGACCAGGCTGTTTTTGCACAGATCCTGACCCTACAGCTGCAGTTAAAGGAACTCCTTACACTCATGCTATTTCCAAAATGCTGAGCCATGAAACTAAATGATCTGAAAAATTTAATTTGGAAGAGGAAAAAAAGAAAAATAAAACAAACCCAAGAGAGTTATAGCAGTTAGGGAAAACATACCCTGGCACCACCTCAGTCCCTTCAAGTCCACCACATATGCAGAGATCTAAAGTTTAAAGGGAGTAATAATCTCTGATCTATATTTTAAGGCAGTTAATAAGGGCTCAGAATGGAGAGGCCAGCTATAGATCAGCAATGGATGTTGATATATTGCTTGTCTCCTCCAGCTCCATTTCCTCAGCCTGCACATTATAAAATGATGATGCAACTTCCAACACATCCCTAATGACAGCCCTGTCATTACTCCAGCTGCACGGGCCACCACCACATTAGTCTTAAAATTCCTGAAAAACATATGCCTATGTCATCAAAGGTGCCAACTCTGGAGTCATTTAATCACACTGATAGGAACTACAATTTCAACAGGCCTTCAAAAAATGACCAGTCTTCAGGATCAGGGAGCTCCCATTTCCAAAGTGGGATGTCAGAACTATACATCTGCCCAAGATCATAACAGTCCACTTTGTTTTCTTATGCAACTTCTTCCAGCATAACATTTACTATTTGCTCTACCTTGCCAGACACAGCCATATCACCGCAAAATAATTTGTCTGCAGCACAGCAACCAAAGTTCATTTGGCTGTAGCAGGTTGGATTTCACTGGCTGCAATGGATATGTGGGCACTGTTTTCCTAAAAGCACTACTAAATCAGTTGAAAGTAATGCAGACAAGTGTATTTTATTCCTCACGTATCCACCTGGCTTGCTGTCTGATCCCATTGCTCCTAATGTTTAGGCTTCAATTTTCCCTGCTGGTTGAGCATCACCCTGAGAAGCCAACAAGCCCCAGCTCAGCTAAGTTAAGCTAAGCTTCTGCTGAATTAGTGAAGGATGCCAGAGCTGCCAGTAGGGTGAGGGCAAACAGGACTCTTCAAAAACTTCTGTCTTGATGCCTTTCACACAAATTCATTATTTTATTCATGACTGAGTGTGAAATATACTGCATCCCCATAGGTCTGAATGTCAAGGCCAAGAAGAAGGGCTTTTTCAAATACATCATCAACAAAAGGAAAACAAAGGATAATGTGGGGCCATTACTAAATGGAGGGAGGACCCTGGTAACAGAGGATGCAGAGAAGGCAGAGTTATTGAATGCCTTTTTTCCCATTGATCTTCACTGACAAGACCAGCCCTCAGGGATCTCTGACCCAGGAGACCAGGGTAAAGGAATGGTGGAAGGAAGAATTTCCCTTGGTCAAGGAGGACTGAGTTAGAGAACACCTAGGCAAACTTGACATCTACAAGTTCATGGACCCCAAAGGGATGCATTCACGAGTGCTGAGAGAGCTGGCAAAATGTCAGCTCAATCTTCAAAAAGGAGGACCCAGGGAAGTGCCAGCCAGTCACCCTCACCTCAGTCTCTGGAAAGGTGATGGAGCACCTCATTCTGGAGGCCATCTCTACCCACATGGATTACAAGGTGATGAGGAGTAATCAGCATGGAATCACTAAAGATAAATCGTGTTTGACCAGCCTGATTGCCTTTTACGATGAAACAACTACCTGTATGGATGAGGAGAGAGCAGTGGATATTGTCTACCTCAACTTCAGCAAAGCTTTTGACACTGTCTCTCACAATATCTGCATAGGCAAACTCAGGAAGTGTGGGTTGAACAAGTGTAATGCCTTTTCCTGGTCTTAAAAAAATTGAGAGCCAGACACAGTTAAGGGATGAAGGGTTTTTACTGTAGCAATGGGGAACAAAGAGACACGGACCCCCTTATGTATCTGAAGGGGATCACTTTATTGTAGAAATCACCTTCCTTTTATACCTTTAATCTCAACCAGACAAAACTAAAACTTAACAGAAGAAGGGCATCCATTGGTTAGCTCAGCTGCAGTCTGCTGTCCACGAGTTATAACTGTCTCTCACCCCCTAACTGATTTCTAACTGTCTAGCCTGCAGCTGTGTCTTCCATACAGGGCCTTCTGGTAAACATAAGCCTTAACAACTTTTACAATTTTAACCCCATATCCCACATTTTACCTCAGTATTTAATAAGGATCCTTATGGTGCACCATTTTGCCAAGCTGGAATGTGCTGAAATGCACACCCCCGATAGATTGCATATACAATTTATAAACCTTACAAATTAGCATATCTAACAAAGATGCCCCAGTGAGAGGCTTGGATGAGTTGCATGATATCCATCCATCCCAAGTAATTTCCCCCTGGATGGGCCAAATGTTAGTTTACAGGATATGTTCTAGAGGGGACCTTGGTTTCTCAAGATAGTGTAGCACTTTCCAGCCTCCAACTGCAAGGCCTTTAGGATGTTTGGTCTCCTGGCCTAACAGAATACTAGGATTATGCTAAGTTATCAGACTTAAGGAATTACAAGTATGCATGCTAGGAATACTGAGGATACATAAAAGGTATATAAAAGAAAAGGCAAAAAATCATGTGGGCATCAAGTGGACAATGTATTGGGTTTGCATGGCCTGGTTCTGGTAGCAGGGGAGCTACAGGGGTGGCTTCTGAGAGAAGCTGCTAGAAGCTTCTTCCATGTCTGGCATAGTCAATCCCTGACAGCTCCAAGGATGGATGTGCCACTGGTCAAAGCTGAGCCAATTAGAAATGGTGGCAATGCCTCTGTGATAACATATTTAAGAAGAAAGAAAAAAAGTTATCGCGCAGTTGTAATTGTGGCCAGATACAAGCGTCATGAGAATATGTGAGAGGAACAACTATGCAGACACCAAGGTTAGTGGAGAAGGAGGGGGAGAAGGTGCTTCAGGCACCAGAGCTGGGATTCCTCTGCAGCCCATGGTGAAGCAGCTGTGCCCCTTCAGCTTATGGAGATCTATGGGGATGCAGAGATGTACCCATGGCCTGTGGAGGAGCCCTACATTGGAGCAGGTGGATGCCTGAGTGTACACTGTGATCCCCAGGGGGAGGCCCATGGAGAAAGGAGCCCTTGATGGAGCAGCCTGTCCTTGAAGGACTGCACCCTGTGGAAGAGTGGCCTATACTGCAGCAGTGTGGGGAGGACTGTCAGTCATGAGATGGACTCACCTTGGAGAAGTTTGTGGAGAACTGTCTCCCATGGGAAGGACCTCACAGTGCAGCAGGAAAACAACTCCTGATCCTGAGCAAAAGGGAAAAACCACTGAACTGAACAGAACCCCTAATCCCTGTCTCCTTATGCTGTTGGGGTTGGAGGTAGAGCTGGGAAGGAGCGGGGGGAAAGGTGTTTTTAAGATTTATTTTACTTCTCATTATCCTGTTCTGATTTTGTTAGTAATAGATTCAGTTAATATCTCTAATTTATGTCTGTTATTCCCATAATGGTATTTGGTGAGTGATCTCTCCTGTTCCTTGTCTCAACCCATGAATCCTTTGTTATATTTTCCCTCCCCTGTCCAGCTGTGGAAGGGAGTGAGAGAGCAGCTTTGGTGTGCATTTGGCATCCAGCCAGCATCAACCCACTACAGACAGTGATGTGTATTGAGAACTGGCTGAACAGCAGATTCCAGAGGGTTGTACTCAGTGGCACAGGGTCTAGTTGGAGGCCTGTCTCTAGTGGTGTCCCCAAAGGTTCAATACTGGGCCCATTATTGTTTAACCTGTTCACCAATAACTTGGCTGAAGGGATAGATGTCCCCTCAACAAGTTTTCTGATGACACAAAGCTGAGAGTGGTGGCCAATACCCCAGAGTGCTGTGCAGCCCTTCAGAAGCACCTCGACAGCTTGGAGAGATGGGCAGAGAAGAACCTTCTGAAATTCAACAAAGGCAAATGCAGGGTCCTGCACCTGGGGAAGAATAACCCCAGGCACCAGCACAGGCTGGGGTCTGACCTGCTGGGAAGAAGCTCTGTGGAGAAGGACCTGGGGGTCCTGGTGGACAATAAGCTGTCCATGAGCCACCAGTGTGGCCATGTGGCCAAGAAAGCAAATAGTATTGTGGGGTGCATTAGGAAGAGTATTGCCAGCAGGTCAAGGGAGGTGATCCTGCCCCTCTACTCAGTCCTGGTGAGGCCACATCTGGAGTGATATGTCCAGTTCTGGGTTTCTCAATGCAAGAGAGACATGGAGCTCCTGTAGTAAGTCCATTAGAGGGCTACAAAGATGATTAAGGGACTGGAGCATCTCTCTTACAAGGAAAGGCTGAGGGAGCTGGTCCTGTTCAGCCTTGAGAAGAGATGACTGAGAGGGGAACCTCATCAATGTGTATAAATATCTGAAAGAAGGGTGTCAAGAAGATGGAGCCAGGCTCTTCTCAGTGATGCCAACCACTGGGACACGAAGGAACGGGCAGAAACTGATGCACAAGAAGCTCCATCTGATTATGAGGAAGAACTTCTTTACTGTGCAGGTGACCGTGCACTGAAACAGGTTGCCCAAAGAGGTTCTGGAGTATCCCTCATCAGAAATACTCAAGAACCATCTGGACACAGTCCTGTGCCATGTGCTCTGGGATGATCCTGCTAGAGCAGGGAGGTTGGACCAGATGACCCACTACGGTCCTTTGCAACCTGACCCATTCTGTGACTCCAAGATTCTGTCTTGTCAAGGGGCTGTTGACTTGAATAGAGCTCCTATGGCAGCACAGCCAAGACCAGCATCAAGAATAGTGAGCTTTTTCATGAAAATATTTACCTGAAGGAGAACATAGAGCTCACCTCATGAATGGTTCCAAGCACCACTGACTTGTTGGTCTTCTGTACAACCTTTAATAACCTTCGTCCTACATGCATTACGCCTGTGTGCCCTCTCTACCCTTCCGTGATTGGTCCATACACCTCAGCATTCCATGTCTCTTTACCTTCAACACTGCTCACCTGTCTTACACAGCTGTAGCCCATTAGGGATGAGGCTGGCCCACAGGCCCATTCCCAATTGCCACAAACTGTGTGCCTACAATTCCCCTTTTTTTTTTTAAATAAATGTCATGTTGTGGTAGTTTGACCAGCCCCATGGAAGTGAGCTAGCTGACTTTGAGACTGACATCTTGTTAGACCAATTAGAAGGCATTTTGTCTCTGGGAAGAGTGCATTTCAAGACAAAACAAAACCCGGGAAGCTTTTTTCCGTTCCAGCATTTGGAGAGAAAAGACCTCCTCCACTCAACCTTGGGCCAAGCAGGGGGAGGGAGGGGACGCCACGCGGACCAAGGTAGGGCCCGGCTGTGTTTGATAATATTTGCCGACAGGGAGCCCTGCTTTGCTGGCCCCAGACTGGGCTCTGCCACTGCTTTAGCCCTGGCAGACTCAGCCAATGGCTTTCTGGGCAGTGGGGGGAGGAGAAGCCAAGCTGACCCAGATGGGAATTTGCTGCCGGCCCAGGCCCACCCTGATAAGACTGAGGGGTGGAGAGAGAGAACAGTATCTAACTTTTCTCCTAGTTGCAAAAGACCTGCAGCATCTGCCTTTTAGCTCAGGTCCCTGAGATCTTACCCCCTGCACGGGTTTGAAATCTGACACCATAGACTGCTATGGGCCTGGCAAAGATCCTGGCACAGCTCCAGCACAGCTGCAAATGCAGCACCTGACTGTCCTGGCTGGCCACTGTCTTTGTTAACTCTTTTATTGCGCAGAAGAGACCTCCAGGTCTCATTTCCCCTGAATGGGAGACAAAGACAAAAGGGAAGACATGTAGAGAAACCAACATGAAGATATTAAAGTCAGCAAAGGAGTGATTGTCCTAGATGAAAAGAGTACGAGAAGTTGCTTTCAAGCTGAAAAATCTCTTGTAAGCTATAGTGATTGACTGTAATATACTGAGATATTTCCTTTCAACCATAGAGAAGTATGAAGAGATGGGAAGTTCAAAAGTTCACGGCAAAAGAATGCAGTGTTAAAGTGAGCCAAGGTTGAAGTGGCTGTGCTTCTGTGAGAAGTTTGAACAGAGAGATGATGTGATAGAGACTTTTTTTGTCCCTGAGAGAAGAGAATCTCTCTTCCCCGAGATGAAGATGATCTTAAAGACAGAAAAGAGAACCTTTGCTTTGAACAGTTTATCTTTAAAAAAAAAAAAAATTAAAAACCCATATGTCAGTATAGCCCAAAGGCACATCTGTAAAGAATTGTGCACATGGGAGGGGCTTCACGAGGTGGATGTTCTGGGCGGCTGCCTTTGTTAAGAATGAAGCCATGAGAGAACTGTTCTTGTGGGGAAATTTTCCATAGCAAATAAGAGGTGCTTCCCTCCCTAAGTGAACTGCAGAAAGACTATTTTAGAAGTGGAAAACTGACTGAGATTTCTAAGCGTTGTTTTCTGTACATTGTCAGTTGGAAAGAAAAGAAAACGTGGGGAGGGAAGAGGAGTGTTCTGAAGGTTTCATTCTGATTCTTGCTTTTTTATTTCTCCTTTTAATTTTAGTTAATAAGGTTTTATTACTTTTAAGCTTAAACCTGCTTTGCTCTTGATTGAGAAATTTCAAATTGGCAAACCAAAACTACTACACGTCTACCATCCTTCTACAGGGCCCTTGCAGAAGAAATAGTAAACATGGCACTAGTATCTTTTCATGTAGATTTCATTAGCTCTGGAATGTGTCCATGTACTGACCTTGATTAATTTCCCAAACTTACATCACATATCATCAAAGTTTTAATAATTATACCTATGGAATTAACCGTCATACCTATGCCTACAGAATATTGACAAAGAATAATAGCTGCAATTCACAAACACAATGTATGTGTTTCACCAGCAAATAAACATTGTATTGAATCATAGAACTGCTGTCTCTAGCTCCCACTGCTGCTTTAGTAAATTCTCTTGTTCCTTTTTCAGTTTTTGTTGCTTTTGTCTTCTGTAATTTCAGTTCTTCTATCTGCTGAAGTAATGTCTCTGCTTCCTGCTTCTCTCCCTCTTGTCCTGATCTTTTCAACACTCCCCTCGTGCAGTTCCGTACTTGTTTTCATAAAATCCATCCACAGTTATGAGGTCAAGACTGTTCGCACTCCTTGGTAATTGGCACAGCTGCAATTTATCAGAGGCAAGACTACCTTCATCACTATCTCTATCCATCCTCCTACAACTCCCCCTTTCTTTTTAAATTACAAAATTGCAGCATTTCTATAAAGACATGTTTAGGTAAATGGATATTATGACATATTCACATATTTCATGTAGAACTAATAGGTAGAAATGTGAAATACAAAGTTATAGTTCGTGTCAGATAAATAAAAATAATTAGTATAATTGTGAAATACAGTCATGGGACAGTTATAAAGATGAGTTATAATAAACATGGAAAGCAAAGCATGGAAGAAGGCCTTTGAACTAATCTTTTGTTCACAATTAACTACTATAAACCTTGGTTTGTAGTAAGAATATGTGAATTATAACTTTAGATGTTGCTTTTTCTTTTAACAAATACTTTCTACTTGTAATTAAGCATTAAGCTGTTTCGTAATAAGAACTTTTGAATTATAGTTTTAGAATATTGCTTTGTGTTAAGGATTTTTAAAACTGTAACTTCAGAATGTGTAAAAGGTTTGAACAAAACAAAGAAGTGAGCCTATCTCAAATTCCTAACAAAACAGTGGAAAAAAAAAAAAAACAGTCTGAGAAAGGAAGATGGATATCAACTCGCTGACTAATGGTTTTGAAAAGTGAAGCTGGGCCCCCACCATCTGGAGTACACATCCCAGGATGTACATCCTGAGAGGAATGGATCACAATGAAGTATAGAATTGTTACACAAACACTGGAATTAGAAACTGCTGAGAAAGCCTACAGATATACATATAAATACCAGCAGGCCTCAGCATTCAGTGTGCAGTTGGAGGGAGAGATCCCACTTCTGCACCCAGCGCTGCTTTGCTTATATTTTACCATATTAATTAAGAAATTGAATTACTGTTTGATATATTGGCTGAGTCAAGCTCCTCATTTTTAACAGAAAGACATGTTTAAATACAACACATAGGTTTTATTAAGAAAGAAACACATTGTACTGATTATTTAGCTTTCAATATTTTTCATTTTATGCTACTAGTCCCAGAGCTAGGCTGTTGATCGTTTCTGATTTGGTTTTAAGCTCTTGATCTTGTTTAATCTGAGTCTGTTCTTGTTCTTCTCTTTCTAACATTAGCTGATCAATCTGTTCTTTTAGACATTTATTTTTTCTCAGGGCCACTTTATGTGATACTAAAGCTGTCTGTAATTTCCTTTGGAGGTACTCTCTGGATTTCTCTTCTGTTACAGCTCTTTGCATTTTGGGATTTGGAATCATTTAGATTTGCAGGTTTTGCTAGTGGCTCTTCTACTGTTTTAATTTGTTTCTGGATTTCACATTCTGTTGCTTCTCTCAGTTTAGTTTTCTTAGAGTAATCAGTTTCTGATAGTTGAAAAGCGGTGACTTTTCCTTCTAAATTCCCTTGAAGGCAATTACTTTCTGTTAACATCTCTGTTTCTTCCTGAAGTTTTGTATAATCACTTCTTAGTTCTTGTAGCTCAGTGTCTTCACTTGATACTGAGGTGATCCTGTTTTCTGACTCTTTCAAGGATGCAACCTGAATCTTGTTTCATATGTTCTTGCTTGAGTTGCTCAAGGTGGGTTTTTGTTCATCAAAATCTGTTGCCAGTTTTATGTGCTTTTCACTTTCTTGCTTGAAATTTTTCATATCATCTTTCATGACCAAAAACTCCCTCTGTAAATCTTCTTTTTCTTTTGCAATTGATTTATGGCATTAACATCATTGTTGGGATTCAGACACTCATTCCTGCCTCCAGCACTTGAACTAGGCTCTTCTAAACTGGAAGTTTGCAACAATATTTCCTTCTTTTTAACTTCAGATTTTACCTCTTCAAGAGTTGAGAGCAACTGAGAACATTCCTCTTATGCCTTTGCTCTTTTGTCATGCACAGATTGCAGATGAGGAAGCATACAGTCCTTCTCTCCTAAAGATTTTAGGTTTTGCTCACAAACATTTTATTTTTCAGCTGTGACATCATTCAGTTCTGCACTATTGTGCTGAAGTTCCTCTAAATAGGATGTTCTTGAAGATAAGGTTTTGGTCAGATCACTTATCTTGGCATCTTTTTCTACAAGTTGTTGTTTCAAATTTCCAAGATGAGACTCAAAATCATTACTTTGTCCTTCAATTAGTTTCAGTTGGTCTGTTAATGTGGCAGAAAGATAGATAAATTATAAAAGAAAGGCCTCATAAAATCAGGCCTTGCTCTGCTAAATTAATAGCTAGCTTGTAATTTCTGTGTGCAGCTAAAGTAACTTTCAAGTTCTCATGTGAAAACAGTCTTCAGAATGAGAGTTCATTAACACAACAAACTATTCCTGTGTGAAAAACAACTGCACCCGCAATAAACAAGAAATCTGTCTCATGGGAATCAGGGAAAAAATATGTAAACTAACCAAGAATAGAGAGATTTGATGGACAATCAAAATACCTTTTACTAACCAATGAGTGAAGTGCACTGTTGGGGCCTTTACAGGGGCCATAAGCCTCCAGCCGGTGTACAAGAGAATCCTGTAATGTGTCTTTAATAACTAATTGTGTGAAGCAGAAGGAACAGAAGCTAGACAAAGGAATGTTAAACATAGCAGCCCAAGTTAGGAGGTTACCGGCAGAGAATCACAAGAAAGATAACCAAGATCATTAAAAAGTTCTGCTGGCAGCACGGGAGGGATGAAGCTGAACACCTGGAGATTTGACCATGAACAGATATATTTTTAGCCTTTGGCACAAACTATGTTGATTGTATCTTGCACGTACACAAAACATATATAAGGTTTTTCACTTGCTTAATAAATCGGAATCAGTTCCACATCATATTGGTGTGTCGTCTGTTCCCTTCTCCGACACGGACCTCAACAGTGCACGCCTTTGGTGAAAGTAACGTATAAAAGGGAAAACGCAGTTGAAATAAAAGCTATTATTTGCCTTTGAAACTTCTGGTAGTTACTGTGTCGCGACCACCTCTACAGAGACATGTTAACTCATTAATTTGCTTCTACAGTTCCTCTGCTTTTTTCTGCTCTTTTTCTATTTCTTCCTGTCCACTCTTTTCTAATTTCCCAACTTTTTGCACTACATCACTTTTTACTATCAATGCTGCTTGAAGCTTCTTTTTTGGATTCTCTTTTTCCTTGCTCATTTTCTCAAGATCACACTTCATCTTCTCTTTTTTATTCATTTCATCTTTAAACCCAGCTTCTCTACTGCTTAACATAACCTGGTTATGTTCCAGTTCTTGCTTACAATCTCCAAGTTCCTGCAATACTTGGTTTAGCTCTGCCACTGAACTATTATGAACAGCTTCAAGGTCTTGTAGTTTGACATTTAATGTACTCCTCTCTTCAGAAAAATTCAGCATTTCATTAAACAATGACTCTATGACCTGGGTAACAGAAGAGTCTTTTTCTTTTATTTGCTGGCTTAGACTATAAATTAAATCCTTCTGCCAACTGACCTGGGAGGTTAAGTTTTTGATGAGGTGATCTTTTATCCCCCATTTCTTCAAGGAGACTTGCTACTTTTTTACCTTCAGTCTGCAGCTTTTCTTGACTAGTTCTTACAATTTCTTCTGATTTATTCCTCTTGTCTTAAAGAAGTTCCACCTGCTTATTTATTTCTGCCACAGACTCCTCCCTGTCTTTCAGGAGACACTCTTGTTTGCCTGATATTAAACAACCCTGTGGCTATCTTGTCCCCCAGTGTGGGTGCGTCCCACAGCACTTGCCCTGCTTCTTCCCATGTTTCAACAAAGAAAGCAGTCTGTGCATTCATTCTCATGCCGTTTTGTCCACACCAAACAAACAAAATGCATAGTGCCTACTCCTCACATTTAATACCTTTTCTTTGCAAAATGTGCAACAGGATGTCCAGTATGGACTTTTTTTCTGCTGATATTTGAGCCCCCATTCCTAAGCTCCCAGCTACTCACCTGGGGGTGGTGTATCTATCTAGAAGTCATCTGATAATGCAGGCTCTTGGTTTGCCTGCTTTGTTCTTCAGGTCCTTGGTACACCTGGCACTATTCTTCATCATGTCAGCATCTCGTTCTACAGGCTTTTCTCTGCCTGGCTTCATTCCCACATCACATCTTCTCACTATGTCTGGGTCACCAGATGAAGGAGAATGTACAACTGACCTCATGAATGGTTCCAAGCACTACTAACTTGTTGGTCTTCTGTACAACCTTTTATACTATTCATACTACATGCATTACATCTGTGTGCTCTCTCTATGCTTCTGTGATTGGTCTGTCCACCTCAGCCTTCCATGTCTCTTTACCTTTAACACTGCTCACTGTCGGAGTCTGGAAATATGAGTAATTTCTCTTTGCATGTTTCAGAGATTTTAGAATCTCTGACAAACAGTGTTTTTAACCTTTGTTCATGGAAAAAGGGCTTTTAAGATCTGAAATGAAGCAGAGTTTTTAAGAGTGTGTATTAGACATTAGAATAGTGCATAGTTTTATCACAAGGTGAGAATTTTAGATATATGGGGTTTTTAGGATGGTAAGCAAGTGATGACAAGATGGAGGAAGCACATGGCTTTTGGGTTTCTTCCTTCTTCTTCTTTGCCTCCATCTTCTGCAGTGAGGTGGCACATTACAGTTGGCTTAGAATAGAATCTAACCTTCTAACATAGATAATAGTTATTGGAGTAGAATTATAAATACTGATTACGTGGATTGTAGTATAAATATCCACGCCACCCTGAGGGTGGGAACATTAGAACATTTCACATTTGGACATTAGACATTAGGTATTAGACATTAAGCTTTTTGCACTTTGTAGGGAGCATTTTAGTATTAGGCATTTCATAGTTGAGCTTTTAGCATTTTGCATTTTGTGCCTTGAACTGACCTGCAAGAAAGAGCTCTGCAGGTCAGGAACAGAATGTAATGATAAGAAAATAAATGATGAAGAAAACAACAAGAAAGCCTCACGACCGGTTCTTTCAAGATCTCTGGCTGGTGAAAGCAAAACTATGTACATTCTCGGAAGAAGATAAATAGCCGGCCGGCAAACAGAAAACGGAAAAAAAAAATAGATTTATCTAATTCCGAGAGCTCACCTGTTTTACACAGCTGTAGCCCATTAGGGATGAGGCTGGCTCACAGCCCCATTCCCAATCACCACAAACTGTGTGTCTACATTTACCTTTATTTACTTTTTGGTTTATGAGACCCAAAAAATACTTCAAACTTCAATTCCTGCCCTGCCTCTGTATTTTGCCCTTTTATTAAGTGGGATTTTCTTCATCAGCCATCTTTTCTGCACTGGGTGTCTGGTCTTTCTTTTTTTGTGAACGTAGAAACGTAAATCAACAGCTCACCAGACTTGGTGAATATTTCTCTTCATATTCAGTTTACTGGATGTGTTTAGCAGGTAATAATCTCATCTTTCCTTTATAGAAAATGAAGTACACATAAAGAAGCTAATAGCTTTTGTAATTGCAAAGAACCTTGAGCAATGTGATTAAGCACATGCTAAACCTTAGACTAAAAATAAAGTTTGATTCCTATTGGGTCTGGCTGAGCTGGAATTCATTTTTCCTTAGCAGCCCTCACAGTGCTGTGCTTTGTATTGGGAGCTAGAAAGGTGTTGATAACACACCAGTGTTTTGGCTACTGCTGAGCAGTGCTGTCTCTCAACAGTCCCCCCTCACATCAAGGGGCTGGGAGTGGGCAAGATGCTGTATAAGCTCCTGTGCAGGACACAGAGTTTGTCAGCTGCACTGCTTATCTCTTTATTTTGCTGAGTTTCGGAACATGTTATCACAAATGATGGCTCTGTGCTTTGCCCTTACGCTGATGGCCTCATTATGCTGGGGGAGCTATCTTCTGAGGATGATGAGGGAATACACCTCCCTCTCCCTGCCCAAGACTGATGTGAATACTTATTGTCAGAGACTAAAATGGTTCATGCCTTAAACATTGTTATGAAGGAGTTTTGCCCATTATAGCAAAAACTGCATAAAGAAGCTACAATCACAGAAGCCCACTCCTCCTTGAAGATGCCTGGCTATAATTTGGACTGTGAGTTAAGCCACCTAGATAAGATAAAGGGGACACTATTGTTCAATCATCTCAGGTCTAGGGAGAAACAAACATGGCTGAGGGAAGAAATGTATCCACAAGAAAACCAAACACAGCAGAAAATCATCCCTGGCTGAGTTTGGGCTGGGAGAGACCACAGCCCACACAGGCCAGGTTTACACAGACTCCCCCCGAAACAATGTGGGAGGAGGAGGTTTCGGGTGTGTGGTGCAACCTCTGGTCAGAGGCACTGAACACCGATCCTCCCTTATACAAACCAGCCCAACTGTGAAAACCCCAACCCCATAGGCCACATCCACAGGACATTCATGTGGGAGGCAGCTGAAGGGGTGTTATAATCCACCAAATATACCCCAAAGTGCTCCCCAGACTCATTCCTGAGGCCTTGCACCACAGGACTGCATGTGGTGCAAAGTGATGCAACAGACCCAGTCTGCTGCAAGATACTGTGTCAAACTTGCCCACCCCCCCCTCAGGGGGGAGGTACCTGGGCATTTCCACCTGTCCCGAGTGGAATTAATCCATTGACTTCTATGCTTTTTGGGGGACCTTCACCACCAAGATGACCAGCTGGAGAGGATCATTGAGATGCCAGTGGGATACACAGAGTGGTGATATTTTCTTTATTCTGTCTCTGTCACTCTTTTCTGTCACCCCACCTCTTTTCTATTTCTTTCTTTCTCTTCCTTTCTCTCTCTCTCATATTTACTATCAAATAAAACCCATACTACTGACTTTGGAATATGGTCTCGTTTGCACCTTAATTCAGGCACAGACATTTCTAATAACTTTAAAAAACAGACTGTAACACTTCTCATGGTCTTGGCTCATCTTTATGTAAACTGTTTAATACTGTGTCTTGGGGTGACTGTATGATACTGTATCCCCTATCGTCTGCTTTAGGCCAAACATGGGTTCTGTAACTTTAAGCTGGATCTGAGCGGGGGGGGGGGGGGGGGGGGGGGCGGGGGGGGGGGGGGGGGGGGGGGGGGGGGGGGGGGGGGGGGGGGGGGGGGGGGGGGGGGGGGTGGGGGGGGGGGGGGGGGGGGGGTGTAGGGGGTGGGGGGATGAGGAAGAAGATGAGAGAGAGAGAAGAAGGGG
>JAGMWU010000027.1:2925139-2948329 GCA_018697195.1 Certhia americana | reverse complement strand
TAAAAACACCTGCATATAATCAATCCATAATTATGTGTGTTCCTGAATGCTAACACTACCACGTTCACAGGAGTGTGGATCATTCGTTAGTCATCGAAAGAGAGGTAGGAATCAACACAAAGCTACAGGGGGACTACTTGAGAGCAAGACACAGCATGAGGTAGGAGTAGGTTAGTTAAAAGCAAAGCATCACCTCTTTGTTCCCCTTCACTGAACACAAACATCAAACATTGAAGACAGTGGTGCAAGTCTCATACAAATCAGGAAGATACTCACTCAAGCTGTTGGAGGTTTTTCTAGATTTGCACTTCCACTGCTATGTAATTATGACTCCCCTGAGATGTTTGAGAGTTAATACAGAGAAAATGAAGTTCAGGCTTCTGCATTATTCTCGGGTTTTTATGTGATGTTGTTCTTCCCGAGAGTGTAAAAGTCTTTTGCCCAGCACCGAGATAGAAGGAAAAAACCGAGAGCCGTCTCCTCTGCTTTCTCAAGGCTGTTTATTTTTCCCTTATCGGTACAGTTTCTTCTCCGACCCACTGAGATCTGTTCAGCAGGTCAGCTCACGGGGAAAAGCCCAGCCTCGAAGGTGACGATTATCTTTATACCACAAACTACGTATACTATATTTACAAAAGATCCCCAATACCTGTCTCCCGCGTTAGAAGGCAAGACTCTGTTCTGAGCCAACCAAAGATGCCCATGATACAGAGGAAAATGGAGAAGACGAAGAAGAAGGAAGAAACCCCAGAGCCACGTGGAGACTCCATTTTGTGTTTTTTGCCCATTAACCTAAACATTACATAAATCTACTTTTCACCCGGTGTGTAGCTAATTATCACCCTATCTAAACTCCCGTGGTCTGTAATTCTTCACACAATGGTGGTAATTTCTCCCAGGGGCTAAAATCAAAGCCGCAGGAGTCCTTGACTCCCTGCCAAGGCTTCCCAGCCCCCTGCTCGGGTCTGGAATCTCTCAGGACAGTCAGAGGAGTGTTCTGGACTCCGACACATTATAACTGTTTTGAGAACACCTATCCAAAGCATTTATCCTAAAGGAAAAGACAAAGCAATGCACAGAGATTACTGAAGCATCAAAGATGCTCATGTAGTTGTGAATAGTTATTTTTCATGCATTCTTGGTAGTGTTGTTATTTGTGAAATAATTCAGAAATTCTGAAAGCTATTCCAAATTAATTTTGCTAACAGCTTTAAACTGGATGATTTTCACACTTTCAATCTTCCGCTGGATTTCAGACACTTCTATTTTTCACATACAGGGATTGAGTATTTTGTTTAGGTAAATTGTAACATGTTGATTTTATAAAGGTAGGATTTAGCATTGCAGACTGATCTGCTCCTTACTAATGGGATAGACCCATGTCTGCACATATTTTCTTTATCAAATGTTTAAATAACCTTGCTTTCTTCAGGTTTTGTATTAAGCACTGAGTCTGGGAAAACTCAAAGCAATGGGATTTTTCTATTATCTCCAACAAAGAGCCCATCACCACTGACATAACTGTGCAGTTTAAATATTGTGTTTATCATAACGCTTTTTGCCACCTGTTTAGGCAGCTGGAAGAGAACAATTGGGCACCAGCTAAGGTGGACTACAATGACACTCAGACAATTTTGCCTATTCATCTGCTGAGAAAACCCTGGTTTGGTCCTTGTTTGGCCTCAAGCCAAAGGTTTTTACGGAAGCATTTCAGACATGCCTGGAGAAGCCAGGGCTCACAGAGCAAGAAGCCTTTGGTAAGCTGCATGCTTTCACTTGTTCAAAGGCCTTGCTAATGAATTTAACAGCAGCAGTGATATTAAGACTTTATTATTCATATATAAAACATACTTCCATACCTTAAGAAGTGGTATAGTTCCATGAAGTTTGACCTACTTTTTCCAGTATGTAACCATGATATTGCACATCCAGGTTTTTATCTCATCCTGCTCTTCCACTTTACTCTGTAATTTCAAGTAGTAGAGGGCAATGCACAGTGACTTGGCCCAAATCAAACAGCAGAAAAATCCTGAGATGTACTGGGACCTGCAGAAATGCATGCAGTAAGGGGTATTCATCTTTGAAAGGTATGTGATGTCCAGTACATTAATGCTTCAGTATCTCTCAGATTACTAAATTGGAAATAAGGATATGAGCAGGTATGCACCTTTAAGTTTCTCCTATATTTTTTAAAAGCCTGGAATACTTAATTTTCATTGAAAGATTTCTTTTATCCTTCATTTATTATAGGAATTGGGGTGTTACCCTGAATACAGAGGCTGGCAAAATATAAATGGCTTTTCTATTGAGGCCAGTGATTCTTTCTATTAGAGTTAAATAATTTTATTATAAATTGAGTCCTTAAATTTCAAGGAGATGCTGGATTCACTTGAAAACAGGCATTTAGAGAAGCAATAGAAGCTGTGAGCTGTAGTCAGTTAGCTCATCATTCTTTTAGTATGCACTTCATTCAGCAGTTAGTGACTGCCAGATTAATTCTTTCAAAGCATCCTGATTGCAGCTAAGGTCTAGCATGGAGTATTGCATATGCAACAGCATTAGCAAAAAGTCCAAATATCTGCCAGAAAATCTATCTGGCACAGCTGGGTTAAAGCTCATGAAATTTTTCAGGACAAGTCAAATATACAGTGTCTTCCAACTTCCCTGAATTAAGATATGAGTCCTGTACCATGAATTCAGAGAGAGCATTGCTTGTGCCTTCAGCAAATTCACCCTGAAAAAAATGAACTTCAGAGATCTGCAGTAAAATATGGAAAGTTTCTTATCTTTGGAAAATCTGCCTAAAGAGGTCATACATGGCACATTTCTGGCTCCAGTGGGTACATACCGAAAAGTCACTGCGCTCTATACAAATGCCAGCAAATGCTATGGGGTGTACCATCCAGGGATAGGATGTGTTCTGGACACTCTCAAAAAGCTGGTCTCAGAACAGACTACCAAGTGGGATTTCTCCTTTGTTTTCACCAGTAAGATAATTATCTTCTGACAGAAGGGAATAGGAGTACACTCATCTTCCCTTGCATGCATGCAGTCATTCTAACTGTCCTAGCAGGTATGCAGTGAATGCCCCGTCTGTAAAAGGCTGCAGTGGAGTTTCAGAATCTTTATCCTCACAGTTTGCCTATAACCTGGGCTTTTTTTTTCACCCCTGATGGAAAATGAAAAGTGATCCCTCTCCCCTTTTCCCCAAAACTGGCAGCAACCCCAGGAGGTGATAACTAGGGAAATTTGCTGCACATGTTGAAGATGTTGAAAACATGGAAGATGTCTCTGTTCTGGACAGAAGTTCATGCCCCTGTGACATAGTTGTTGAAGATTTTATTCTTCAATAGGGTGATTTAACACCCTGACAGAGACTGAAATCTTATAGTTCATGGCTGAAACACTAATGTGAAGAGCTGCACCACCGAAGTCCGCCTTGAATGGACACCCTGATTCAAACTTTGGACTGTGAGTTAAGCTGCCTAGGAGAACTTGAGATAAGATAAAGTGATACTTCTGTTCAGTCCTCTCAGGTCTTGGAAAAAATGGATAAGGCTGGGAGAGCATCCACGGGAGTGCCAGGACCAGGAGCTGTCCTGAAAATCATCCCTCACTGTCTTCAGGCTGGGGGAGGCCATATCTCTCAAGCTTATCTCCTGCTGCCAGACTTGCACAAACTCCCCACTCCCCTCCACCCCCCCAAGGGGGGAGGAGGAGGAGGGTCTTGGGTGTGTAGTGAAACCTCTGGTCAGAGGCTGTGAACACCCATCCTCCATTACACAAACTGGCTCAGCTGTGAAACTCCACCCTGAGTAAGCCAAATTCACAGGACATTCACGTGAGGGGCAGCTGAGGAGGTGTCACAATCCATCAAAAACCTCGAAGCTCTCCCCAGACTCATTCCTGAGGCCTTGCACCAGAGCACTGCATGTGATGCAAAGTTATGCAACCGATCCAGAGTCTTGTAAGAGAGAATGGAAAACTTGCCCTCCCCAGGGAAGGCACCTGGGTGTTTCCACCTGGCCCAAATGTTTATTAACCCATTGACTTCTATGTCTTTTGGTGAGGGACCCTCACCACCAAGAAGACCAGATAGAGAAGATCAACAAGACATTGTTGGGACCCATGGAGGGGTGATATATTTCTTCTTAGTCTGTCTCTGTCACTCTTCCTGTCCGCCCCACCTCCTTTTCTATTTCTTTCTTTTTCTTTCTCTGTCTGTTACTGTTAAATAAAATATATCAATTTTTTGATAACAGCATTTAACCTCGTTTGGTTTTAATCTTATTTTGGGAAACATTTGAACCTGAAGTTTATATCCACAATCCACAGAGAGCTCACTTTGCTCCTCTGTAATTAGTAGATCGTTACATTTAATTGGTGTCACTGGACACGATTCCGTTAAAACAAGTGTTGGTTCCAAAAAGTAGATGAATTGCTAATTTTTATGATAGATCATTTTGTGTTAGAGAAACAAAGTAAGGTACCTTTCTGACTTCTTGTTTGTTTGTTTAAGTAATGTGCACATTGTAACTTTGCTTTTGGATTAAATTAATGCAAGGTACCCCTCAAAAGTGAGGCATTTTACTATGGTTAAGTGTTTAAAATAAGGTGCTCCTGAGGCGTAAGGAGTGGGACACTGGAAAATATTTTAAACCAGATACACCTCGGGAGACCACTCTTATGTGTGTTTGTGTAGTAACTTTGTATAAAATTTAAACAAGGTACCTTTTCAGGGTGAAGGAGTGAAATTTGGAAATTAGCTGTAACTTACACAAGGAACCCTCTGGAAAAGAATCACACCACTTTTGTGATGTAGCTTTGTAAAATATTTTTCTGGGGAGAAAGGGGTGAAATTTAGAAATTTATTCACACAAGCTACCCTCTGGAAAAATCTTCCCCATTTTTTTGTGGTAACATGAAACATAATGCACAAGCTTTGGTTAATGTGTTGGATGAATTTGGTGCCAAGCTATCTTTTTCAGGAATGGTGAAAGAGAGATATATAGCATTTAGCTAAGAAACGTAATGATCTTGAATTTTATAAGAAGCTGTACTGAAATTAATGAAGAAATTTGTGTTTCTGGGACTTTGCTATCTTAGTTTTTATAATCTTATTGCTTTAGCTGCTCTTAGTTCTAGTTACTGGATAACTTTGTTCTAATAAAATAGATGTTATGGGAAAGAACAGGGAGTTACTCAGATTTAGACTCTGATGAATGTGTTACACCTGTGGTAAAGAAAGCAGTTATATCCCAGAAGTTTCAGTCAAAAGAGTATTGTTATAAATAATTGTGGAATTATTGGCTTTCGCTGGTATGTGTTGACTTCTGCAAATTATTATTAATCACAATAATTTTGATGTAGTACAGTTTGTAATCACTTTTAGCTGTTTTTGATATAGTATAATTTGTCAGCTTCTGTGGCCAGTGCCCTGGCCATGTGTATCGTATCTAGGCATTAGTATGATAAACATATATTGCAGTTTAGGCTTCCTTTGAAAATAATGAAATAGAGATTATGTTAGCTCTTGTAGGATGCTTTTATTTTTTGCTTGTAACTGTCATGGGTTGCAGTGCAAAATGTAACCAAAACTCTGTATTCTATCACCATCAGATGAAACTGAGGTGTGGGGGGGGTGGGGTAATTGTCTGTCAATGGGCCAACTGTCCAAAAACCTGCTGGGACAGTTTTCTTATCTCTTCTACAACCCATCCTCCCTGCAGGGAGTTATCTTCTGCTAATGGGCCATTGAGTCTTAGTGATAAAATTACATCATCCCATTGGGAAATGCTCCATCCAGGGGGAGGAGCCAAGGACTCCTACCTGGATAAAAATCTGAGTTGGAACACTAAGCAGCCTTTCCACTGGATTCTCAGAGGAAGACCAGGCCCATCTATCACCACTGGACCTTCAGTAAAAAACTCCACTTTTCTACAGGAGCCTCACTTCAACAGAGCCACATCTGCCACTAGGACTGCAGCTACCATTTAATTGGACTGCCACCAACACCCTGACCCACAGGGTGTCAGGTTGTATCCTGACTCTGTCAGTGGGTTTGTTTTTTTGTTTTTCCTCTTCTGTAATACTGCATGTGTTTTTGTTTTATTGTTTATTTTAGTTCCTCTAATAAAGAACTGTTATTCCTATTCCCATATCTTTGCCTGAGAGCCCCTTAATTTCAAGGTTATAATAATTCGGAGGGAGGGGGTTTAAATTCTCCATTCCAAGGGAGGCTCCTGCCTTCCTTAGCAGACACCTGTCGTTCAAACCATGACACTAGCCAACAGTAGAGATCTAGATATGTTTGTGGAAATAGCTTTAAACTGAATGTATGAGTAGATAACATTGAAGGAACCACACAGATAATATCGGGAAAAGGATGTGGGAAAATTCCTATTACTGACTCTGCAGTTATCAATAATTCTGTCTGTTGTTATGAGGAAGTGGCATACAGGTTGTGAGGAAATGGCATATATAGTGTAAGGAAACTACATATGTGACTCCTCAAAATAAAATCTACAATATTGAATGATGGGTCAAGGTTCAAACAAAGCTAAAAGAATTCACAGAACAAGTAAAAGACACAGGAGTGTTTGAATATGTATAACCTTATTAATATGTATGCAATCAGTGTACTGAAAAAAGTATATAAGAAAATTGTTTCAAGCTAACAGTGTGCTCCTGGCAATTTGCTGGGCACGCCAGTGCTTGATATTATCCCTTTCATCCCTTATTAAATCTTTAAAAATTTTAAAGAGTAAGGTGAGTTTCTCACAGTATTTTTTTTGATGCCTTAGGATTTTACCTTTTGTATTTTTTAAATCTTGTACTGCTTTAGTCTAGAACTCGAAAGCTCCATATGGAGTGGTAGCTACCGTCTTCACATTTTGGTCAGACAAAACAATCCCTCTAGGCCTGAAGCTCAAGGACACCCTACTGTCTTAGGCCCTGAAAGTATAAACAAAAGTGAGTTGGAGGAGAGCAAACTGGGAGTATATGACTTCATTACCTGAAGCTGTAATTGGAGGATTAACCCCTGATATGTAAATGGACCAAACTTATATCTGTCTGAAAAACTCATGACCGTCATCCATCTTGGGTGAAGACTGCCCAAGGTGTACCTATTGAAGGCCTTTAATAAATACCCACTTTTATTCCCTTAATCTTGTCTGGGCTCTGTTCTAGTTAGCTGATCCAAGGCATCATTTTAACTAGAAGAGCCTTGGAGTTATTTTATAACTAGAGATTAATTACATGTCAAAATAAGAAATTAGAACAATAAAATAATAAATGGGACATTACAAGAAGAAAAAGAGCATGCATGAAGCTTGAATGGTCATCTGGAGAACGGCATGATGAAGATGATGAAGTAAGAGGAGATATCCCCCCAACCCCTCCTCAAAATTACCAGAAAAGAACATTAGATAGCAATATTGCTTCACAGAAAAACAGCAAGAAGGAATATAATACACCTGTATCTGACGAAATAGTAGGCTGAACTCAAAAGAAGGGGGATAAAAGCTGCAGTGTATATAAACCCCTGTAAGTCTGTTTCACTGGACATCCTTGGCAAATAAATGACCAGTTGTCCCTGATACTGGCCAGTGTCATTATTAGGGATGTTACTTCAACAACTCTTAAGTTGTTGAAGTTTAAACCTTTTGGTTCTGTTAAAAATGACTGAATAGTGTTGGCTTTCACATTTATGTATTAGCTTTTGCATGTTGTTATTAATCATAAATATTTAGATATAGTATACATTATGACTTCTTTTAGCTGCTTGTTAATATAATAATCTCACAACTTAAGTATGTATTTCACTGCTTTTAGAAATAGTAGTGTAATAAATACAATATCTATGTATCACTTATAGAAATGGTAATGTGATGAATAGACCTTAACAAAACATAACATGTGAAAAAGCTTTTGTGTAATAAAAGAACTGTGTAAGATCATCCATTAATTGACCAGTCTGAGTGATAAGATGACAGTGACACAAGACAGGGCACTGGAGAGGATGGGAAGAGAACTTATTATTTTTTCTTATCAAGAGGAGTCTGAAACAACAGGAATGAAATCACATGAAGAAATAAAATTTATTGATGTCATACAGATAAGCAAAGATGGGAAAAATCAAATACAAAGAACCACTGTAACATCAAAAAATCACAGGAATGTTTTAATAATGTATAAGCTAATGCATATGCATGTAATACCAGCAGTGTACCTGTATATAGAGACCTTAATTTTAAGTGTTTGGTGTGCTCTTTGGCAGTTCGTCAAAGGCACCCCAGTGCTGGAAATATTGTCCTTTTTGTATATTATCATTATTATTAAACTTTTAAAAATTCTAAAGTGTAAGCTTCTTTTTTCACAGTCAATGGACTGGCACAAAATATTTGGTGTAATATCCAAGTGATTGTTGCTCAAATCTCTACCCTGCTGGCAGGGGTGAGAGTCAAAAATGGTTTCAGGCAGAGGCATTGCTTGCTGCCTCATGTCCAAAGGCTTCACACAGAGCTTTGGAATGCAAATGTGAGAGAATTTTAGGGGAAGAACTGTGAAATGTAGAACCTGTAACATTCTCTGAAATGTAGTCTTTTAACTCAGACCTTTTGCTGTGTTCAGCAGAGGAGTTGAGACAATGTAAACAAAACTGTTCTGATAAAGAGAAGTTTACACTGAAATCTGATAACAAAGAAGTAGCATGTCGACCCTTAATTAAAACTGGCAAGGGTCAGAAAACTGCTACTAAAACACTGGCATCTATGGCTTCTGAAATATTAAAATCTGGCCATAAATCAGGTGAAACTGAAATCCAGTCAATATCAGTGCGGGGGGATGCTGAGAAGCTGTGCAGATAGCAAAGTGAAAATCAATGGAGTGAAAGGAGCAAATGTTATCTTTGAAACTGATAAAGTTAATTGATGGGTCCAGGGTGAGACGCAAAACCCTGTTAAAAAACTTAAAAGAAACCCAGCTCAAGTGGCTAAAGCACTCCTTATTTCACAGGCTGCAGCATTTGCCAAACATTTACAAGTAGTCTCACTCCTTCCACAGAACATGAAATTAATCAGAGGAGACCCCACTGAAAAGCTGGGGGAAGTAACACAAGCAGGGCAGGCAGGCACCGAATAAAGTTAAAACTCCACCTAAAAAATATCAAGGTGATGGAGTTTAACAACTTGATACATTAAAACATATTTTGCCTGGGAAGTTTGTGGAGGTTTTTTCTTTTTCTATGAATGTCAACCCCTGCACTGAAGATCAGAAGAATGAGTTTGGGAGTGGGGGAACTGCCAGCAGATTTACACCTAGATGTGATAATCATTTTTCACCTAGGCCCTGTCACCCTTGTGATAGATTGTGGTGGGTTTTCCTTCCTTTTTATAATCGGTCTGTAGTCAGCTGAATATTCACTTTTCTTTTGTAGGAACCTACCAACAGATGAGATGAAGCTGTGTGGGAAGCAATGAAACTTTAAATTGCCACCATAATTGCTTGCATTGCCAGTTTGTTAATGTTTGTAATTGTTTGGGTTTTTGTGACTTGTTGGGAGACCAAATATTAGCCAAAGTATTTTATGTATTGTTAAGCTTGATTTTTTTTTGTCAAGCTTGCTTTATCTTTTTACAGAAAAAAAAAAATGTGGCAAAAGGTCTCATGGATGTATAATTTGCCTCGACCAATTTTATCCTGGGAGTTAGTACAAAAATTTATACATATATGAAATCATACAAATATGTATTAACCTTCCCAGTTCTGCCTTGGAAAGCTGTCCTGGGTTGGTGCTGAATTATATCCCCATTTGTCTGTTTAGCTCAGAAATAAGGTTTGCACCTTTAAAACTGGATATGAGAGTAAAGGGAAGAGAAGGAGAAGTGGTAGAATGTCTGAGGTGGTTGTTTTCAAAACATAAAGATAAGAGTTTTCAGCTTTCCTTCACACACAGCCTGTGTTGTCTGCAGTGTGGACGGTGAGAGAGAGCTCTCCTTTGCTTTCTGTTAGTTTTTGGCTAGCTGAGGCACTGAAGTTCTCTTGACTGTGGTTTTTTGGGGTTTTTTTTTGGTTTTTTTTCTTGGAATTGTTTGAACCTGCTCTGGACTAAAACCCAGAAATGCACCAGGAGCTCACACCTGTTGCCCACCAGGCCTGGCCTGGGCCCTGGCATTTCCTAGTGCAGGAGGGACTGACAACAGCCTGAGTGAGCTGAGTTGCACCCAATGAAAGAGTCTTTCTGAATTTGTCATCGCTTTGGAGCGGCGAGAGCTTTTGTTGTTTAGTATTGTTCATTTGTTGTGCTGGGGAGTGCTTTGCTTGTTAAATAAAAAAATTTTTTTCCACTTTCCTCCAAGGAAAATCTTTTTTCCTAAACCAGTTAAGGGAGGGGACACTTAAATTTATTTTCTAGAGGAACCCCTTTGGAGGTTTTCTCCCAAATTTGCCCTAAAGCAGAACAAAGGCTCTAAAATTATTATAATTTGGTGAAATTTTTCAGAGTTAATAATTAGTGAAGTAAAGAATCCCAACAGAACACAAGACAATGTTACATGAAAAATGGTTGAGTTTCCCTTCCTAAATCAGGTGAGACAGCCATGAATTGCAAATAGAATATGGATAAAACACAAAACAGCCTTCTATCAACTCTCAAACCAACCAAATATTCCCACCTGAATATCTTTGATGTGCTGTTGAATTTCCTGCTATATGACCTAGGAAAATAATAGGTTGAGAGAAAAACCTATTTTAAAAGCCTTTGAAGCATGTAAACACATATCCTCAACAAATTCATTCATATTTGTTCCTGTGTGCAAAGTTAGTCAATTGTACTATGGGACCTGAGAATCCTCTTGAAATTTGACTAATTGTCACATGTCAATATGTGTATCTACTGAGGATAACCCCCACAGGATTTAAAAATTAAGACCCACCATGTAATTCTATGGCTATTTTAAAAACATATTAAGCCAACATTCCAGAGATACAGTATTGTGGAATCCCTTCTACCCACTACCCATTAAAGAACACTGATTCTTGGGTTTCACAGGGTAGGGGCACTTAGTAATAAGGATTAAATTGATGACTGCAATTAGATTTACATTTTTGATAATTAAGATAGCTATTTGTTGGGGGTTGGGGTGCTTCATTATAGAATTTTTTCCCAGAAGTTGCTAAGAAGCTGATTGCTGGGTGCTTTTCAGTGCTCATGGGTGCTTAGGAACAAACAAAGGAAGCAGCTAAGGCAGAGACAGAGAGGCACCATCTTCACTTCGCTCTGGGCAGTTTTCTGCTCTCGGGAAAAGGGCCAGTGCTGCTCGTCTTGGTGCGGCAGAGAGCTCTCACCATTTCCCCGCACCTGGAGCTCCATCGGACCACCGTCTCTTTGTGTGTCCCCCGGGATTTTTGGAACCTGTTCCCTCCCTGCCCTGCCAGGAGCTCCTTCTCCCTGCCCTGCACCCACAGCTTTCTTCAGTTTTGCTCGGGGTCTCCCCACGCTGTGTTTTCTGCAACCCGTGCCTAGCTGAGACATTCCAACAGCTCCAGCCACTGCCAAGCCTCGGATACATCTCGCCCCCCAGGACTGCTGCTGGGTCTGGTAGCTTGTAACGGTACTGGGGGGGGGGGGGGGTGCCAGAGGAAAACTGTAACTAGGTTGTTGTTTTTTTTTCTTTTCTTCTCTAGTTCTGTTTGTTGTCAATATTATAGTTATTATTGTTAATTTACCTTGTTAGACTAACTAGTAAAGAACTGTTATTCCTACCCTCACATCGTTGCCTGAGACCCCCCTTCAATTTTAAGATTATAACAAGTCCAAGGGAAGTTTCTATTCTTTTTTTTTTGGTTCCCTAGCAGATACCCCTGTCTTTCCAAACCAAGACACTATTGTACACTATATGATTATTTGTGATATTACTTCTGCTTCTTCTATCTTTTCTCCTACTAACCACCGTATATATATCACCCCTGTGGATAACCTGTAAATTGAAGGAAAAGACAATTACTACTATGTTTAAGCCACAGGGTGGAACGTCAGAGACTGAAACGTTATAGTTCATGGCTTAAACATTGATGTGAAAAGCTGCACCATCAAAGCCTGCCTTGATATTAAAAAGGGAAAAACAAGTGATGAACAATGTAATTGCTCACCACCTGCTGAGTGATGCCAGACCCTTCTTCCTTGAACCCAGATCTGCCTCCTTTCTGGGTAACTCTACCCAGTTAATATACTGGGCATGATGTTCTTGATGACTTAGGTTTTAGCTATTATTTTTTTTAGACTCTGTGCTGTTTCGGTGAGTAGTTTTAGGTTTCATATTAAGTGCTACTAAGCTCTCTTCACAGTGTAGATAGACAAAACAATTCCTTCTCTAGTTTGATATCAAGGACAACTTTCAGGCCCAAGAACAAAAACAACAGTCAAGTGAGAAGAAAAACAAGGAGGATGGAGTTTCATAACCTGAAGCTATGGTTGGACAATTGATTCTAATATGCTAATGGACCAGAACTTAAAATGTGAGACCTCAAGACCTGGGGGGCCATTTTTTGTGACCACTTTGGGGTGCATCTTGGGTGTGGTCCATCTGGACTCTTGCGCAGCCCAAGAGTACCCATTGAGACCTTTTAATAAATACCTACTTTATCCTTTTGCCCTGTCTAGTCTCTGTTCCAGGTCAGCCTCGAGAAGGCATCATTCTATGGTGTGGAATATCCCTTTGGTCAGTTCAGGTCACCTGTCCCAGCTATGCTCTATCCCAGTTTCTTTTGCCTACCTCCTCATGGGCAGAGCAGGAGACAAGGAAAAAAGGTCCTTCACTTAGGATAAACATGACTTTGAAAAAACCCAAAACAACAGTGTTTTATCAACACCATTTATCTTCCAAGTCCAAAACACAGCATTGTAATAGCTACTGAGAAGAAAATAACTCTACCCTAGCTGAAACCAGGACAATCCCTTCATCTCTTCTTCCTCCCCTCCCTCCTCAGCTGTAGAAAAATCACCTTTACCAATAAACCTCCTGTTCAACAGCAGGTTTTATTTAGTGTGCTATAAAAGCAGCAATTTCTTAGATCATAAAAGGGACTCAACTGGACAGCATCATTTGGATGAGGTGAGTTTTCTGGTGGAGCGATTGTCTCTTCTAAATGCCATAGTCCCCCACTACTGGTATTCATGTATCAAAAAAAAATAAAAAATAAAGCAATCCTCTGTTTTATTAAGTGTGAATCTCCAGCAGAAATCCATTTGGGAGCTGAAACCAAGATTTAATTGTCCCTTGATTTTGATTTAATTTTGATTTTATACTTTCAAAACTTTCTCAGACATTTTCACAACAACAGCACCAGGTGTCCTGATTACAGGAGAAGACTGCCAGTTTAGCACTATGTGGGTGTAACCAAACTGTGTATTCTATTCCCCTCTTTGTAATTTCTGATGAACTGTCAATGATGGATCATTTGCAGTAGTTGCCCAGTGCACACCTGACACCTCAAGCTATAAGCTGGGTGTTAGATGAGATAAGGGAGAAGAAGCAAACCCTGCAAAGCAGGGTAGTGTTTCCTTTTCTTCACACCAATGATTGAACTGTGATAACTCCCTCTGGGGAAGCAGCAGCACAGTCCCACCCATCCTGAGCAGGTCATCTCTGCTAATGGGCCATAATGGACTCAATGGCATCAGCAGAATAGGTAGCTGCAATAATTCACAGGATTACATCATTCCATTGTGAAACTCCCCACCCTGGGGGAGGTACTGAGCATTCCCATCTGAACCTTAGCGAATATAACTGAGGACTTGGGACCACCACCACCACTCAATGGATCCAGAGGAAGACCAGAACTTCCACAGGACCACCGCTTTTAACTGCAATCATCACTTCAACAAGACTGTAACCACCACTTGACAGGAGTGTGACCATCACCCTGACCAACAGGGTGCCAGGTTTGACTTTGTGGGTTTAAGCCACTTTTCTGTCTCATTGCATTTATTGTCATCTTTCTATTAAATTGTAACGCTGACCTGAAATCTCTCTTAAGGTAATTAAGTGGGGTTCATTTCTCCTGCTGGTTTACTTTCAAACCAGCACACCAGGTTAACTACTGTTTTAGTAAGGCACAGCAGCACTACTTAAAGGCTCCCCATCAAGTTTAGGTTTCTCTTCTACACACGTAAATTGACAGCAGCACAGATCAGGAAAAGAGAAAGCAGGGAACAGTGGTCTAGAAACGGGGATTATAAAGCACACCAAGCACAGCTTTGTGCTTAAATGACTTCCCAAACTTCTCTAGTTTCTCACTTAAAAAATCAGGTCTTTCACCCATGAGGTTGAATAGACAGGTAGAAAGCCTTTTAATATAAATTCAGGCCTGGGATTAATATCCAGAACAGCCAAAGCTTATAACTCTCCTGCATCAGAATTTTGCTTATCATATGATGAGGATCTCATCTAGAGAAACCCTTAAATTCTTGGACTTGAGCAGAAATTCAGTGATTTCTATGCACATGCTCCCCTTAGGAGTGAAGGCATCAAATCCAGACAGAGAAATGGTGCAGTATTACCAACATTTCAGAGCATTACCCTGTAGGCACACAGTTTGTGGTGATTGGGAATGGGGCTGAAGCCCAGCCTCATCTCTAATGAGCTACAGCTGTGTAAGACAGGAGAGCAGTGTTAAAGGTAAAGAGACATGGAAGGCTGAGGAGTATGAACCAATCACAGAAGGGTGAAGGAGTCACACAGGTGTAATGCATGTGAGATAGATGGTATAAAGGTTGGAAGGAAGAACAAGTCAGTAGTGCTTGGAATCATTCATGAGGTCAGTTGTATGCTTTCCTTTATTGCCCTTTTTCTAGTAACTCACTAAAGCACATTTCTTTGCTCTACACATGTTGACAAAGCAAAACCACTCCCAGTCCTGTTATTGCTTCCTCTCAAGTGCTGACTGCGTGCTTGAGTTGAGCAACTATAAAAATACTGATGCCAAAGCTATGGTCCCCTATGCAAGCATCTTGGTACACAGGATAAATCAAAAGCAGGAAGTACACATTTCAGACCTTACAGTGCATTTGTGCATCAATAAGGGAGCAAAATCATGCTTCTTTCTTTTAAAGATGTACTTATTTTGAAGTATTGATATTGGAAGAGTTGGTAGAAGATAAGTATTTCCAAGAGCTACTTCGAAGAGAGAGGGAGGTTGGCTAAGCACAGGTGAACCTGGTGTTACAAGCATCTGAGACACATGTCAAAGGGGCTAAAAATACATAGAGACAAGAGCGCCACAGAAGGTACTTCAGTTTATCAGATATTCTGTGTTTGAAGCCAAAGCTAGAAAAACTGAGATGAGAAACATGGACCACATTTTTAATAGGGTGCATAAATAATCATGAGAACAGCTTATCATAGCAATAGATTATCTATAAATTGAAATTTCTTTTAAATCAAGGTTGAGTGTTTTCCTAACTGATATGCATTTGGGCACAACAGCTATTTGATTTGTAACAGAAATACATTTAGGCAAACCCCTTGTTATGAGTCATGAAGGAGGTTTGGCAAAGTGATCATAGTGTCTCTTTCTAGCCTTAAAAATCTGTGACTATATATCCTCTATAATATCCTCCAATGTTTTGTACAACCCGGTGTTAAGCAATTCCAGCAATGTGTCTTCAACCTCTCCCTCTGGGGGACTATATTCCAGTGTAATAAATCTCACTGTTCAGAGTCTCTTCTCTCTTTCCATGGAATCATTTCCATCCCTAGACATACCTTGGTTCTGGATTCATCCCAACAATTCCTTCTCATCCTTGGCACCAAAAAGAATACATTTTTTAGGAATTCATTTCACTTGCCATATTCCCTGCTGCTGTAAAGCAGTGTGTCCCATACATACAACAGAGTTGATTTACTAGGAAGGGTCTTTCTATCTCAACAAACCTGGTGAGATGTGGTTCCCCCAGAACAAGGATGGGCAGCATTGTACCACATATGGTTCTGCAAGCATTAATAATGCCAAATGCTATTGGCTCAATACACTCAGGCTACCAACATGGCACAGGAAAGTTACTGATTCCTGTTGCCATTCCTCTGCACTGGCTGATCATGGACATTTGAGAGGCATATATACATGAAATATTCCCCCAGACTGCCTCTGTCCTCACCAGCAGCTCAGCTTTGGCCCTGAACTTTAAGAGAAGGCACCAAGTCTGATACTACAGCTGGATCTAAGTCTCAAACATCTATAAAACAGCATGAAATCAATACATTCTGGATCTGAAGACATGAAGAATCCTGGAGGCACTTTTAGGTACTGGCTGCTTTTTTTCTTTGATTTTTTTTTTTTTTTTCTGTTTTAAATATGGAAGAATATGTTGATTTGGCCTTCTCTTGTTTAAATTTCTCTGCTGTTCTGTATGCTGCATGACAGCCTCAAAACATGAACTTAAATTCAAAGCTCTGAACTGTTGGACATCTTTGCTTTAGTCCAAATGTCACACTCAGTGTTCTAAAGGGTATTTGGCTTTGTTTTTGTTTTTGGTGGGTTTTCTAGGTGCAAGGCAAGGAAAAAGAGCAAAAGCTAAATCTCAAACCACTGTACAAAAAAGTTGCATATGTTAAAGTTATGGTGCAAAAATTATTCACTGACTGCTTTAAACATACTTCAAGTAAGTAGAAGAAATCTATTGCACTCTAGGTAAAGTATTTACTTATTACTCAATAGTGATTATTTCTTTTTGTGGTTTTACCAACTTTGTGCTGTTTTCCACTAGACAATGCACACACTTCTGCACAGACCCCCTATAAGGATTTCTCTCAAGGATATATGCATATATATTTTCTACAACCAGACAGAAAAACTGTAGGCACACAGTTTGTGGTGATGGGGAATGGGGCTGTGGGCTAGCCTCATCCCTAATGGGCTACAGCTGTGTAAGACAGGTGAGCAGTGTTAAAGGTAAAGAGACATGAAAGGCTGGTTCATACTCCTCAATCACAGAAGTGTAGAGAGGGCACACAGGTATAATGCATGTAGGATGAATGGTATAAAAGGTTGTACAGAAGACCAACAAGTTAGTAGTGCTTGGAACCATTCATGAGGTCAGTTGTACATTCTCCTTCATCTGGTGACCCAGACATAGTGAGAAGATGTGATGTGGGAATGAAGCCAGGCAGAGAAAAGCCTGTAGAACGAGATGCTGACATGATGAAGAATAGTGCCAGGTGTACCAAGGACCTGAAGAACAAAGCAGGCAAACCAAGAGCCTGCATTATCAGATGACTTCTAGATAGATACACCACCCCCAGGTGAGTGGCTAGAAGCTTAGGAATAGGGGTTTAAGTACCAGCAGAAGAGTCCATACTGGACATCCTGTTGCACATTTTGCAAAGAAAAGGTATTAAATGTGAGGAGTAGGCACTATGCATTTTGTTTGTTTGGTGTGGACAAAACGGCATGAGAATGAATGCACAGACTGCTTTCTTTGTTGAAACATGGGAAGAAGCAGGGCAAGTGCTGTGGGGCGCACCCACACTGGGGGACAAGATAGCCACAGGGTTGTTTAATATCAGGCAAACAAGAGTGTCTCCTGAAAGACAGGGAGGAGTCTGTGGCAGAAATAAATAAGCAGGTGGAACTTCTTTAAGACAAGAGGAATAAATCAGAAGAAATTGTAAGAACTAGTCAAGAAAAGCTGCAGACTGAAGGTAAAAAAGTAGCAAGTCTCCTTGAAGAAACGGGAGATAAAAGATCACCTCATCAAAAACTTAACCTCCCAGGTCAGTCGGCAGAAGGATTTAATTTATAGTCTAAGCCAGCAAATAAAAGAAAAAGACTCTTCTGTTACCCAGGTCATAGAGTCATTGTTTAATGAAATGCTGAATTTTTCTGAAGAGAGGAGTACATTAAATGTCAAACTACAAGACCTTGAAGCTGTTCATAATAGTTCAGTGACAGAGCTAAACCAAGTATTGCAGGAACTTGGAGATTGTAAGCAAGAACTGGAACATAACCAGGTTATGTTAAGCAGTAGAGAAGCTGGGTTTAAAGATGAAATGAATAAAAAAGAGAAGATGAAGTGTGATCTTGAGAAAATGAGCAAGGAAAAAGAGAATCCAAAAAAGAAGCTTCAAGCAGCATTGATAGTAAAAAGTGATGTAGTGCAAAAAGTTGGGAAATTAGAAAAGAGTGGACAGGAAGAAATAGAAAAAGAGCAGAAAAAAGCAGAGGAGCCCCCTTTTCCTCCTGGAGTGGGTGCCAGATACCTACATGTATAATATCTCTAGAGAAGAGAGAAGACCAAGAAAGCTTTCTGAAATTCCTTTCCCCATGTATAACATATTTTGCATTTACTCTTACTGATGAAGGGAATATTTAAAAAGAAGGCAGTGGTGTGCACAAAGGCTAGGCTTTGGTACAAGAGAGATGATAAAAAAATTGACTGACAAGTATTCTGATGGATAGGCTGCAGCACTAGGTATTAAAAATTAAGTTTTTTGTTTCATCACCATACATGTTCTCATCTGGTAATATCTACTAGTAAATATATCCAGAACAGGCAATTGTTTCTATTGTCTTGCGTGCCCTTTTTCACCGAGAGCCATGGATATACATTTTGTACAAATACTACTTCAGTGAGTAAAGCTGCATTTGTGTGCTTGTGTGTGGCAGAAGGGGTATAAAACAAAGAGTAAACAAGTAACAAAAGTTTAATACATCTCCATGTCGTTCATACAAAGCAAAAATCCCTTGTTTATATCTAAAGCCTATCTTCAATAAGTCTCAAAGCACTTCCTGGAAGAAGTGAGAGTCATTATTCTGCACACTACAAATGGAAATACTAAGGCTTAGTGATTGTGAGAGACTGAAATGTTATGGTTAATGGCTTAAACATTGTTATGGAGGACTTTTTGCCCATTATGGCAAAACTGTATTAAGAAGCTGTGACCACTGATGCCCACCCCTCCTTCAATATGCCTCCTGACTGGAACTCTGGACTGTGAGTTAAGCTGCCTAATGGAAGTTGAGATAAGATAAAGGTGACATTACTGTCTAATTGTCTCAGGTCTAGGGAAAAGTAAACAAGGCTGAGGGAGAAGAATGTATCCACAAGGAAGCTAAACCCAGCAGCTGTCTTGAAAATCAGTTCTGGCTGGGTTTGGGGTGGGGGAGGCCATAACCCACAGGCTCATCTGCTGAGGCCAGGTTTGCACACACTGCCCCCCAACCAAGGGGGAAAGAGGAGAGGTTTTGGGTGTGTGATGTAACCTCTGGTCAGAGGGAGTTAACACCCATCCTCCCTTAGACAAACTGGCTCACTTGTTAAATCCCTCACCCCAGGAAGGCCACATACACATGGGACATTTACATGAGAGGCAGCTGAGGAGGTGTCATAAACCATCAAAGACCCCTGAAACGTCTCCCAGACTGATTGCTGAGGCCTTGCACCAGACAACTGCACATGATGCAAAGTGATGCAACAGATCTCTGTTGCACAAGTGTGTCAAACTTGCCCCCCTCCCAGGGGAGGTACCTGTGTGTTTCCACCTGGCCCAAACGTACATTAATCCACTGAACTTTATGTTTGGGAGGACCCTCACCACCTAGACTAGCTGGAGAGGATCGATGGGATGCTGTTGGGATCCGTGGAGTGGTGGTATCTTCTACTTAATCTGTCTCCATCACTAAATTTCTCTCCCTGCCAACCACTTATTTCTCTCTCTCTCTTTCTCACATTTACTGTTAAATAAAATCTGTACTATTGACTTTGGCATATGATCTTGTATGCACCTTAATTCAGGCAGAGGCATCTCTCTAAAAATTTTAATAACTGGATCATAACAGTGATTTGTCCATGACCAATGTCCCCAGTCCATGTTCCCAAGGTATTTCACAAGGTAGATGAACATGACTTCAAATAAATTAATTTCTGGCTGAAGTACAAGCAAACTGATCCTTTGCTATATGAATCTGTGCATGCCATCAAAAGTGGAATCCCCATTTTTCAAAGGAGGGCTAACATGGGTCTGTGTTGCAGTGTAGCAAGCACCCTTTCGCAGCCAGCCAGCTGGGATTCATGGAAGTATCAGATAAATAGGACTATTAATTCTACTCCATAAACCTATGAGTGAGTGTTTTTTTAAGACTTTTAGCTTTGTGGTGATATTAAAATCCATGCATCTGTGGTTGCAGCCCACCTGCAATACTCTACCTGCCCCTCTGTGTACATGCATCTGTATATGTGAGTGTGTTGGGGGGCATTTAATTTTAAAGAAGGGCTTTTAGTCTCAGCAAGAAACCCCAGACTGTGGGAGAGATGCCCAGTCATCCACCCTTGAGGTAATTACACCAGGAAAAACTATAGTCACTTCTCATCGAGCAAAGGATATTGTCACAGGCAAGAAGTGAGCTTGTGTTTCTGCTGCTCAAACTCTCAGCAACACACAGCAACTTAAATTAGAACATGTACAATACAATTAAACTTCCTTCCCTTGCAGACTTGTCATGCTTCTCCTGTCTGAAAAGGAGGGGACACTTCAGATAGAGGCTACAGCTCAGCAGGTCTGTCTGCTGCTCACTGAGGTTTTGCTTTGAACAAGATAGGAAGAAGGCTGCAATTAAAGCAAAGCCTTTGTGCTTTCAGCTCCTGCCCTCCAGAAACAGTGTTTTTAGCCCAAAACCACAGAAAGTAAATCCTAGAGTTGAAGACAAAATAAGAAATTAGGGTGTATTGGGGGGGGGGGGGAATACAGGGGTGGCTTCTGAGAAGCTGCTGGAAGCTTCCTTCATGTCTGGCAGAGAAAATGCCAGCGAGCTCAAAGATGGACCCACTGCTGGCCAAGGACAAGCCAATGAGGAATTATAGTAATACCTCTGTGATAGCATATTTAAGAAGGAGAAAAAAGTTATTGTGCAGATACAATTGTAACCAAAGAGAAGGGTGAGAACATGTGAGAGGAACAACTCTGCAGACACCAAGTTCAGTACAGAAGGAGGGGGAGGAGGTACTCCAGGTGCCAGAGCTGGGATTCCTCTACAGACCACGGTGAAGCAGCTGTGCCCCTGCAGCCCACGGAGGTCAATGGGAATGCAGAGATCCACCTGCAGCCTGTGGAGGAGCCCCATGCCAGAGCAGGTGGATGCCTGAGAGGAAACTGAACCCATGGGAAGTTGTCAGGACATGTCAAACAGTGGAAAGAGGAGCCTGCACTAGAGCAGATTTGCTGGCAGCAGTTTGTGACCCCAAGGCAGACCCACACTGGAGCAGCCTGTTCCTGAAGGATTGCATCCCATGGAAAGGGACCCACACTGGACCAGTTTTTGAAGAACTGTAGCCCATGGGAGGGACCCCATGCTGGAGCTAGGGAAGGAGTCTACCCCTTGAGGAGGAAGTGGCAGCAGAAACATGGTCAACTGGCCATAACCCCCATTCCCTCTCTCCCTGCACCACTTGGGGGGCAGGGGGAAGGGAGGGAAGGAGGTAGAGAATCTGGAATAAATTAAGCCTGGGAAAGAGGGAGGGGTGGAGGGAAGGTGTTTTTAAGGTTTGTTTTACTTCTCATCATCCTACTCTGATTTTGACTGGTAATAAATTCAATTAATTTTCCCGAGTCAAGCCTGTTTTGCCCATGACGGTATTTGGTGAGTGTTTTCTCCTTGTCCTTAACTCACAAACCTTTAATTATATTTTCTGTTCCCTGTCCAGCTGAGGAGGGGAGTGAGAGTGCAACTTTGGTGAGTGCCTGGCATCCAGCCAGAGTCAAACTGCCACATCAGGTCAAAATTCAAATCCAAGTTTCCTCCATATGACTAAGTTGTTTGGTACCAAGGCTGAAGCTTAGAGTGACCTGGTCAGGTATGAAATCAGGTTTGGAGTGACACCTATTAAAATTTATCAGCAATTGGCCCTCCAGCTCCATCTGTATAAAAGCTTGGTGCAGCTCATCAGTTGGAGCAGAATATTCGCAGAGTGTGGCTCTGGACACCAAACTGACCAACACCTGGTTTAGGAGCTTGGGGTCCCTGAGACCTCTAGAGAGGACATTAGAGCATGCTAGCTCACTATATAGGGCTCCTGAGCAGCTAATTCAGGCACCTAAACTAGACATCTAAAGGGAGGCAGGATGTATATAGCCCAATTTACATGACTGTTCTGTAATACACATTTAACTCCTTTCCCGCTGCTCCATATTAGACTTGAAAGGGCTGATATTCTGTTAACCACAGAGTAAGACAGCTTACCACAGGAAGAATGCAACTGAGCCAGCAGCCTGCTGCCCACAGAGCAGCACCATCATCTGCCCCTGTGCATCCTTTACTCCTGCTTCTTTAGTAGGTTATTTCCAACAAGAGCACCTCTGTTCCATTTGTGGTGCTTCCAGAGTGGTTTCATCCCATCACCACACCTTTAATGAGCAGTGCATTAATCAGCCCTCTTAGACAAGTGCAGACTGACTGTAAGACTAGAAAAGCTTTCCTCTGCTGTGATTAACTGTGGTTTGAAGTAGGCATACTTTGCTCTAGGTGCATTTTTGACTCTTGGTCACTGTTCCCCAGGCTTACAGGTTCAGCAGAGGGGAAGAAAGAACGTATCATAAAAAGTCCTAGGGAGAGAACACTGCTTGATGTTAGACATCGAACCTGAGCGTGGGGAGTAGGAGTCTCACCATCCATATGATCAGTCAATTTTGACCACATTGATGCTGAACTGAGCCTTGATCCTTACTTGGGGATCCTTTGGAGGACTCGTGTCCCCTCTTCTTTCTTTAAATTACCAGTTTATCATTCTTGTCCCCTCTAGCTGTTTTACCTGGCAAGCACACAGAACTGTAGAAATAAATATAGTCTAACTGATCTAGGAGTTTGGAGATCATTGTTGTGTTCTTGTATCTGCCACTGACTTCAGCATTCACTTGTCTGATATGTTCAGGGAGAGTCTTCTGTAGTGTAATTATTGGGCAACACTGAACCGCAAATTTGTCAGAGGCTTCTAATTACTAGCACTGTATAAATCATTATTTTAGTAAATAAGATGTTTCAAAGTTATTCTTCCCACTTCTAGCTGAAGCCCAGCTGAAGCAAGGGTGTCTGCACTATTTCCTCAAAGGGAATCTTTTCCACAGGCTGGAAAGCATTAGTTTAAAAAAAAAAAAAAAAAAAAAAAAAAAAAAAAAAAAACCCAGTGGAGGAAACTCA
>JAGMWU010000027.1:2896546-2916569 GCA_018697195.1 Certhia americana | reverse complement strand
CCCCATCCCCGGCTCCTGCCCCGTTCCCAGCCCCAGCTCCACACCCATACCCAGCCCTGGCTCCACCCCTCACCCCATTGGAAGCAAGCAGTGGGGAGGGGTCGTAGGGTGATGTCATGCAGGGCGGGCACTCAGAGAGAGCCTGGAGACAGAATGGGTTATGGGCGGAGAGGGGCTTGGGGGTGGGAACCTGTGAGACGAAAGGGTTATGGGGAGGATGGGGGGGGGGATGGGGCTGGGGGCTGAGCCAGGATGGGGGTGAGGGGTGGAGCCACTCCCGGCTCCTGGGGTCTGAGGAGGGAACTGAGATCCCCCCCACTGCATTCCAACGGTGGGTGTAGTTGTGCTGCAGTGCTCAGCCTGCATGGCCCCGAGGGACAGGGAGGCAGATCCCCTCAGCCTGTGTCCACTGAAGAGCCACACAGCCTGGCATGGCCTGGTGCCCCTGGGGGATGGGGGAGTACTAGCCCCCCCCAGCTCCCAAGCGGGACAACCCTCTCTGCCAGCCCAAACTGGTACAATTCCTGGGAATGGGGAACCTGGGAATTGGGATTCAGGCTTCTTCCCTACTGTGGCCCCTGTGACTTTTACAGAAACAAGGCCACAAAACGGATGCTATAAACCCTTTACATATCAAGACAGAAGGGAAGTTTGTAAAGCTCAAAGAGAATTTGGCCGTAACAGTGAAATATTTAAAAGTATGATTAGAACTACATTAACTTCCAATGATTTGGTTCCCACAGATTTTAAAGAACTTTTCAAGTGTTTGCTTACACCCTCTGAATTTGATTTATGGGAAAACACATGGAAAGAGTTTCTAAAAAACCTCCTTATAGAATTGTTACAAACCAATCACCTAAATGTTGATTTGTTAAATAATGCTATTACCTTTGACCATTTATGCGGTAAAACAGTATGAGATAAGCCTGATGACCAAACAAGGGCCTTACCACAAGCCGTTCTAGATAAAATTACTGCAGCTTCAGAAAAAGCTTTTAACCAACTACCAACAGCTGAAACTAAAGGAAGTTACATAAATGTCAAATGCCTTCAGAAGGGTTTTTGCAGTTCTTAGACTGCTTAAGAGAACAGGTCTCCCACCTGGTAGAAGACCCTGTTGTACAGGCAGAATTAACCAAAGAGATAGCTCAGAGAAATGCTAACGAGTCTTGCTGTAGAGTCCTACTGGGCCTGCCAGTTGACCCCCCTCCAACCCTGGCACAGATGATAGAAGCCTGTGCGAAGAAAGCGGAGTTGTTTTCACAGGAAAAAAGCCTGCTTAGACCAACCAAAAAACTTCTGCTGCTGTTTCATCTGAAACGAGGAAGGAACAGATGACGTCCAATCAGCCACAACATATCATTTGTTTCCGGTGCAAAAAGCCAGGACATTTTGCTAAAAACTGTCCGTCAAAGCAACAGCAAAACTCTAATACCAGCTTGCCAAAAAACTCGAGTTGAAGCGCTTCCCCACCTTGTGCCATGACACAAATGAAGGGGGAAACAATCTCTATCCCTTAACAAAAAAATGGGATTTTGGGAGGAGGTCTGTGGGAGGTCATAACAGTTGTATTAGAGAAAGTTTTTATTTTAAAGTTTGGAAACCTTTTGGTCGGTTTAGATTAATAACCTCTAAAGCATTTAATTTCAGATCTAAGAACTGGATAGTCATTGCGGTAGACTTGCCTGAAAATACACCTGATCTGACAGCATGGCTCAATGACCTGGACAGTAATTACTTTGTTATTGGGGATACATCACACACACCATGGGAAATTCAAGTGGCTCCTATGACTATAAAAAGCGACCTTACAGAACTTATACTTCTAGCCCACTGTCTTCACCCACCGTTTTTTCTCCCCAAGGGACAGATAATAGCCCAGGCAATCCTGGTTCCCATGGACATCCCGATAAGTGATAAGACCCCTGATGTTTACTGGGCAGAAGTAATTGGGGAAGACAAGCCTATTATGAGTTGTAACCTGACCTGTGGATCGCAAAGCCAGCGTGTGACAGGGCTGCTGGACACAGGAGCAGATGTAACCATCATACCAGAAAAGTTCTGGCCATCAAGTTGGGAGTTACAATCCGTAGCAGGAAAAGTCCAGGGTATAGGGGGAATGTCCTTAGCAAAAATTTCTAAAAACATAGTGCAAATCGAAGGTCCAGACGGTCAAATAGCTAGCATCCGTCCTTTTGTCTCTGATTACAAGTGTCCCCTATGGGGAAGAGACACCATGTGACAATGGGGTGTAAAATTACTGATCCCCAAGCCCCCCAGGATTTTTAGAAGGGGCCACTGCAGAGCACCTGACCCACAAGTTGAGATGGCTCAGCCATAAACCTCTCTGGATACCTCAGTGGCCCCTGAGTAGAGGGAAGCTCAAGGTGCTAAATGAACTAGTTAAAGAATAATTAATAAAGGGTCATATTGAAGAGACTACCAGCCCTTGGAATTCCCCATGTTTTGTGGTAAAAAAAGCCAGAGAAAGACAAGTGGAGACTTCTTCATGACCTTAGAGAAATAAACAATGTTCTTGAAGACATGAGGTCACTCCAACCTGGTATGCCCTCACCAACCATGCTTTCATAAAATTGGCAACTAGCAGTCCTGGACATTAAAGATTGTTTCTTCCCCATCCCCCTACACCCTGAGGATGCCCCAAGATTTGCTTTCTCAGTCCCCTCTATAAACAGGGAATCTCCTATGAAGTGTTATCATTGGAGAGTTTTACCCCAAGGCCTTAAATGCAGCCCTTCGATATGCCAGTATTTTGTAGCTTCACTGCTGTCTCCAGTGTGTGTCCAATGCAAAGATGCCATCATCCTTCATTACACGGATGATATCCTGGTGTGTGGACCCAATAACACTGTATTAGAAAGTACAGTTGACCTAGTGGTTAAAGTTTTAACCTCTGCTGGATTTCAATTACAGGAGGACAAAGTTCAGAGGATGCAACCTTGGAAATACCTGGGCCTGGAGATCACAGCACGGACAATTTCCCCGCAAAAATTACAAATTAATTGTAATCCTAAAACCCTAGCAGATCTTCATGCACTGTGTGGTTCATTGAATTTGGTCAGATCCTGGTTAGGTCTCATTAACCGAGACTTGAGTCCCCTCCTCAATTTGTTAAAGGGGGAGAGAGAGTTAACCTCTCCCAGGGAACTGACCCCAGAGGCAAAGGCTGCACTCAAAAAGGTAGAAAAAGCCTTAGCCAAGAGACAAGCTAACCGCTATAATCCGGAGTTACCTTTCAAATTTATTATTCTGGGAAAGCTACCACACTTGCATGGGTTAATATTTCAGTGGGTTGAGGGGCAGAAGGACTCTCTCTCAATCCTAGAGTGGGTCTTCCTCTCCCATCAACGATCCAAGGCCATCACTAAGCCACAAGAGCTGATGGCTCAGCTAATTCGGAAAGCTAGAATGAGACTGCGTGGGCTATCAGGGTGTGATTTGGCATGTATACACCTTCCAGTGAAACTTTCCTAGAAAGGAAATGGTTCTCCTGAGAAATTAACAAAAGAGATGTTAGAACATCATCTCCAGAGTACTGCTGACCTCCAGTTTTCTCTGGACAACTTCAGGGAACAGATTTCTGTCCAGTGCCCTTCACATAAGCTTTTCCACGAGGAGTTCCACCTCATTCCTCAGGAGAAAAGGAGCTGTAGGCCCCTCAAGGCTCTCACAGTGTTCACAGATGCATCAGGGACGTCTCACAAGTCGGTGATGACTTGGAGAGACCCACAGACCCAGTGTTGTGAAGCTGACATTCAGTTTGTGGAGGGGTCCCCCCAAATATCTCAACTGGATGCTGTGGTGAGAGCTTTTGAGAAATTCTCAGAGCCAATTAAGCTGGTGACTGACTTGGCTTATGTGGCAGGGATAGTGTCCCGAGCTGAACAGGCAGTTCTCAAGGAGATTGAGAATGAACATCTCTTTCAGCTGATTTCAAAGCTGATATATTTGGTGTCACACAGGAAGCACCCATTTTATGTTATGCATGTAAGATCACACACTCATTTGCCAGTTGAAATCACAGAGGGCAACAGACAGGCAGACCTTCTTGCTGCCCCTGCTGAAAAAACACCTCTTCTAGACATTTCCCAATAAGCAAAAATGAGACATCAAAAATGCCATCTAAATGTGCCAGGACTAATTCGCCAATTCCACCTTACACAGAGCCAAGCTAAAGCCATTGTAGCTACCTGTCCCAATTTCCAGCTCCAGGCCATGCCATCGCTTGGTATCAGAGTTAACCCTCAAGGCCTTCAGAGCTGCCAGATATGGCAAACAGATATAACCCATGTTCCCAGTTTTGGACGCCTGAAGTACGTACATGTAAGTATTGACACGTACTCTGGCGTGTTGTATGCCTCTTCCCACACAGGAGAAAAGGCGGCACATGCAAAACAGCACCTAGTGCAGGCCTTTGCAGTGCTTGGGATCTCTAAGGAAATTAAAACTGACAATGGCCCAGCGTATACTTCCAATGAGTTCCTTGAGTTTGTCCAGCAGTGGGGAATGGAACACAGTACAGGCATCCCTTATTCCCCCACAGGTCAAGCAGTCATTGAACGAGCCCACCAAACCCTCAAACAAGTCCTGGATAAGCAGAGCAGCTTAACTGCATGGATGTCCCCCCAGCAAAAACTTTGCAAAGCTATGTTTACTATCAATTTTCTGAATTGTTCTTTTGAAAACATGAACCCCCTGGTAACACATCACTTTCACAGTGGTGAGCAGTTCAAAACAGCAAAACGCCCACCAGTTCTGATTAAAGACCCGTAAACCTGGGAAACCAAGGGACCCTATGAGTTGGTTACCTGGGGCCGTGGGTACGCCTGTGTCTCCACCCCCTCAGGCCCACCTTGGATACCCCAGAAGTAGGTAAAACCTTTTGTTCCTAAAAATCCCACTCCAGCTGAAGGAGAGGAGAACCAAGTAGAAGTTGCCTCAAAGAGACAATGCCGCTGAGAGGAAGAGGAGACATCCTCCTAATCTCAAACTTCTCCCCATCAGACTCAGGAACTTTATCATGTACTTTAAACTGTTTGTTTTTCTCGGGTTTTTATGTGATGTTTTTCTTCCCGAGAGTGTAAAAGTCTTTTGCCCAGCACCGAGATAGAAGGAAAAAAACTGAGAGCCGTCTCCTCTGCTTCTTCAAGGCTGTTTATTTTTCCTTAACAGTACAATTTCTTCTCCGACCCACAGAGATCTGTTCTGCAGGTCAGCTCACGGGGAAAAGCCCAGCCCCGAAGGTGACGATTATCTTTATACCACAAACTACGTATACTATATTTACAAAAGATCCCCAATACCCGTCTCCCGTGTTAGAAGGTAGGACTCTGTTCTGAGCCAACCAAAGATGCCCATGATACAGAGGAAAATGGAGAAGACGAAGAAGAAGGAAGAAACCCCAAAGCCACGTGGAGACTCCATTTTGTGTTTTTGCCCATTAACCTAAGCATTACATAAATCTACTTTTCACCCGGTGTGTAGCTAATTATCACCCTATCTAAACTCCCGTGGTCTGTAATTCTTCACACAATGGTGGTAATTTCTCCCAGGGGCTAAAATCAAAGCCGCAGGAGTCCTTGACTCCCTGCCAAGGCTTCCCTGCCCCCTGCTCAGGTCTGGAATCTCTCAGGACAGTCAGAGGAGTGTTCTGGACTCCGACAGTTTTTACTTTTAGCAAGATATCCCTCTCACTTAGCCTCACAAGAAACCCTCTCCAAGTCGTTGTCCAGGTCACCCTGAATGCCTTGACATCTGCGTGGATCATCCCATAGCCACGCCAGAACATTTGGGTGACCCTGGCACGAACACACCAGCAAGAAAACATATGTCTATCTACTGCAGCAGCAAAAAATCCTATGTCCACCTGCCTGGTAGGAATCCCATTGCAGCATGATGAATTTCCACATAGTGTTGGTACATTTACTCCCGAACCAGGTAATAAGTCACACAACACTCAAATAGAAGCAGAGTTTAAAAACTTCATTGAGGAGTGACTGTCGCATTTACCTAAGGGATCCCAGGAACCCCAGGAGTTAGAGCTACTAGGTTCCTCTCCAGCATTATACTGCATACACTTCAGAGTCAGTCCTCCAATTAATAAAGAAACCTTTCACGACATAGTACAACATCGAGAAGAATTCACAGCAAAAAGGTGGTGCAGTGTCCTAAGCCGTATCAAAGCACATTCCCCATCCCACGCACATCCCAAAAGCCTCCCTAAAGGACTGTTCCTCATTTGTGGGGACCGAGCATGGGCAAGAATTCCATCCCGTCTCCTCAGAAGGCCGTGTACCATAGGGCATCTATCGCTGCTAACACCCAATCAAACACTAACTGGCGAATGGACCCATAAAATTAATTCGGCTAAGAAAATTCAGAAAAGAAGTGTTAAAAATTTAGATGCAGATTGTTGCTCAGAAATTTTTCATTGGTCCAAATCAAAAAGAATTGCTGCGTCTATATTCCTTCCTTGGGTGGCTGCAGCCAAGGCCCTAGGAGAATTAGGACATCTCAAATGTTGGGTAGTTAAGCAAGCAAATTTAACATCAAATGGCATAAGTGCCCTCCTAGAAGATGAGGAAATAACCAGGCAGGCCACTCTCCAAAATCGTGCTGCAATAGACTTTCTCCTCTTACTTCATGGGCATGAGTGTCAAGAATTTGAGGGTCAAACTGCTGCATGAACCTGACATCAAAAGCTCCTAATGTCCACGCTGCACTCCGAGAAATGACAAGCATGATTGGACAAGTCAAGCAAGAAACTGAATGTTGGTTTAGTGGACTTTTTAAAAGCTAGGGACTCTCAGGGTGGTAGGTTTCAGTAGTTAAAACTTTTCTGTCTCTTCTAGTTGTCATCCTGCTAATAGTATTAATGTTCAGGGTTTTGAGTAAGATACTGTATAAGAGCATCAATAAGCTGATCTCAACTACCTCAGATGTCAACCATATCGAGTTGGTAGACCAGAAGAACCCTTACCGGCCCGCAAATGGGAATTGGTGGGCCACATCAAGTCAATAATTCATATAAGCTCATTACCTTTCACTAATTTTATATACCAAAATAGGGGGAGATGTGGTAGTGCATATACTTGTGTATCCCTCCATGTGTCTCTATGTATCCCTGCCCCTAAGTGTGATGTGTTTATCCCCTCCCCTCCCTGTCCCTGGAATGTTTATCCCATTGGCTGATGCTGCATGTCTCCCTGCCCCTTTTCCGAAGTTTGAAAAGCCCAGGAAGAGCTCCTCTCTGCCTCTATTTTTCCTCACGGACTCCTGCCAAGAATATACTCCAGCCCCATCCTGGAGGAAAAGCAGCCCTTGGTCTTTTATTTCAGTCATGAAGGAACTTTCCTGCCCTCCCCACGAAACAGCTAGCTAAGGAAACTCAGGAAAGACAAAAGGAGGTCCAGGTGAGAACTGGGGCAGGGGGGGGGGCGGTTTCAGGGAATATAACTGTAAAGGTAGGGTGTAACTCAAATGAAAACATGAAGGTTACTAGGGATACAAGGAGACTCATGGAATGATTAAATTACTGACAGGCACCCGTAACCCGTACACACACACACACACACACACACAGCCCTCATTTTTTCAAATCTCTGGCAGTTGTTTACTGAGAAGTAGGTGTTGATGGTTCGCTTGTCTTGGATGGATTTCTTCTGGAATAAACACCAGTGCTTTCAAAGTGCCTGATACCATTCTCTTGTAAAAAAAATATTTAAAAAGTTTTAAACCCCCACAAACACTATATACAGAGCATGTAGCATTACTGCTGTGTGCTGTGGAGATGGGACTCTATGTATGGGAAAGATTGAGCTACAAGAGTGTTTTGGAAAATGAAGAGTTATTTTGCAATAGAATGTGACATCTCCCTTGGATAAAAATTTCCCAGATTCTGCAGATTGCTTTGCAGGTGGAAAAGGGACAATGCCTGATTGCAATACACTCACAGATAAAGTCAAGTTTTACTTATCTAGAAAGTTTCCCTCCCCAGGATGCCAACACTGAAAAGTGAAGGCATTGTACCACTTTGAAAGCAAACCAGTGGGACATCCCAAGTCAGAATTGCAATTTATTAGGAAAAGTAAGATAAAGGCAATAATACAGAAACACTGGCTTAAACTGTCAGAGTCAGGATACAACCTGACACCCTGTTGGTCAGGGTAATGGTAGCAGTCCCATTAAATGGTGGCTGCAGTCCTGTTGAAGTGACAGATGCAGTTCTGTTGAAGTGATGATCCTGCAGAAGAGTTGGCTCTTCCTCTGAAGGTCCAGCGGTGGTTATGTAGTTCTTGTCCTCTGAGAATCCAGTAGGCAAGGCTGCTTGTGGTGTTCCAAATCTCAGATTATATCCAGGTAGGAATGCCTGGTTCCTCCCCCTGGGCAGAGCATCTCACAATGGGATGATGTAATTCTATCAGTCATGCAGTGACACTCAACGGCCCATTAACAGAGTTATCAGGGATGAATCATGAAGGAGATGAGGAACACTGCCCCACCTGTTTTAACATCTTATGAAGATGGTGATAGAATACATATATTTTGGTACATCTTACATGGTAGCTTAAAACAAGCATTGATAATTATTTAAGTTAATGTTCATATGCAAGTACAGGTGAAATCAATAATGTTGGTGTAGTCTCCACTGTAAAACAGAGCCCATTAAATGCCAAGAGGATGAGCAAAATTTCCATTCTCAGTCCCAACACTCTGCTATCAACAGCTGAAGAGGCAGCTGACTTTTCACAAAACAGATGGGAGAAAGGGATGAAATGAAATTCAGGCTTAAGATTAGAACCTGATGACAGCAGGATGTATTGACGTATAGGGCAGTCTAGAAATGCAAGAGAAAACAGTTTTTTTAAACATGTAGAACTAGAAAAAATTATAGGGAATGGAAAATATGCTACAGGGAACAACAAGGACAAGAAGAATGACCCTGCAAACTACAGGTCTGTCATCTTCACTTCAGTGCCTGGTAAAGTTATGGAGAAGATTATTCTGGGAGGTATTGAAAAACATCTGAAAAGACAACATGGTCATCAGTCACAGCCATCATGTCTTCATGAGGGGAAAGTCCTGCTTATCAAACCTCATTTCCTTTTATGACAAGGTAACCAACCTAGCTGATTGAGGGAACCCAGTGGATGTAATCTTTCTGGATTTCAGTAAAATTTTTGATACCATCTCTCCCAGGATCCTTCTGGAGAAAATATCCAGCACACAGCTGGATAAACACATGATGCAATGCATGAGCAACCAGCTCACAGGTTGGGCACAAAGGATTATAGTGAACAGGGTGACATGAGACTAGCATCCTGTCCCTAGTGGGGATCTACAGGGCTCCATCTTCTGCCCTGTGCTCTTCAACATCTTCATAAATGGCTTGGATGTGGGACTGGAAGGGATCCTGAGGAAGTTCACCATGATATTAAACTGGGAGGAAGGCAGGGAGGTCCTGCAGAGAGACCTCGACAAATGAGAGGGCTGGGCAATCATCAACAATATGAAGTTTAACAAGGGCAAGTGTTGAACTTTGTACCTGGGATGGAGCAACCCTGGATGTACAAACAGATTAGTGAATGAGACACTGGAAAGCAATGCTGCGGAAAGGGACCTGGGGGTCCTGGTGGATGGCTAGTTTAATATGAGTTAGCAGAGCCCTGGCAACCAGGAGGGCCAACAGTGTCCTGGGGTGCATCAGGCACAGCATTATCAGTCAAGGGAGGTGATTGTCCTGTTTTGCTTTGCACTCGGGCAGCCTCATCTTGAATGCTGGGTGAGGTTTTTGGTGTGTCGTGGTTTCAGTTTGCCAAATTGAGATTTATCAATCAAAAGCAAAGCAAGCTTAAGCTTAAAAGTAATAAAACTTTATTAACTAACACTAAAAGGAGAAAGAAAAAAACAAGAATCAGAATGAAACCTTTAGAACACTCTTCTTCCCTCCCCACACTTTCTTTTCTTTCCAACTGACAATGTACAGAAAACAACACTCAGAAATCTCAGTCAGTTTTCCACCTCTAAAAGTCTTTCTGCAGTTCACTTAGGGAAGGAAGTATGTCTCATTTGCTATGGAAATATTTTCACAAGAAAACAGTTCTCTCATGGTTTCATTCTTCACAAAGCAGCTGCCCAGAAGATCTGCCTCGTGAAGCTCCTCCCATGTGCACAATTAATAAGTGTGCCTCTGGGTCATATCGATGTATGGGGGTTTTAATTTCTTTTAAAGATCTTCTGTTCAAAGCAAAGGTTCTCTTTATCTATCTTTATGATCATCTTCATCTCAGGGAACAGAGATTCTCTTCTTCTCTCGTGGCAAAACAAGTCTCTATCACATCATTTCTCTGTTCAAACTTCTCATGGAATCACAGCCACTTCAACCTTGGCTCACTTTAACACTGCATTCCTTTGCTCAGGTCTACAATTTGATCTTCCCATCTCTCCATACTTCTCTATGGTTTAAAGGAAATATCTCAATATATTACAGTCAATCACCATAGCTTACAAGAGATTTTCAGCTTGAAAAGCAACTCCCTGTACTCCTCAGCTTGAAAAACAACTCCCTGTACTCCTTCCATCTAGGACAATCACTCTTTTTTTGCTGACTTTAATATCTTCATGTTGGTCTCTCTCTCTGTCTTCCCTTTTGTCCTTGTTTCTCATTCAAGAAAGAAAAGATGCTTGAGAGGTCTCTTTTGCACTGAAAGGGTTAACAAAGACAGTGGTGAGCCAAGACAATCAGGTGATGAATTTGCAGCTGTGCTGGAGCTGTGCCAAGATCTTTGCCAGGCCCATAGCAGTCCATGGTGTCAGATTTCAAACCTGTGCAAGGCAAGCTGCTGCAGGTCTTTTGCAGCTGGGGGGGGGGGAAGTTAGATACTGTTCTCTCTTTCCACCCCTCAGGGTGGGTCTGGGCCGGTTTGGCTTCTCCTCCCCCTCACTGCCCAGAAAGCCATCGGCTGAGTCTGCCAGGGCTAAAGCAGTGGCAGAGCCCAGTTCAGGGCCAGCAAAGCAGGGCTCCATGTCAGCAAATATTATCAAACGCAGCCGAGTCCTACCTTGGCTTTCGTGGCCTCTCTTCCCTCCCTCCACTCGGCCCAAGGCTGAGGGGAGGAGGTCTTCTCTCTCCAAATGCCGGAACAGAAAGAGAGCTTCTCAGGTTTTGTTTTGGCTTGAAATGTATTCTTCCCATAGATGAAATACCTTCTAATTGGTCTAACAAGATGTCAGTCTCAAAGCCTGCTAGCTCACTTCCGCGGGGCTCATCAAACTACCACAGGGTGCCACAATATAAGAAAGATATAAAGCTATTAGACAGCATTCAGAGGAGGGCAACAAAGATAATGAAGCGTCTGGAAGGGAACCTGTGTGAGCAGTGGCTGAGGTCACTTGGTCTATTCAGCCTGGAGAAAAGGAGACTGAGTGGAGACATCACAGTCTACAACTTCCTCATGAGGGAAAGAAGAGGGGCAGACACTGATCTCTTGTCTCTGGTGACCAGTGACAGGACTTATGGGAATGGCCTGAAGTTGAGTCAGGCGAAGTTTAGGTTGGATATTTGAAAAAAGTTCTTCACTCAGAGGGTGGTTGAGCACTGGAACAGGCTTCCCAGGGAAGTGGTCACAGCACCAGCCTGTCAGAGTTCAAGAAGCATTTGGACAATTCTCTTGGGCACATGATGTGATTCCTGGGGCAGGGCTGGGAGTTGGACTCAATGACCCTTGTGGGTCCCTTCCAACTCAACTTATTTTGTGATTCTGATTCTGTGATAAAACAAGGCTACTCTGATATAGGTCTGAGAAATCTCTCATGGTCAGAAGGAGCAAAATCAAGGATATGCAATGTTCATCAAGGGTGCTTTTCAGTAACTACACTGAGCTGCTGGACCAGCCCATATTTATGAGTCTATAACAGAGGAAAACACCTTATAAGTCTCTTGCACCTGACTTTCTTTGCATTAGAAATGTATGCACATTAATCCTGTGCATGATCTGTTTGCATTATCAAATCCTTTAGGAAGAATCATTCCTAGTTAGTATAAGGCTTCTTAGCAATGCTTCAGACTGCTGTGATTCTTCTCTCCCTATTCTTTTACTCATCTTCATGTGCCTTTCAAACCGCTACTATCAATACATCATTTTGGGGAGATATGCATTAGCAAACCAATCCAAAGATACTTGTTTTGTAGGTGTAAATAAAACTGTACACATATTTGCTGGTTTGAAGGTAAACCATCAGGAGAAATTAACCCCACACAAATATCTTGCTAGAAATTTCAACTCAGAGTTGCAACTTAATAGGAAATTTACAGTAAAGGCGATAGTACAGAAACACTGGCTTATACTGAGAAAGTCAGAGTACAACCTCACTCACCCCTGTTGGTCAGGGGTGGTGGTCACAGTCCAATTAAGCAGTGGTTTCAGTGCTGTTGAAATGATGACTGTGGTCTTGTTGAAATTGGTGGTCCTGCGGAAATTCGGGTTCCCCTCTGTATGTCCAGTGGTGGTGGTAGTTGTGTCCCAAGTCCCCAAACCTTGAGATCATATATGGTCAAATTCAGGTGTTACCTCCCCCAGGAGGGGGAGTTTCACAATGGAATCATGTAATCCTATTGAGTTCATGATGGCCCATTAGCAGAGACAACCCCCTTCAGAATGAGTGTGACTGTACTGCTGCTTCCCTGGTGGGAGTTATCAGGGCTGAGGCATTACCCTGCCTCTCAGGGTTGCCTCTTTTTTTTCCTTATCTCAAACACTCAGCTCGTAGTCTGAGGGGTGGAGTGTGCCCTGGGAAGCTCTTGCAAACACCCATTGTTAACAGTTTACGATGTAGATGGAAGTAGAATAGATAGTTTGATTGCACCCCTATTGGCTTCCTTTTTCCTGTAACCATGAAAACATAGTAAAATTTAGTTTTTGCACTGGGTCTGAAACAATTTCCCTGGGCTGCTGATGGGTTTGACACTCTCCCTGACTTACCAATCAAAGTAATCAAGCAAATAACCAGTGTCACACATTTAAACAGGCCTTACACACTTGCTGTGTTCATTCTCCAGGGGACACAATGCAGTGTGGGCTTTGAGTGGTGTGAAATAAAAATTTTAGTGCCACAGCAAAAGTTCCAAACACAGAAAATACAGTTCAGGATGCATATGTAATTAAACAATGTGCATTTAACACATGAGCTATTAAAAAGAGCCTTCTTGGGGGAGGAAGAAACCGTAGGATGCAAGTTAATATTTCATAGGGCAAACCTTCTGATGGTTGCTTCTTCATGGGCACTTCACAGTGCTCTGTTTTCTTTTGAACCAAGCATTCATACAAAATAAACATTTTGCCAATCCCACTAGGATGCTCATCCTCTGTGTTCAGAGACCAATTTATAAAGATTGCAAGACAGGATTGTGAATATAATATCCCACAGATTAGCCTTTCTTCCAACTACGTCAAAGTGCTTTGGTTCTCTCTGAAATCAGAAGGGGGGTCTGGACTGTGAGCCATTGTGCAGCTTTCGTCTCACTACCACTGTCCCTTTGAAGCAAGAAGATAAGAAAATTAGGAATTAAAAATTTAGCTAGAAGGATAGAAGCAGCATAGAGTAATTAAGAGTTTAGCAGAAAGGTAGAAGCTATGCAGAATCATTAGTTGTAAGTGAATCAGTAACAGATGAAATAGATGAAGTTAGTTAGAGCTAAGACAATATATTATTTACTTTATTTTGCTGAGTATTTGTAGAAGCAAGATAAGGAGGATAGGGCATTATAAAAATGAAGAAACCGTGACGACCCCTAACCTCAGGACCAGCCAAGATCCAGATGGGGAGCCTGGACTATGGCCAAAGGATCATCAAGCCTTCCAACTTGACAGAAGTGAAAAGTTTAGGCCGATGAAGAGATTGGTTACTTCCTCTTCAACAACCCCAGACTCATTCCAAGACCCACTGACCCATTTCAAGCAGAGAACTGTGCAGGCGTAAAAGGACTTTGACCTCACTTTAATACGAAGAGGAGGTAGGTGGAGTTAGGTAATGCATATGTATAGGCATATGAGGTAATCATATGAATATGCAAGACTTTTGTGATTAAATAGAGAGCAAATGCTCTGTGATTTTTGAACACTCCTTTGGGAAGCTATTCCCGTGTGTGTCCAGCTTTGTCTCAATTAAACATACATTTTCTAACTTTAATTAGTTAGAGAGTCTTTGTCCATGCAGCATTTTTGCATCACCTTCCTCACCTTCTCTCATGTTTTTGCAATACTTTAAATACTTAAAATTTTAAAGTGGTCGTATGTTAGTTATCGCCCTTCCTGTCAAGGGAAAATGAAGGAATCTCCATTAAGAGTAAATGAACTGTTGCTCCCTCCCACTTAGGGCAGATCTACTATTGGCAAGTGCTGTTTAAATACTGATGAAGGAGCTTATTTAACCTACTTGAAAATCAAGCCCAAAGGATAAGTGAAGCTTATTCAGAGGAAAGTTGATTTTGTGATTAAGACACTGGATAGTTATTTAGAAAAACCTCTTGTTTCGTCTTATTTTCTTATACTCTCTTTGAGCAAGAAACTTGATTGTTACCAGCCAAAACACCAGAAGACGTCAGCTCATATTTAGGCATTTAAAAGTGGATTTGATACGAGCTGGGTTCACTTCTGATTCAAGACGCCTGATTTATGACTGTAGTCAGTGGTCATCGAGAGGCTTTTGTATAGTCAGTAAGAGAAAAAGAGGCACTTCCATAGCGTGATTAGGCCAATGAAAAACCTAACTTGTTCTCTAGAGGTCCATGGGCTATGGATGGAGTCTATGGATAAAAAGTGTTCTCAGAAGATGATAAGACTTTGCAAAATGTTGTCCCAAATGCAGTGGCTTTCTACCCAAAAAGGATCGAAATAATAATCCCTCCCTTCTCTTGTTCCATACCCCTGTTTTGGCTTTAGCCTATAAGCTCTGAGGAACAAGATCTGTCTCTCATAGTCCCTACCACCACAGCAGTCTGGTTTAGTTCAGATCTTCTTAGACAGCCTGAATACAGTGGAGACATACACATTAACTGCTTTAACACTTTGCACACAAAGACTAAAGGAAAGGGCATCATAAAAGTAGTTGAAATAATATCATACATCTAAGAAGAGCAAACCAGTATGCATGAGGAACTGTGTACTACCTATCAATATTTCCCCAATTTTTTATGCATGTGAACTTTTAAGTAATCACATTTGTTTATAGAACTTTTATAATAAGAATATATAATAAATGACATAAAAGCTTATCATAAAATCAATGCACTGGCAAAGACAAGAACCTGAAATATCTCATGGCTTGATGAGTTTGTAAGCATGACATCAATTCAGTCTATTTCTGCAAACTGATTAATGGTGCAGACTTTATTTACATGCTCACATACTGCTCTTTTTTGCAAGGCCTCAGCTTCACCAAGTGCCTGTGAGAGGTTTTCATTCCTGTAACTTTACAGCCCATTAATCACGGGTGATGAGGTCATGAATCAGTTATGCCAGTCATCCCAAATACATGAAATCTGTAAACTACCACTCAACACTCATATCCTGATTATCCACCTACATTACAGATGAACTATTTTTGGATTATTTTAAACAGTTATGAGGATGTTTAGTGCTTTGTCAGTAGCACAAGAATATCTGACTCACCATGCCCATAATACTATGTGCCTCAGTTACCATGTGGTCATTTATGAAGGGCTCAGAAAAGAAAAATGTGGTGGCCTGTGGGAATTAGAAATTCTGAGAAATATTTCTTTGCATGTTTTAGAATCTCTGACAAACAATGTTTTTAACCTTTGTTCATGGAAAAGAGCTTTTTAGGCTCTAGGATGAAGAACTTTCAAGAATGTGTATTAGATAGTAGCATAGTGTGTAGTTTATCACAGGGTAAGAATTTTAGATTTATGGAGTTTCTAGAATGGCAGGCAGGTGAAGGCAAGATGGAGAAGACCTCGTGGTTTCTGGGCTTCTTCCTTCTTTTTCATCTGCGCCATTTTCTGCTGTGAAGGTGGCACGTTCTGGTTGGCTTAGAGTAGAGACTAACTTTCTAACATGGATAATAGTTATTGGAAAATTATTTTAAATACTGATAACATGGGTTTTGGTATAAAGGAACACACTGCCCTGAGGGTGAGGGAGTGTGCCTGGGAGAGAGTGCCTCAAACTGACCTGCAGTGCAGATCTATGCTGGTCAGGAAAAAGAATGTTAGAGATAAAAAAGAATAAACAATCAATGAGAAAAAAACAGAAAAGATGGCTCACAACCAGTTCTTCAATCTCTGGCTGGGGAGGAAAAAGACTTTTACATTCTCGTGTTTCTCAGCGCAGCTGTGAAAAAAGACAATCAAGAGAAAAAAATATTTTTATAAAACCCAAGAGTGGCCCAACATTTAATGCCTTCAATGGTGACCAAGGACAACCTTCTGCATGGAAAAAACCTACCATAGTATCTTTGGACCCAAGTTGTTTTGAACTACAAATGTAGCTAACCTTTTATGTAGTGTTACAGAGCCCCTAACTTGGTGATCCATTTAAAAAACATAAGCTCTGTGGCAGTTTAATATGTTTTCAGAAATCTCATTTATACAAGGCAGAATGTTGCTCATTGCAATTTTATATATGTGTATACAAACAAGATGGTCAAGATTTGGAGGCAATTTTTTTTTTATTTTTTATATTTGGTGCTGGGTAGGTACAAGGAACTCTCTAAGAACAGCAGCTGAAGTAATAAAAAGACAGAGACAAGTAGATTTACTGTATTTCATTTCTATTCATTCTACAGAGACATGTATACAGGCTGTTGTAACTATTGTTGTTATCCTTTCTTGTTAGAGGCTTAAAATCCACCACTCATCAAATCATAAATATTACATTTGGAAAGAACTTTCAGGCCATCTAAGCCACCTCTTGCAATAGGAACAATGGTCCCTACTGAATATTCACAAGCATAATTCAATTTTGCCATCAGAAGAGTCATTTTCATTCTAATTACCATGGAAATAATGCAACAGTTCACTAGTACTTCACCACAACACACATTATCTTCTAATAATATATTCCAATATATACACACATATATTGTACTTGCCTATTTAGTTCACTGCTAAAATATGTCCAGGCATGAGTATGTTGTCCAATAAACCCCACTGCTGACCAAAAGTCTTGAACAAGAAACCTCTTTCTGTTTTAAAATCAAATTTGAAAATGCATAGAGAGCAAACAGCAGCTTTTCTTTCAAGAGTAGTGACAGTTAAAATAGATTTCAAAAATTCTGTTTCACTAGGAATTCAGGAGGGGAGAAAAAAAAGAAACAATGACTTTGAAGTAATTCATCTCAGAGAAAGAAATTAGATCAGGGTTCATGTTTTACAGTCATTTACATCTTATGTATTTAATGGGACTACTGAATGTCTTTGCCAACATGGAATGTGACTCTTTAGGCTTAAGTACTGTGATTCACAGACTGTGATACAGTGCTTACTGTTTGTAGGACAAAACTTTATCTCTTGGGACTACTGACAAAGACTTTAATTTTATTTCTTTGGGGTTTTGTTTTCCATTTGTTTGATTTTTAAGAATATTCAAGGGGATTAGCCAGTCTGTCAGATGCCCATATTTTGCATCTTTTGCTGTCATACTAAACAGAGTACCTGTACTCCTGGCATGTATACTGTCATGTTTTTAGATAGCACATGACTTTATTATTGATCATCATTTGGGGTTGGTGTGGCTGGACAGTGCCCAGGTGGAAAGGGACCTGGGGGTGCTGGTCAACAGCCAGCTGAACGTGAGCCAGCAGTGTGCCCTGGTGGCCAAGAAGGCCAAAGGCATCCTGGCCTGTATCAGGAATAGTGTGGCCAGCAGGACCAGGGAGATCATTCTTCCCCTGTACTCAGCACTGGTGAGGCCGCACCTTGAGTGCTGTGTCCAGTTCTGGGCCCCTCAGTTTAGGAAGGACGTTGAGACGCTTGAGCGCATCCAGAGGAAGCCAACAAGGCTGGTGAGGGGCTTGGAACATAAGCCATATGAGGAATGACAGAGGGAGCTGGGATTGTTTAGCCTGGAGAAAAGGAGACTCAGGGGTGACCTTATCACTCTCTACAACTACCTCAAAGGTGGTTGTAGTCAGGTGGGGGTTGGTCTCTTTCACCAGGCAGCAACTGACAGAACGAGAGGACACAGTCTTAAGCTGTGCCAAGGGAAATATAGGTTGGATATTAGAAAAAAGTTTTTTATGGAAAGGGTGATAAAGTGCTGGAATTCTCTGCCCAGGGAGGTGGTGGAGTCACCATCCCTGGATGTGTTTTAAAAAAGACTGGATGTGGCACTAGGTGCCATGGTTTATTTCAGGTGTTGGGGCATGGGTTGGACTTGATGATCTTGGAGGTCTCTTCCAACCTAGTGATTCTGCATGATTCTCTGTGTGATTTAGAATATGTAGCATTCAGAAAGGGACCATTACTGCCTGCAAGTGAAAACTAAGGGCCAAGGTCAAGAGAGGCAGTATTTTATAAACACATATGGTGATATTCCCCCTCTTAACTTCTATTTGCTTTCTTGGTTTTGCTTTTTTTTTAATCCTACAAAGGCCTGATATGAGCATATGTGGACTTATATATTTTTCCCTGTAAAGATTTATAATATTAAATTACTATTGTGGATGGACTAGAGTTGCTACACAGTTTTTGACATTTTGAAACAACTGACTGCATGCATATATTTGAGATACTATTGAATGGTGCCTTTTACCATCTATCAGGAGGGTTGTAAAGGTATAATGAATATCTAAAATTTCTATTCTATTTTTATCAGATTTTGTAGCACTTTATAAACTACAAATAGCACTTACTGCTTTGTCTCATATATACTTTTCCTGGCTGGGACTGTAAACTGCTAGACATCATTTAGAAACCATTCTGAAAATGAAAAAAAAAAACTGTCCCAAAATTACTTCAGGTTAATGAACTACCCTGAAATATATTGATAGTTCTGTAGGATGTTTCATAATTGCAGCTTCTAAGGAGGACTGTGAGTACATTTCTTATATGAAATGCAGCATGCAAGGCCTACTTCCACCCAGAGGTTTCCAATGAAAAGGAAAAAAACCTTATAAAGTCACACGTGTTTTGCACAGAAACTAATATGTGTGGGAAACAGATATTTAACTCTTCCACTAGTTTATTCTGTAAGGGCTGGTGAATTTACAGTGGAATATTCCCAAGGGAACTATGCTCAAATCACATCTGTGCAGAAGCATTTTCTATCCTGGTAGCTGTTGAAAGCACCATGTCCTTTCTCTAGGTGCATCAACTACACAGGATTGGGATGGAATTTAATCCATGAAACTCTAAGGCTTGCCTAAACTTTGAGCTTAACCTAGGTTCTTAAATTAATTTTTGTCCAGCTACTAGTGATGCAATGCAAAATCTTATTTCATAGCAGTACATTTGTTCATGTGATGCCAAATGATTTTTGCCTTTTTCTGTTGCATCCCATAACATGTTGGGGGACACTGTGGTGCAGCGTCCTTGGAGTGAGACCCCCATTTAAGGAATATGCTCCCACAGTCCTTTGCTGGTTATGTCAATCTTCTATGTTATGTCATTGTAGTTCATGTTAATTATCCCAGTTATGTCATCCTTGCTCACACCCCAGTTCCAGACTCTGTTCCCTGGTGGGTTCCTTTGTTTTATTCCGTGTGCTGCCTGCTAGCTGCGCGGTCCCGTTCCACTCCCGCTCCCGCCGCGCCCTACTGCCAATGGCAGTGCCGGCCGTGCGCGGTGGGAGTGATCTCTCCGCTCCCAGCGCTTCCCCTGTTGCTGACTGCGCTCTCCGCGGTCCCGGCTCGGTGCGGGGTCCGCGGTCCCGGCTCTGCGCGGTCCCCGCACGTGGCAGAGCCGCTGCGAGGAGCAGCGCCAGGGGCGGGACCGCCCAAGCTCGTCACGATCCTACCGTGCTGCGGGGGGGGGGGGGGGGGGGGG
>JAGMWU010000027.1:2801745-2896446 GCA_018697195.1 Certhia americana | reverse complement strand
GGCGTGGGAGTCGGCGCCGCGGCGCGCGCCCCGCGCGGGCAGGAGGGGGGGGGGGGGGGGGGGGGGGGGGGGGGGGGGGGGACACACACGCCCTCAGTTCTGTGGCCCTGCCCTTGTCCTGAGACTTTAAAACCTTGGACCCTTCTTTTGTTCTTCGGCTTTTGTCCCTGAGCCCCTTTCAGTGAGCCCAAATAAACTCCTGGGAACGTCATACAAAAGCTCCTCCCTCGTCTCTTTTCACCAACATGCTACTCAACATCGCAGCGCACGTGTGTACTGGGCATCAAAGCTATCCCTTCCGAGGAGCACGTTCTTTGGAAGATGGTGGTATCAGCTGCTCCCGCCGCACCGCCGCATTTTTCCTTTTATATATTCTCTGTATTCTTATTATATTCATAGCTCTGCAGCCTATTATTGCACTCTAGCTAGTTTTCCCAATACTTTTCCCTGCCCTGATAGGCAAAAAGACAAAATACATTCCATGTCCCCTATCCTATCTTGGTTCTCCCTAGGAACCAAAGCTGAGACCAGCTCTTCGAGACATATTTTTATAAACAAAGTTTAGTTCCCATCTAAGGGAGGGGCAGGATTCAGAGAGGGTTGAACCAGGGGAAATTGCATCACCACTTATGACTCTAATTGGTGATTTTTGTCAATTTGCTAAATTTTTAAAACTGTAATCACCCCATGTGAGGGTGGGCATTTTGTGGATATTTTCCATATTTGCCCCTGGAGGCCTCCAATAAAGACTAATATTATCTCAAAAGTATGTTGTTTTATTTCTAGGTTCTTTTAGGCATCACTTTGAGCTTGCAGTTCCTTGCCTAGATGATATACATACAAAGATTACCTTTTTGGTGTACCACTGCAGAAGATTCTGGGTATCCCCTCAAATGGTACCTGAGTGCTCATTGCCTTTCACAACAGAAGTAAGACATTACAGGCATAATTGAAAGAGTGTTTTCCTCCCCCAAACTGGACACCAGCTCATTAAAATCAGGACAAAAGAATCCCCAAACCAAACACAGAGGCTTGAAACATTGCTGTGTTCTTTCCCATTTCAATTGGCAAGAGGGTGCTTTGGATCATATTGCACCATTTATCTACCACCTTCCTAAATACATGTGAAAATGTCTTCAAGGTTCAATTTGAATGTCCTACCCTCTGACTGGGTGTAGGACCAAAGCCTGCTACTCTGCAGTTTGCTTCACTCATCCTTTAATAATGATTTCCTATTTTTCCTTTTGATACTTCCCAGCATGAGCACAGAAACCCCAGCAACTCCGTGACCTTTGTAGAGTCAAGATGGAGGAAGAGTAGAAGAGAGTTTAGGAGAAGAGAGTTTAGAAGTGGGTTTGATCTACTCCACGAATACTGAGGAGACTGAAAAACAAACAGCTGTAAGAAAAGACAAAGGATGTCTGAGAACGGAAACCAATATGTTCTGAAAGCTGGGAGAGGTTAAACGTGATGAAGAGCCACAACAGCTGACAGGAGCTAGGAGTGGGAGGAGGGAACCCTCTTGTCACATGCACATTATCATTTTAAAATACTCACAGTAAGAACAACCAAACCTCCAAGTTTCATAACTTGTCATTTAGCTTAAGGAAGGAAGAAGAAGACAAGGAAAAAAGAAGAAAAAAAGAGATGAATAATAAAGACATCTCTGAATCACAGAGAACTGCAAGGTGACCTTCAAACAAAAAACTGGGGTGAGCAACCCATTTCTTGCCTTCAGATGTCATTTGTTTCCTAACTCGATTTTGCAAAAGAAGGACAAAAGACAGTTTCTTGAGCTGGATGCAGGAAGATGAACAGAACAAGGACTTTCTATTTGTACTTCTGTGTTTCTTCTTAAAAAGTAATAACAGTGAATAGTATGATCAGAAGTGACTGCCTGGAGGATTTTTTCTTTCTTTTATTGGAGCATGTCCCTCCCTGCTGAGTAAAAGATTCATGCAAATAAATGGAGGGTTTGCACCAAAGAAACCATACGAGGGAAACAGCAAAATTATTGCATGCCCATCAGTTCACACACAAGCACTGCCGAGTGCCTGGAGTACACAATCAAAAAAAGAGAACAGCACATTGTATTATCTTGAACTGGTTTAGCTTCTCTCTATCTTATGTAATCCTTATAATGATTGCTCATATTTACGAAACAAGTTTGATTTTTCACATAACCTTCCCTTGCACTTTTATCACAGTTCCTAGATCTCAGGAACCTCATGAGTGTCAAGAGCTTTGATGGCATTTAGGTGGGGAAATGGAGGTGCAGAAAGATGATGGCATTTGATTTATATCATCCATCCCATTAGGGAATAATGCTGCAATATCATTCAGACCTCCCAAATTCCACTCCCTTCTTTTGGAAATTTCTGTTGTTCTAAAATATATATGCATAAGAAGATATAAACTGTCATGTCTTAGGATATAAGTCAAGCACTGGGCGAGGGCAGTGGATAAGAAGGCATTTTTTTAATGAGCAAAATATGCCTACTATTACTGTGTACTATATGGATTCTTGCACACCCCTTTGAAGCATCTGGTGTTGGCTACAGTCAATAATTGGAAGCCAGTAATAAGATAATGATAAGAGTTTGACTGGTGCAACAGTTCCTGTGCATTCTGTACATGATGGCTTAAGCCACACCCTGAGGCTGTGATTTCTGCCAGTCTCACCATTAATATCTATGACACACTGTGGCTGCACTCTGCCATGCACTAGAGGAGGTATCTCCCAACTTGACAGCTGCTTCTACTTCTTGTAAGATCTTAAAAGCTGTAACTGTTTAACTAACATTTACACTATTTCAGCTTATGGGCTGGATTTTGACTTTTGTAGTCAGCTGGAGGGGAAATGTGGCAGTGAAAAACTTGGCCTGGCTTGACCAGAATCCTGTCTGGGATCCCCTGAGGAGAATATGTTTCCATGGCAGCTTTACTGTTTTTTCAGCTGGTGCAATAGCTGCTGTTGCTACATTAAGCCAGCTCTGCTGGTTTGTAAAGGTGAGCTGCCTCTCTGGATAGTTAGAAAAGTACCTGCTTCCCCACATACTTCTGTTACTCATCCCTCCCTCTGCCTGAGATGAACAAATATTTTTTTATCCTTTCTGTAGGAGATGACCTGCCACAGCTGTCATGCTGTTCATCTCTCAAGATTCTAACAGTCAGCTCTGACACAAAATGGCCTGCAGCTTTTACTGAGGGACTCAAGCTGGCCCAGTAAGGTCCCTTCTAAAAATGAGAATGATGTACATACATTTTAGATCTGAGCTCCACAGTGGCATTCATCCTCCCCTAGTTTTTTTTATGCTTTGTGTCATGCCCATGGTATCCAAAGATACTACAAAAAAAATACCTGATGAAGGGCTGAACTGCTTAGGATTGTCACAGTTGAGATCTATAGTCTGGGATCTTTACCTGGTATGAAGACCTCAATCTTTTATATGAAGAACCGAGCAAGGTTGTCCCCTTTGCAAACAGAGCCTTCACCTTTTACACAAGGCTGGATCAAACAGATGAGACAGAGTTGAAGCACTTTGTCTCTCAAATCCACATCTCACACCTCACTGCAGAAAGCCCTAAGGCCACTGATGACTGAGCAGCAGACATTCATCCTTCTAGCCTGCTGAAACTGTGCCAGATGAAATTAATGGGATTGTAAGCATTTAAACATGAATTACTCCTGCTCAACCAGCTAAAAACGTCCTTTATTAGACAGCTTCAGTTGCACCCCTCTTCTTAAGCTATAAACAAAGCACATCAAACTGAAGGCTGAACAGATCTATGTGGAGGCAGCAGCTTTTTGCCTGCTCAAGGCGACAGCCACTTCAGAAGAAGGAAGGAAGATGTATGCTTTACTGCACATGGATTCTGCAGTTCTGGAAATTATACAGCTATGGTACCTATATCACAGGGCAGGCCTGGGAAATGAACACATGATTAAGAGCTTTGAGAGCTCTACGTTAAAAAGAGACAAAGCAATGTTGCTGTGATTTCATTCATTCATGCATGCACTTCAACCCAGACTAATTCCCCAGGGTTAAAATGAAATAGTTTAAATCTAACAAGGGTAGAAACTCGTAGCCAGTTCCTAGGCTTCTCAAAGACATAAAAAGATGACATCCTTAACTTCCCTGGAGTTACTTGTCTCTTAAAAAAAAAAAAAAAAAAAAAAAGAAAAGAAGAAATTTAATTAATTCTTTACCTTCTTTCCATCATCCCTAGAAAATAAAACTTGTTCAAGGATAAAAATACACTAAGCTTTACTAAAACCAAGCACAGATTTTAAGCACCTACTTTAAAAGGACAAGTTGTTTGCATAACTGATGATATTATGAAACTTCAGACATTTCTTTCATAACTGACTAGGAACTGAACACATTAGACAGGCCTGTTTCACATCAGAAGCCACAAAGGCTCCCAAATCTGTATGCCTCTGGATTTTTCTTTGGACTCCATTGTTTATGGTTAAAAACCCAAAAGGGTCTGACCCATTTTAAAGGAAAGAAATCATATTTCTTTGGCTGCAAATGATACTCACTGCTAGCAGAAAAATAACTGGAGCTTAATCCTCTGGATGAAAGGAAATGCCCCAGCTCAAAGTCACAGCATACAATTCCCCACAAAAGTAGGAAAAAAATTAAAATACACCAGGTCTAGTCTGGCCCTGGCAAAGGTAGCAAATAGTTCTGTCAAAACCAGCTGATTTACATCTAAAAAGAGTAAGATGTTTTTGGTGGAAGATTTGGCAAAGCAGATTTGTACCTTTATTCTCAAATATTGCTTTATGGTGAAAAGTGTTGCACACAAAAATGAACAATAATCTGTCTTCAAAGTCCTTTTGAGAGATCTAGCTCATTCCAATTCCTCAGGGCAAAGCAAGACAAAGTGAAGTGGAATTGTTTCCATTTCACAGATGGGAAAGATGAGGCAACAAAGTAAAGGTTTAAACTAGGGGAGGGTTAGTGTTATTCCATTTTCAGATGTTCAGATTGCTGTCTCAGGCAACCGTCTTTTTGCATTTACATTTCACTTCAGGGTAAACATTTCTGTACTTCTTACCAATGAAGTACATGAGATCACTATACCTGCAACTCATTGAGCAACATGAGTGCATCAGTTGGTCTGAACATCAGAGATGTAAGCGAACAAGTTTGGATGAATATCTGCCCTTTTGCCAAGTATGCAGTGATCTTGTTTCTTAAAATAATTACTGTGGAGCCAATTTTTTTGCCAAGCCTTATAAGGCATGAAAACTCAGGACATCTTAGGTCTCTCTTCTGCTCAGATCACTGGGTTTTATCTACATTTCAACAATTCCCAACTCTTAACATGACTACAGACAATCTAAGACTGAACTTGTGGACTGCTGATTTTCCCTTGGAAACTCAATCACTTTTCTTTTTCTTGGCACTCTGCAATGAGTTGCTCTCTAAGGTTGCTCTCTAACCCTGTTACTGCTGGCCACCAAGCCTTACGCTTATTATCATGATAAGTCTCATTGGTTAAAGCAGCCTTCTCCTAATGGTTTTCACATATACTTTGTAGCCTGGCATAGTTCACCACTGCCTCATCCTGGTGCAAAATAACAGTGAAAACCTGACTTTTTTTTTGCACTGTGTGTGCCTGTTCTGTAGTGCTAGTACTTCCACAATGTCTATTAGGACCCCATTTCGTATTGGTCAAAGTGAGGTTGAGACATTACTGAAACAAGTCTCTCTGGTGATCACAGATCAACACAAAAGTAAGAAAGATTCCATCTAGCCATACCACCTATACATTACAGACCACACAATTACCCTGGTTACTCCTTGCATCAAGTTAAGTAAAGCTAAAATAAATCACATATTTTGCAAAAACCTCCTATCATGTCCCAAGGCAGCAAACCTCCAGGAACCAACTTGGTTTAATCTGTTAAATATTTGCCCCTTTATTGTAGCTTGTACTGGTCATATTTTAACTTCTGGTCATAGGGTTTGTTCTGTTTTTCTCATTGTGATGGGTACTTTACATGAGTAATTTATTTGTATACAGTACTCCAAAACTTCCATTTTATTGTATGACACTCCGAGTTCAATCAGTCTGTTTCAGTCTGTTGTCATGAAAAATCAATCTGTCCAGAAAAAAAAATTACAAAAAAGGATGTTAAATCATGACAGTCCAAGTAATTTCCTGTGGAAGAATGGTTAGAGAATAAGGGACATGTGAATCTACATCAGTTTGCAAGTGTAGAGTTAGCAAACTTTAAGACTCAGCTAAGCTGACAAGGTCACCATGCCCTTGTAGGAGAGCGTTATAACAACGAAGTTTTGTAGCTGATAAAGAGGGAAAAGAATGTTAACACTGATCCACAAGTGTAAGAAACTAAGAGGAGTTAATGTTTCTGTGAGTAGCGAATGATTAGCTTGCTTTTGCACTACGTATGAGCTTCATTATGAATTGTATAAAAGACATAACTAACGGAATAAAGTCGAGACTTACTGATCTCTCATACTGAGAGCGGTCTGTCTCCCGCTGACCCCAACAAATGGCGCCCGATCAGCAGGGACCTGAGAGGACCTGCAAGACTTAGTGGCCATGAAGCCACAGGAGAGAGAAGCCACGGGGGTCCGCGCAGGTGTTCGGGTCTTCTGGCGGCGTAGACGGTGATAAGCAGACAATAGAATCTGCCGCACCCCAGGCGACCTCAGCGGAGAGTCCTGGCCCATACGTGCTGCCGAAACCTCGCAAAGCTGCAACAGCGCTGACGGTATCAATGAAGAGGCAAGCAGCATATGATTTATTTACTTGCTTCCCAGAGAAGCGTTAGATTAAGGGAATAAATCTTTGTAAGGAGCTCCCTAATCCTTTTGCATATAAGACTTTTACATTTCGTGCCTTGAGCTGACCTGCTATGAAGAACTCTGCAAAACTCTGGCTAGAGAAAGCAAAACTTTACATTCTCGAGTGACAGAAGAAAAACAGCCACAGGAAAAGACTGAAAACATAGGAAAGGACTCTGAAACTCTGCATAAGAAAAGTGCTGTAAACTCGACTGAGAGAAGAGGAAACCGAAGGCGCCTCACGAACTCCTCCACTTGGACCTGCAGGATGGGACCAGGAAAGCTGTCAGAGAGATTTTACAGACACATATATGGGTGAGATGGTTCAGACATAAGATCACACAAAAGGCTTGTTCTCACAGAACAGCTGGGCATTTTCACAGCAAGCACACAAGATAAAGCGGCCTTGAAGCTACTGTCTTAACAGCAGACTGCAGAACTCCCACCAGAGTAGGGGGGGAGGGGAAAGATCACTCCTGAGAAGTTAGGAGAGACAAAAAACCTTTAGCCTGGGGGGTGCAGGGGATACGTTGCCTTTGCCTACCCCGGGCGGGGAGCACCGTGAGAGCCACAGAGGCTGCCGGGGGCAGACCGCGGGGGACCGGCGTGGAGATGTGCAGCACGGCAGTGACCGGGGCAGCGTGCGCGGTAGCGGTGGGCAGCGCCGGGACCGCGGCAAGCGGCGGCAGCAGCGCGGTGCGGTAACCAACAGCGCGGGCAGTGCGTGCGTCCAGCACGGACAGGCACAAGAGGCGCGGCGGGGACCGGGGTGCAGCGCGTGTGACTGGTGCAGGCGCGGCGGCTACAGAGCCAGCCGCGCAGGGAGAAAAGGAGAGAAAGCACTGAAAAACGTGGTGACCGCGGGAGCACGGGTGCCCCCCCCTCCGCGGACACGGCGAGGCTCAGGGAAAGCGAGAAAGTGCTTATCTCGGGTGCAAACATTGGCAGAGCCGTCCCAAAGCAGGAGCCGGGGGCGGGCCGTTGCCAGAGCAGAAGGTTTTTTTTTCACGTCTCCAAGGAGACGGGGACGGGGAGTGGCCAGGACTCAGAACACGAACGAGTTACGGTTGTCATAGAAACCACAGCGTTGCACAGCAGCGCCACCAGTGGTGGAACAGAAACATTGCAGCATTTTGGTCAATTTCATTTCAGATAATAACCTGGGGAAGAGAGTGTGTTTGTATCTTAACAGGTGCAGAACGGAAAATTAATTTGAACAAAAAGCATGAGACTTTGCTGAAAAAGAAACAGATGAGAAACAACCCCAAGAGAATAGAGACAAGAGCATGCAAATGTGAACCATACTGCTGCTGACATCACAGACTTTGGCCATCTTTTATATAAAGGATTGTAAACTGAATTTTATATAAAAATGCAATACAAATTGTTTTAGAAATCACAGAAATCACTACTGATCACAACATCCAAACAAGTTCCATTGCAATTGCCAAAAGAACTGTTGCTCATTTCTGAAGACAAATTTGGCTTGTCATTCCTCAGATGTTAAAGGTAATACAATGCAATATTGAAAAATAAAAACATAAAAGCAAAAGATCTGTTGATTAACATAATCAAAATTAGAGTGATAATTTTATCACATGGAAAAATAAAAAGTCCATAATTGTTCTTCTAACAAATGCAATGGCAAGAGCAGTGCTGAAACAATTGGATGCTGTGTTCAACCAATTTGAGATTTTCATACACATGGAAAAAGTTTCTAAAATTAAGTTTGTATGTATTAATAGATATTGTAATTCTTTTAATGTTTTATATCTATTGTAAAGTGGCATATTATAGTTAGTTTAGAATAGAGTTTAACCTTTTAATATAGATAATAGTTATTAAAGTAAAATTTAATTAAGTAAGGCATAAAATAGTAAAGCATTTATCCTTTTATTGATAATAGAGAGTTGAATAATTTTAAAATGTATAACATGTAAAATTAGCAATGCTATGATAGTTGCCCAAAAAAAAACCAGGGGAAGTGTGGAAGAATGGTTAGAGAATAAGGGACATGTGAATCTACGTCAGTTTGCAAGTGTAGAGTTAGCAAACTTTAAGACTCAGCTAAGCTGACAAGGTCACCATGCCCTTGTAGGAGAGCGTTATAACAACAACGAAATTTTGTAGCTGATAAAGAGGGAAAAGAATGTTAACACTGATCCACAAGTGTAAGAAACTAAGAGGAGTTAATGTTTCTGTGAGTAGCGAATGATTAGCTTGCTTTTGCACTACATATGAGCTTCATTATGAATTGTATAAAAGACATAACTAACGGAATAAAGTCGAGACTTACTGATCTCTCATACTGAGAGCGGTCTGTCTCCCGCTGACCCCAACAATTTCCTTTCCAGCTATAGCTCTGTTGACATTAACTGCAACATTAGCAGCTATGAATTTGGTTTGTCATGTACACTCCATGCAAAGAAGAAAAAAATAGAGAAGTTAAATATTTACTCTCCAACAGCTTATTTTTTGCAAGTGTATTTTTAACTAAAGTTATCTAAAACCATTCCAAATCATTTTTTCAAGGCAACTGATCTTTGCAGAATCAGGAGATTGTGTTTGCTTAAGCATGTCTGTGGAGTCAAAAGAAAATAAATAGAAAATCAACAAAATTTTTAAAAAAACAAACCAAAACAACACTCATCATTATTTTATTAACCACAATTGTAAGGTTAGAAAAAAACCTGCTCCATTAGCTTCCAAGTCATCAGACACAGGACTCCAAAGCCCATTTTGTACTTCTGCTGAATTTCAGCATCTACTGATACTGTGTGACATCATGCAAAGTAGACCGGACTGTGAGTTTTTTAAATGGCAACCTGAGCGAATCATGCTTTTGGTTATTAACAAATACCATACCCCAGCATCAGTTAAAACTTTCCACTACATGCTTGAGGTGACTGAATAATAAAAAAATTATCTGTGGGAAGTTTTGATGCTGGCATATGCCATCTAGTTAGCTTTTTGAAGGAGGAAGTGAGAAGATGTATGGTAGATTTGCCAAACTAGCTTAAAATAAAAGAAAAATATTTTAAAAAGAGAGAAAAGTCTTTCCATCTTCACTTTCTTATGCAGATACCTATAATTAGGCTTTTACTTGTACAGAGAGGTGGCAAAATAAACAGGACTTGCTGTAAGAACATCCCTTAACTTCAGTTTAGGTACTCAATGTGCTAAAGCTCTCTGTAAGAAGGTTTACTTTTAAGTGCCTAAAAAGGATTGAAGTGACTGTCTAGGAAACAGTCATCCTGATTTGGACATCTCTGGCAAGGCAAAAGCAAGAGGATAATGGGATGTCTGAAATGGGTTAATTTCCTGGCTGGATCAAATTCCAGACTGATCTAATATAAGTGGCCAAAGAATAGAAAAAGGGACTAATGTGGTACTGTTTGCTATGGGTAGCATAAGAAATAATGTAATTAAACTGAATTGAAGAAAATATAGATGAGACATTAAAAGAAAAAAGAATAGTGCCATGTCAGTGCAGGTTTCCTGAAGGACTCCTCATCACTGGCCATGCATAGGAGCAAATTAGAAGAATGTGTGTTGAATGGTTGTCTTAGGTTACAATGTAAGATGTAACCAAAAGTATGTATTCTATTACCATCTATGTAAGCCGTTAAAAACAGGTGGGGCAGTGTTCTTTATCTCTTCCATGACTTATCCCTGATAACTCCCCCCTGGGTGGGATATCTTCTGTTAATGGGCCATCAACTCTCACTGCATGACTCATAAAATTACATCATCCCATTGTGAGATCCTTTGCCCAGGGGGAGGAACCAGGCATTCCTACATGGATATAATCTGAGATTTGGAACACCACAAGCAGCCTTGCCTACTGGATTCTCAGAGGACAAGAACTACATAACCACCACTGGACCTTCAGAGAAATAGCCAACCCTTCTGCAGGATCATCACTTCAACAGAACCGCATCTGTCACTTCAACAGGACTGCAGCCACCATTTAATGGGACTGCTACCATTACCCTGACCAACAGGGTGTCAGGTTGTATCCTGACTCTGACAGTTTAAGCCAGTGTTTCTGTATTATTGCCTTTATCTTACTTTTCCTAATAAATTGCAATTCTGACTTGGGAACTCCCACTGTTTTGCTTTCAAACTGATACAATGGCTCAAGGTAGAGCTGGCCCTGCCTTAAGGAGAATTGATTCAGTGGCCTCTCAAGCTTGATCTGGTAAGGCATCTGTCATACATAGCTTCAGAGAGAAAGTATCCTCTAAAGGTGACAAGTGCCAGTACTAGACATACTTCACTCCTCATGATCATACCTTTGGTATTACAGTGACCCTATATTCTTAGTAGATAAGGATGGGATTTGTTGCCCCTAATTTAGAAGACTATACCTACACAAATAGAGGAGAGGAGAGGAGAGGAGAGGAGAGGAGAGGAGAGGAGAGGAGAGGAGAGGAGAGGAGAGGAGAGGAGAGGAGAGGAGAGGAGAGGAGAGGAGAGGAGAGGAGAGGAGAGGAGAGGAGAGGAGGTAAGGTGCTTTGCCTGAGGCGATATGGCACAGTAAAAGCAGAGATGGAGGTGTAACCTTGGGGCCAAGTTTTGTCTAAAGTCAGGAGCTTTCCTCCTCCAAGACCACTGAAAGCTGGACATTGGTGATGCAGGGAACTTTGATTCCTGTCTGTTTGATGCAAAATGAAAAAATCCAATATCCTCATGTCCTTCAAATGCCCTTTGGATCTTTTTCTCCATTACCCAATGCTGCTTGTGCCCACTTTCAGTACTTAAACACCCAAAGGAAAAGCCAGAATAAAACAAAGACCTCTGGATAAAGCAACATCTGTCACATACATGGGCAATCATTCACAGAGCACTGAGGTGGTCATGATGCCATATTACGAACTGCAGGACACATTGGCTATTCTAGACATCAGATGTCTGGGACAAAAAGAACCCTTAAATAATTGCTAAATAATAACCACTAACAATTAAGCTGTCATAAGACAGAGGAAAGAATAATGATAATTTCCTGTTTACAGTAGGAGGCCCTCCCATTTCTTATGTCCTGGACTCAGTTCATGAACACCTTTCTTGTCCACAGGTTTTTCTTATCTTATTTAACTTGCATGAAAGAGAAACACTATTTCAGTCCCAAGGAAGTCTTCCTCAGGAAATTAAGAGTATCTCTTTCTGCATTCAGGTTGGGGGGTAGAAAAAGAAAAAAAAAAAGCCTGACTGAAATTTTAACAGTTGGTGTGGAAATATCCACATAAGAACCCTAGACCCTTGTTTTTTTCAGCTATAGCAAATTTTCCCTGCTGGGAAACCCTTGAGCCCGTCCATCTGCTGTACAGTACGGTGAACACTATTGCAACAGCACTTTAACAATAACTGTGCTCTTTTGAACCTTCTCATTCAAGTCACTCCATTGATTACTCTGAAAAATGTAGACTTGTATTATTTGATTGGCATTTAATCCCCTCAAATATTTTTCAGTAGCCACCTTTAATTGCAAGGAAAACATGTCAAGTGATGCATGCATTGAAGAGGTTACTCTCATATCTCTTTTCTTTCCTGCTTAATGATGAATTTGAATCACTTTTCAGTTTCTTAATTCTATAATCCTGGAAGGAATTTTCTCTCTTCCAAACCCTGGGGTTAGTAGGTTTATGCTTAGAACAGTACACCCTGAAGATCTTTCAGCAGTGTCTTTCAAGAGGAGTCTCAAATACTGGCGCTCCTCAACTGTGTGGTCAGCGTGTAATCCAGCCTCCCCAAAAACACCTTGTCTAAGTAGTTCAGGGACCAACTTCACTATGGGAGGTGTGGGGATGACACAACACAGTAGCCATGAGGTGTTCAGAGAACCAAGCTTTGTCAGGTGATACAAACGCATGGTGTCAATCCGGACAGTTTTACCAACACGTTCACCAAGGGCCACCTTCCTAATGCTGCATCCTTGCACCTTACTGCCTCCCATTCCACAGGAAGACTGAAGAATGATGGACACATCTGTACAAGTGCTCTTGTTGGAAAGGTTGGCCTGAACCTGTTGGCTCTATGGTCTTTGCCCTGGAGGAAGCTGGGTACATTTTCAACATGCGACACTCTTCCCTGTGAGCATGGTGTACTCACTGCACAACTTCAGACTTGTTTAGTTTTGTTTGAAGAAAAACCTTTGTTGTCACAATAAGACAACTTTTTTTTCAATAAAACCAAAGTCCACGATTTTTTCCCTCCTGGTTTTCCTGTAGTATCAAGGAACTCAAATGATACATGAAGTACAAATTTTCTACCTTGTCTTTCCAGGCTGTTGTTTCTCAAGGGGTGGCCTGTGGATCTTTAGGGATCCATAAAATGTCAAAAATTATGCATGAAACAGCTGTCCATGAATAAAACCACAGTAACAAATTATGTTTTATGCTATAGTAGCAACACTAAGAAACAACTAGGAAACCTGAACAACCCTACATGTATCTGTCATGCTCAGATTAGACACCATCAGAGAGCTCAGTTGAAATGGATAAAGAGGAGTACACAAGAAACGTTGATGTGAATACAGATACAACATTGATACAGTGCACATAGTAAGTGTGGAGAGGCTTTGCCTATGTTAAGGAGACATAAGAGGCTTCTCTCACAGGATCCCCTGTTCTGTTATGCTCCCTCAGTTAGCCCTGTTAATCCCCTCTCCATCCCTGTGTCCCTCAGTCACTCCCTCCCAATTTCCCCATTGGCTCACATACCCCAACCCCACCTTTGTAATGCCCCATGCCCCCTGACAATTGGTCCCTGATGCTCTCCCAGCCCCTAGTACCCATATACATGAACCTGGACCCTTCCCATGAGTCTTGCCTTTTACCCTGGACTGTCTGCGTGCATGGCTGGAATAAACATCTCTGTGAACCCATAGAAAGGCCCTTCCTGCTTCTCTTTACCATCACCATATTAACAGCTATCCCGGTCACAACAAGTAAGGACATTGGGGCATGAGGGTGTTACTTGCACATCATCTCAGGGAACTGAAAATTGAAGACCAATATTTTAGTGCTGGATCAGCCTGAAAGCCTGGTCCATCTTCAAGTTCTTGTACATTTTAGTGCAGCTCTGATGATCAGTTTTATCTGACAATTGACAAATTTGCTAACACCTTAATCATAGCTTAACTGGCAGAAGATGATGGAAAATTATGTCATACTGTGATGCATGACTGCTGCTTTCCATTGCAGTGATGGACTCCAGTATCTATTTTATACAAAGAAAAAACATTTCATGTTGCTCCTTCTACAGGGGTAATGACTATGTTGCTTGCCTGGCTGAAGCACCATATAAAAAGCAGGAGCATAAATTAGAAATCTATCATTGATGCAAAGAAATTGCATTATATTTTCCAAAATTCCTGACTTATTTCACCATAACTTGCATTAAGGGAACACAAATTTTCTACCTTCAGAAGATTGTTGACATAAAACTGACTGAAGGAACGCATCTCTAGGAATATTTTGCAGTGTATATGGCAAGCTGCAGCTACATGACAGTAACAGATGAGATTCATTCTGATGTTCTCTCTTGGAGAAAAGTTTCATTAGAGCAATGTGTGAGTTAACACAGGTAGGCAATTGGAACAACCACAAACCCACAGCTGAAATACAAAGCATAAATTTATTTCATGACCTCGCTAACCGAAGAATTCCAATGCAACACCCAGGTGGAGACACACAAGCAGGAATGCAGACACCATTAGGCTCAGTCCATGCTAGTGGGCGGCAGGGCTGCTGTTTGTATGCATTTATCAAGGGCCTCTGCACGCATAGTTTAGCACCATGCTGTGATATCCTCTGTGCTTTTTATGATCTCTGAGCTTTGATCTTCTCTCTTATAACAGGGAGCTCAAGCATGTCTGGAAGAGTGTTTCCAAGTCTCTTAAAACACCTATGTTATCTCTACACAGAAATTCTACTTCTCATAACAGAGGATAAACAGCAGTAGGCATAATATATAGGTGTCTTGGTTTGGAAAGACAGGGGTATCTGCTAGGGAACCAAAAAAAGGAATGGAAACTTCCCTTGGACTTGTTATAATCTTAAAATTGAAGGGGGGTCTCAGGCAACAATGTGAGGGTAGGAATAACAGTTCTTTACTAGTTAGTCTAACAAGGTAAATTAACAATAATAACTATAATATTGACAACAAACAGAACTAGAGAAGAAAAGGAAAAAAACCCAAAAACCCAGTTACAGTTTTCCTCTGGCACCCCCCACCCCCCTCAGTACCGTTACAAGCTACTAGAGCCAGCAGCAGTCCTGGGAGGATGAGATGTATCCGAGGCTTAGCAGTGTCTGGAGCTGTTGGAAGTGTCCTGGCTGGGCAGGGGCTGCAGAACACAGCATGGGGAGACCTCGAACAAAACTGAAGAAGCTGTGGATGCAGGGCAGGGAGAAGGAGCTCCTGGCAGGGCAGGGAGAGAACAGGTTCTCAAAATCCCGGGGGACACACGAAGAGATGGTGGTCCGACCGAGCTCCAGGTGGGATGGTGAGAGCTCTCTGCCGCGCCGAGATGAGCAGCTCCTGGCCGTTCTCCCGAGAGCAGAAAACTGCCCAGAGCGAAGTGAAGACGGTGCCTCTCTGTCTCTGCCTTAGCTGCTTTCCTTTGTTTGTTCCTAAGCACCCATGAGCACTGAAAAGCACCCAGCACTTAGCTTCTTAGCAACTTCTGGGAAAAAATTCTATAGGGAAGCACCCCAACCCCCAACAATAGGGTTTCCCACACTGATATTCTCTAGGCCTTGGCATTCCCAGCAAGGTCATTTGAGTAAATCTACCATACTCCTTGCCATTCTTCTGCTTTTAACCCTTTCCTCCCAACAAGCAGACAGGACCAACAGTTTCTATCCAGAATTTTTATGTACATAGTGCTGCCCTCATCTCAAGATTGAAAAGTAGCTGGGCAAGTTTATTGAACAAAGCCCATTAAAACCCCTAGGTTTCCCAGGTTTGCAGAAAGGTGAGCAAAGTCACATGCAAGTTGACACTTGCTACAGGTCACACGTCAGTTCAGGGCTGGATCTAGTGACAGTATCTAGGAAAAGAGCTGAAGGAACAGTATATTTGTTTTTGGAAAATCTATATAAAATAGCTCAGGGAGTGTATTTTCTCATATTCTAGGTGAAAAAAATGTCCAATTCTTTTTATGATCTCATTTATGTTTCCTCTCTTTCATCCTTCCTCCCCTCTCCATCTGTCTCAATATAAAGTATGCCTTTCAAGAGAATAATTTAAAATAATTCCCTGGAAAATAGCAGCACTTCATGCTTTCCAGAGTTCCTATCTCTATTTTTAGAGTCAAAATTATTGGGTGAATTTAGTCCTAATGTACGAACCATTTATTTGAGCAACGCCATACTTTTTTTTCACAAATTTTCTGAAAAAATAAATTTTAAAAAGTAATCACCAGTCCTTACCAAGAAACCGCATACCCATGCCTTTCTTGCACTCTTGCTGCCTTTGTCGTTGTAATAGTTGCATTATCACCTGTGACCCCAATGCTTACATGGCATGTCAAAGCCCTGTAAGGACTATTATCCCCTATCAAAAAAGTAGAAGAAAGTGAAATTCACTGCAACAAGGAACTGGTGAGCTTGTGATGGGACAAAATAAGCACTCTAGAGACAGACCCCTGGGAAGATGGCTCACCTCCAGCAGCATAGACCAAGGGCTTTTCTGTGGCTAGGCAAGTTTTTTGTGCAAAGACACAGACCCAACAAAGATAACCTGGGAAGGCAATGTCACAGAAGCTGTAATCTTAACAGAATGAACTGGAGACTTCAGCTTGTGGGTTTGTTGCCTCTGGAGGGTATTTGAAGAGGAGACATGAGAAGGGGTACAAATGTGTCCCCCTGGCATGGGTGTATTTAGAGCCAGTACTGTGCATGGGAGTGCAGGGGTGAAGAGGAAGGGGATGGCCCCTGCCACATCTCTGCTTTCTGCAGTGCACATATAGGTGAATTAATAAGAAGAAAGGAGTCCAGCTACTGGAAATGCCTTTCTCTGTTCTTGCCATGATTTTCATTATTGAAGGACTCCCTATTTATAAGATCACAGATATGCTAAATAATAATAATAAAACCTAACCATTCTTATAAACACATATTTTGGGGTTGTTTTTAATCTACAACAAAACCTGGAGACCCCTCTACCCTCAGCAATCCCTCCATTCATCCCCAGCCTCCCCTCTCCTTGGACAGCAGGACCACCATAAGCAATGGAGCAGGACTAAAGCCCAAGGGGGTTGTCAGGGCACAGCACTCAGTGTGCCACTGAGATAATATGCTTAAAGGAGGAGGTCAGGGAATACTTAAATATGCTGACCTGTAGTCCTAGTAAAGCATCTGGAAGATCTGATGCTCTCCCCATAATAAACTGTGGTTCATTTATTACTACTTTGCATATGAACCTAGAAATGAATTAAGCTCCTAGCTGTGACTCACCCCATTCTCTATCACCAGAGATACCAACCTCCTACACTCAGGTAATTGCAACAATGACACCTACTTTTCACAGAATCACAGAATATTTTGAGTAGGAAGGGACCTATCAGGATCATCAAATCCATTTCCTTCTCCTGCACAGGAAACTGCAAGTATCACACCGTATGCCTGAGAGCATTGTCCAAATGCTTCCTGAACTCAGACAAGCTTGGTTCTGTAACCACTGCCCTGGGAAGCTTGTTCCAGTGCTCAACCACCCTCTGGGTGAAGAACCTTTTCCTGATATCTGACCTAAACCTCCCCTGACTCAGCTTCATGCTGTTCCCTCCAGTCTAATCATTGGTCACCTGAGAGAAGAGATCAGTGTCTGCCCCTCCTCTTCCCCTCATGAGGAAGTTTTAGACTGCAATGAGGTCTCCCCTCATTCTCCTCCAGTCTGAATAGACCAAGTGATCTCAGCCGCTGCTCATACAGCTTCCCCTCCAGGCCCTTTGGAATCTCTCTAATAGCTTTATATCTTTCTTATATTGTGGTGCACAGAACTACACACAATATTCAGGGTGACGCCGCCCGCGTGCAAAGCAGAACAGGACAATCACCTCCCTTGCTTGGCTGGCAATGCTGTGCCTGATGCACCCCAGGATGCTGTTGGCCCTCCTGGCTGCATGGGCACACTGCTGACTCATATTCAACTAGCCATCCACCAGCACCCCCAGGTCCCTTTCTGCAGCACTGCTTTCCAGTGTCTCATTCACCAGTCTGTACGTCCATCCAGAGTTGCCTCATCCCAGGTGCAGAATCCAGCACTTGTCCTTGTTGAACTTCATACAGCTGGCGATTGCTCAGCCCTCTCATTTGTCGAGGTCCCTCTGCAGGGCCTCCGTATCTTCAAGGGAGCCTACAGCTCCTCCTAGTTTTGTATCATCTGTGAAAATGCTCAGGATCCCTTCCAGTCTTGTATCCAAGTCATTTATGAAGATGTTGAAGAGCACAGGGCAAAAAGATGGAGCCCTGCAGAACCCCACTAGGGACCAGTTGCCAGCCTGATGTCACCCCAGTCACTAGAACCCTTTGTGCCCAACCTGTGAGCCAGTTGCTCACCCATTGCATCATGTGTTTATCCAGCTGTGTGCTGGATATTTTCTCCAGAAGGATCCTGGGAGAGACAGTATCAAAAGCTTTACTGGAATCCAGAAAGATTACATCCACTGGGTTCCCTCAATCAGCTAGGTTGGTTACCTTGTCATAAAAGGAAATGAGGTTTGATAAGCAGGACTTTCTCCTCATGAAGACGTGATGGCTGTGACCGATGACCATGTTGTCTCTCAGGTGTTTTCCAATACCTCCCAGAATAATCTTCTCCATAACTTTACCAGGCACTGAAGTGAGACTGACAGGCCTGTATTTTCTGGGGTCATTCTTGCCCTTCTTGAAAATCGGGACATTTGCCAGCTTCCAGTCAGGTGGGACCTCTCTGGATTACCAAGACCACTCAAAAAATCATTGAGAGAGGCCTCATGATGACATTATCCAGCTCTTTGAGGATTCTTTGATGAATCCCATCAGGCCCCATAGATTTGTAGGGATCCATCTGGAGCAGCAGATCCCACATAACTACAGGCTCAACTGGGAGTTGATCATTCTTGTAGCCATGGTCCTTCTACTCAGGGCACTGAGACCCCCTTAGCCCATCATCAGTGTTGAAGAGAGGCAAAGAATGCATTAAACATCTCTGCCTTGTCTATGTCCCTGTTTGTGAGGTGACCATTCTCATCCTGTAATGGGCCGATGTAATTTCCGCAATGCCTTTTGCTATTAACATGTTGAAAAAAAGCTCCTTTTATTGTTCCCCACAGCTTTGTCCAGATTCAACTCCAACTGAGCTTTGGCTGCACAAATTTTCTCCCTACAGTGTCAAGCAGTATCTCTGTATTCCTTCCTTACCACTTGACCTTGCTTCCACTGGGCATACACCTTCCCTTTTTGTCACACATTCAAAAGAAGATTCCTGATCAGTTGAGCCAGTCTTATGCATTGTCTGCTGGACTTCCAGCATTTGGGAATTGCCTGTTCCTGTGGGTGGGAAAATGACTGGGGACCCTGTGGACAGGTAACTGGGGATCCAATTAGAGAAAACTAAGGAGTTACATTAACATCTTAACAGGAGTTATAACAGTAAGGAAATTTTAGGGTAAATCACAGTTGCTGCTCCCTGAATGGAATGCGGTTGGCATGACTTGAAATCTATTCCATGATGATTCCCCCCACACACACCTGCTAAGGGGGATGGAATGGAGAGTGGAGCAGAATGGAGAAACTGCAGCCAGGCTCTGCAGAAATCCTTTCAGGGAAGGAAGGTCGATGGTACTTTGCAGCCAATAAACTGCATAGCACCTGTCAACTAGGTGAGAGAGGAGATGTCCTGCTGCTGAGCCAGCAAGTGTGGCAAAATTCCTCTCCTTGGATGAACTTGCTTCATTAAAACCTAATAATAATATTAATGTACACCTCCATCACAGAGTTACCTGTCCCCAAGGTATGACCACTCTCCAGTGGGCATTCACTCTATAATCTTTTGACTGTATCTTCAAAAGCAAAGTGAGAAAATTTTGCACCAATCAGTAATAAAGGTATGTACGACTACAGTTACTCAAGCTCCACCTAAACACAAACAGGTAGTATAAAAATAACTCGAGAGTGGGGGGAAAGTTAGGGAAGACTCCATTGTAACTGATGGGATCAGTCAATGTGCTGAACCTGTCTTCTTCCCTGTAGAGACGCCTGTTGGGTAAGAATCATACTTTATGCATGCTGAACATTTTATTAAGTGTTAGAGCTTGTCTGTAGATTGCTTCAAGTATATTTTTGCAGTCAGACCCTATCACCAACAACCTTCGAACCTTAACCTGTCACAATTTTATATTAATAAAGAGTGTTATTCCATAAACTGTTAGTGTGAATCCTTTGCAGACACTGGCAGTAGCCGGCAGCAGGGAACACGCTCTAATAAAGAGGAAGACCTGCTGAGGGGTCTCCCTTATGCTCTTGGTTCCCTAAGTCAGTTGGACCACCCTCCAATCCAGCAGGACTGCTCTGTGAAGGATCCTCCTAACAGGACACTGACAGAGTGGTCGGGCACAAGGGCCTCAACTTTCCTGTGACACTTACAGACACATTAAACACTAAGGGTCCAGAAAATCCCCCCACACTAAGGTGTGAGGAAGCCTTCCCTTTTCATGTGACACTGTGCCCTTAGGAGGTGGTACTTAAAAAGTGACCATCACTGATGGACTCCAGCACCTTCAAAAGTATTTTCCCAGGGGACCTTATTTACTAATTCCCTGAGCATCCTGAAGTCTGCTCTCCTCATGTCCAGGGTTGAATTTTTGCTGGCACTTTTCCTGTTGTCAGCAGAGGTTCTAAACTCAATTGTTTTGTGATGTCTGTGGCCAACATGGCCATGAATCACTGCTTCACTCTCTCTGTTAACAGGCAATAAATTAAGGAGGGCATCTTTCCAAATCAGCTCCCTTAGTACCTGTATCATGAAGTTCACATCCAAGTGTTTTAGGAATCTTCTGGACCTCTTTCTGCCAGCTGTATGGTGTTTCCAGTTAATATCCAGCAAGTCGAACTCTCCCATAAGGACAAGGGCAGTTGACTTGGAAGCGTTCCTTAGTTCGTCAAAGAATAATTTGTCGACGTCATGTTCCTGGCTAAGAGGTCTATAGTAGACTCCCACAATGGCATCCACAATATTTGTTTGTCCCTTGATTCTTACCCAGAGACTGTACCGTTGTCAACTGTGAGCTCCATACATACCCTTGTATTACATACAGTGTCACCCATCCACCTCTTCTACCCTCTCTATCCCTCCGGAATAGTCTGGAACTATCCAACAGAGCACTCCAGTCACAAGACTCATCCCACCAGCTTTCACTAATGCCAATGATGTCAAATATCTGGGACTGGACTAAAGCCTTGAGCTCTGCTTTTTTTGTTCTTCATGCTGCGTGCATTAATGTAGAAACATTTCAGGTGTGGTATATTATATCCAACACCTCATGAAGCAGATTGAGGGATCCCATTAGTGCTCATTTCCTCAAGTTTTAGCACACCATCCTATCACTCATCACTGGCAAGCCTGTTTTTTCCCTTTCCCCCTTACAAACTATTTTAAAGCTCTACCAACAAGCTTTCAATGACTTTTATCAACATCTAAGAAGGCACAAAACTAAATTAGCAGATTTTGTCACAAGTTTTTTTCCTGTGGCAGCCACAAAACCACACATGGCAAAATCTTCTTACAAAACTATTGCAAATTCATAAAAAGGACAGCTGGCCTTTCAGAACACACTCTTCTATAATTTTTTTTTCATATTATGAGGGAGGATGATTTGAGTTTCCAAACATCTTTTAACAATTCAGCAGGATGAGGACCAAACAGCTGGCAGTCATGCAGCCTGCCACTGGGCTCCTCTAAAGAGAGGAAAACCTTTCTTAGCTTGTGTTGATGCCTAGAGAGGCTACCTAGAACAGAGGCTAGACAGTGTTAAAGGAATAAAGTAGGTATTTATTAAAAGGCCTCAAAGGATACACCTTGGGCAGTACAAGAGCCCGGCCGTGGCTCCACCCAAGATAGATACCAAGTCAAGAGTGTCTTAGTTTTGGTTTGTCAATTTGAAATTTCCCAATCAAGAAAAAAGCAGGCTTAAACTTAAAAGGAATAAAACTTTATTAACTAACACTAAAAGGGAAACCCCCCCCCCCAAGAATCAGAATGAAACCTTCAAAAAGCTTTCCCTCCCCCCCCCCACTAACTATTCACTTTCTTACTCCAATATTAAAAGACAAAACTTGGGATTCTCAGTCAGTTATCACCCTTAAAATAATAATTTCTCAATTCATCAAGGAGAAAGGAGTCTGTCTTGAATACCATAGAGATTTTCACAAGATACTAGTTTTCTTGCTCTCACACTTCACAAATGGCCCACCCGAAGGAAGAAATATTGCCATTGTGAAGTCCCTCCCATGAGACAGCCTTCTACAGCCACTCATGGGCTGTATCAGTTTATTAGGGTACAGTTTAAGGATGCTTCTTCTAGTATAAAATGAGTTCTCTTCATCTCAAGAAACAGAGGTCATCTTCTCTCAATGGGCAGAGGGTATCATCTCCCACTTTCTCAGTCTTCCTCTGTTTAATTTCTCTAGCATCTCACAAATACATCAACTCACAACTATGACTAGAACTTTGCATCCCCCTAAAAAACACTCCATAGGTTACAGGGTATTTAGTCCATTCTTTATGGCCTCACAAGAGAAGTCCAACTTAACCAGGCCACTCCTTTAATCTTCCTTTCCATTTGAGATTCTCTTTTCACTTTCTCTGACCTTAGGTCTCACACTGTGTCTTTTTACATTTCATCTGGTCTCCTCTTTCTTTCTCTGGGTAAGATTCATGCTTTGGAAGTTTCATCTGGTTAGGAAAAAAGTTAACACAGGCTGCAGCCAGGATAAGGCAGTCATGTGATGCATTGCAGTTGTGCTGGAGCTGGGCCAGGATTTCAAGGCCTGGCTGCTGCCTTCAAATCCAGCTGTGCTGAGAGAGGGAGACTAGGAACTTTTCTTCAGCCCAGTCAGGCTTCAGATGTCTCATGCCAGGGCTGATCACCTCTTTTCTCTGCCTGGCAGATGCTGGGCTTGACTCAGCCCTCAGTTTGCTGCGTGGGCCATCCTGGATTAGCAGATCTCAACAGCCAGGACTCTACTGAGCCTTCTTTCCCCCCCCCCCCCCCCCCCCGCCTTCCCCCCACATGCCTCTCCTTCTTTTTTGCCTGCCGGGGGTGCCAGGGGAGGGTAGGGGGAACCTTGGCCCGGCTCGGCCATGGAAAACAGCTGGGATAAGGTTCTCAACTCACCCCACCGGAAACCAGAAGAAAGCTATTTTGAAATCTCACCTCAATATGTGTATTCTCTAGAAGGGTATCCACCCTTTTCATTGGTTTAATCAGGTGTCAATATTACAAAATTGTCCAATCAGGACTAAACCATGACAGTGAGTTTTCACACTTTTATAAGTTTTGGTCCATTTACATATTGAGATTAATTGCCCAATTACAGCTTTGGGTGATGAAGTGCCATCCTCCCAGATTGCTCTCTTCAATTTGACATTTTTTATACTTTTTAGGCCCGAAGCTGCAATGATGTCCTTGGATCTCAGGCTGGAAAAGGATTGTTTTGTCTAACTAAACTATGAAGAGAACTTGCTAACACTTTATATGAAGTTCAGAGTTACATTCTAATGCAGTACAGAATCTGAAAAATATGAAAGCTAAAACTTAAGGCATCAGTGTGAGTCCAACAGGACAGAGACATTTTCTGTCTACTGATATATCAGAGATTTAATAACCAGGGGATTAGAAAGTTATTTAGGCTCATTTTCACTCTGAGAGTCTGAGAGAAGAGGGTATGAATAAATTTAGGGTATAGACTGGAAGAAGAAGTGGGAACAACCAACTGAATGAAGGTTAAAATTGAATTTAAAAGATTTGTGTTGAGAGGATTACAGGACATGGGGGATGCACTCACTGTGTGCTGGATATGACAACCTAAGAGGCCCCATCCAGCTTTACACTGACCTGATCCAACCTTTGTGCAAACATCATTCAGATAGTACAGATAGCCATAGTGGTGGTTAGGATATCTAGTGTACATGGCTCTCTCCTGTGCCCAGAACTCTGTTTCAGCTGTATAGGGAGCTTGGAAGTCCAGTTGGGACTAGATGTCCACATTCTTAGGACAGGTCATGGTAGGGTGATAACTGCACCCTTTTTCATCCCTGTTTTCTCCAATCTATTTTCCCCTGTAGTCCTGAATTTGAATGGCTTTCCTCATCCATTAGCATCAACTCTTTTTGGTTCTTCCAGAAGATGAAATTGAATTTGTTGGTGATGTAAAGCATGATAGCTCCACTCTGTCCATGGGGTTATGCGAATGTAAAACTCTCAGGAGATCAGTCAGGCCTTCAGATATGGCAGACAGTAATGGCTGAAGTTCATTCAAATACTGTAGTTTCCCCTTGTCTGGTTAATCAAAATGTGCTAGACTGCCTTATCCCTGATGCTCAATGGTCATGGGACAAAGAGAAAAACAATGTAATGAAAGCACTGTCTTAGAGACAAACCATCATTTTCTTCTAATAAAAAAATCATTTTTGCTAGTAAGGTAAATCAAGTCAGCCTCTTAGACTTTTTATTGTTTTTTATTTTTTTTTCCAACTGAAAAAAAAGTAGCTACAAGTTAAATAAAATGGTAGTTTTTAAGGGGCTGGAATTTGGGAAGGAGCAGAGGTTTTTCACAACTCATTCTTAAGCAGAAGTAGTGGCATGCACCTTTAACATTTGGATGCCAAACTAGCAGCAAGCAACTTCAACAGCACCTTTATGTCTCCTTTTCTATTTATACATTACACAAAACTATTTTTCCTGGGTTTAATTGCACATCAAAGGACCACCCCTCTAACCACACATTTGCTACTGAAGGAGACACCAGTAATAAGGCTCATTTCAGTCTTTCAGAGATGCAGTGACAGATCTTTGATAGCATTCAGGGGTCTCAGAGTCCATGAACACATCCTTAAAAATGGAATATAGCCTCCTATTCATTCAGAGATGTGAAAAAGGAATGTCCTACTTAACTTGTGGACAAATATATTTATCTTGGCGAAAATGGATTTTGAAGGACCGTTCCAGGATTACAGGAACATAAAAATCACAACATTAAAATTAATTACATTGAACACACACTGAGTGTTCACTGACTTGGTAAATAAATAGAAATGCCTACACCTTTATATTCCCATCGTAACAGAGAGGTGAGCACTGCAAATTACCTCAGCTGGCTTAAAGCCATTTCCCCAGCACAGAGTCCATCTCCTCTAAGCTTTTTGTACAAGAAAGTTAAACAAGCACAGCTCCAGTCTAAGTTGCACAGCCTTTTTGGACACACTGACTTGATTATTTTTATCTACTTGTCTGAGCTTTCAAACTCATACTGACATAGCTTCTCTCAGATGAAACCTCTAGCAAAATTGATGGTGTTTCATGATCCTTAAAACTCACTCTTTTGAAGGCCTCAATGTTGATTGTTGCTTATTTATTCTCGGGTTTTTTATGCGCGATGTTGTTTTTCCGCCCGAGAGTGTAAAAGTCTTTTGCCCAGCACCGAGATAGAAGGAAAAAACCGAGAGCCGTCTCCTCTGCTTCTTCAAGGCTGTTTATTTTTCTCTTATCTGTACAATTTCTTCTCTGACCCACAGATATCTGTTCAGCAGGTCAGCTCACGGGGAAAAGACCCAGCCCCAAAGGTGACGATTATCTTTATACTACAAACTACGTAATCAGTATTTATAATTCTTCACCAATAACTATTATCTATGTTAGAAGGTTAGATTCTCTTCTAAGCCAACTATAATGTGCCACCTCACTGCAGAAGATGGAGGCAAGGAAGAAGAAGGAAGAAACCCAAAAGCCATGTGCTTCCTCCATCTTGTCATCACTTGCTTACCATCCTAAAATCCCCATATATCTAAAATTCTCACCCTGTGATAAAACTATGCACTATTCTACTATTTAATACACACTCCTAAATACTCTGCTTTATTTCAGAGCTTAAAAGCCCTTTTTCCATGAACAAAGGTTAAAAACACTGTTTCAGAGATTCTAAAATCTCTCAAACATGCAAAGAGAAATTCGTCATATTTCCAGACTCCGACAATTTATGAAAGGAAAAAATAGGCAAAACACACCAGCCTAGACTGAGGAAATAATGAATAGACAGTTTCACATTCATAAATAAAAGAATATACTTCCCATAGCTCTTACATAAACAGTTGTTTTGGTTTAAATGCAGCACCATTTTAGTAGGTCTTTAGAGGTGTTTGACAAGTGAATCTTCAATAATGACAACTGTAGCTTTTATTGACTTTTTTGAAAATACTGAGCTAACTCAAATTTAATGAGCTCAACAGCACTTGAAAACATGAACTAAAACAATACATGACTAGTACACATTGCATGAAAATTTATTTAATGCTTAACACAAGAAGATGATGGCCAAACCTAGAGACACTTAAATGCTATTGGAAAATCTTTTCCCTCCCTGGAATGAACATAATACACCTCTGGCCTTGATTCCACTGCACCCACACAAGTATAATTTACCATAGTAATATATAATGGTGCATAAATTTGTAATAGGGCTGGTTTCCTTAAGCTGTTTCTGTTCATTTGCAGAAAAGTGATTTTTTGAAGCATACAGCCATACAAGGACATGGGTATGTGTTGGAGTCTGGAATTATGAGAAATATTTCTTTGCATGTTTAAGAGATTTTAAGATCTCTGACAGAATTTTTAACCTTTGTTCATGGAAAAAGGGCTTTTAGTCTCTAGGATGAAGCAAGAGTTTTCAAGAATGTGTATTAGATAGAAGAATAGTGTGTAGTTTTATCACAGGGTGAGAATTTTAGATATATGGGAGTTTTAGGATGGTAAGCAGGTGAAGACAAGATGGAGAAGTCCATGTGGCTTTTGGGCTTCCTCCTTCTTCCTCATCTGCCTCCATGTTCTGCAGTGAAGGTGGCACGTTATGGTTGGTTTAGAGTAGAGTCTAACTTTCTAACATGGATAATAGTTATTGGAGAAGAATTATAAATACTGATTACATAGATTGTAGTATAAATGTACACACCACACTGTGTGGGTGGAATTTGGGAGTTTTGGGGTTTTGTGCCATGAACTGACCTGCAATGAAGAGCTCTGCTGGTCAGGAACAGAATGTATTGATAAGAAAGAATAAACAATGAATGAGAACTTTAGACGAGACGACTCACGGCCTTTCCTTCGATCTCAGGGCTGGGGAAAAAAGACTCTGTTTGCATTCTCGGGTCACAGAAAACAGCCGGCGGAGAAAAACACACAAAAAATATTTTTTATAAACCCGAGAGGCATGGGTTTGGGGTGAGGTGGAAGAGCTGGAAGAGAGTTCAGCCTTGATTGGCAGTACTTCCTCATGCCACACAGCTCTGCATGGACCAGTCCCATGAGGAATGCCTCCGAAGAGCTTGAGAAAACATACATGTTTGCAGATACAGCAAAGTAATGAAATGGAGCCAAACCTCAAGGGAAGTAATAATAAGAAGAATTAAAATGTTCCAAACAGTACTCATCTGAGAATCTCAATTAGCTTCACAAAGAGTAATTAATTTAGCCTCTTAGGTATCTGCAAGATGAAGAATTATTAATCTTCCCATTTTATGAATGGGGATATACACATGCAGAAATGTCAATGAGGCACTAGATGGATTCACACTGTCTTTTCATGGCCTATTCTCTACCTTGTGCTGTCTCCCATCATATCAACTGGTGTTGTCCCTTTCTTTTTATGCAAAACTGTATTTTGCTGGGTTTGGGCCAAAGAAGAAATGTCTCCAAAGTCTCCTAGGTTTTAACATAATCAAAGTCTTCAGTACTTGACACAAGGGTTACATTAAATACCTTTGCTTGGTCTCTTCATGCTGTGATAGAAAATGTGTCCAGACAGGAACCCACTAGATTTGACTTAGCAACCCAACAGTGAAGTTTCCTTAATGAGGCTGATGACATGCATAGACTGTCTTTAAATGTGAGGCTGTCCTGCAGGTAAGACAGGAGACAGGACATGTTCTCATCTATTTTTAACTTGATCACAAAGTAGGTTTGTGACTTGGAAAATTTGTTTTTCATTTTGTCTCAGTTTCCAACAAAGAAAACAAGACTTGCAGATGGTGTCCAGGGAAGCTATGCTGCAATGAATACGAAGTGGATGAAAAATATTATTACTGTACTGTGTAAGGGGAGATTTGAGATCCACTCATGCTTTTTAGCAGTTTTGAGAACTGCATGAACTGCCAGGTAATGGGGAATGAGATCCATCACAGTGACACTGCTAGAAAAAGGAACTGCACCCCATTTGTTAGAGACTGGGAAGACTGATGGCGTGAGATATTTTGGAATGCCTCTGTGTGTGTGGTAGGGGGCAGATCAGGCCTTGCTTTTTGGCGAGACAGTGCTCTGCTCCCCTTACCCCCCAGCCCCACAGCATCTGTCAATCATAGTTTACTGGAAGCAACCCCCTCCCAGTCTTGCCTAACCCAGCCCCTGAGTCACTGAGCAACCAGGAGTCCCACCTGCGAGGAAGGCCCACAAAGGGCCAAGGGTTTAAGAGGGCTGACCACAAGGCAAGCACGTCATTATTTAACCCTACCTTTATCTTGGAGTTTTCAGTCTGTTACATTGCTGGAACCCAGGAGCTGGTAGCTAAATGTCTGTTTTTCTATATCTTTGCTGTCTTTCTGTCTTTCTCCCTTTCCTCTGCTAACTCTTTGCATGGAATGTAACATTGAATGGGTTTAAAGGTTCCTAAGTTAAATGGTTTAAGTCAATGCTATGATAAGTGTTTTATGTTGTACTAAGTCTTTTGCCAAAGTTCCTCGATTTTCTGTATTTTGCCAGTAAACTTTTCTTTAATTTCTACCTCTTGAGAATATCTGGTTGCTATCTTTCCCTTGTGCCTACCGAGAGTAAAGGAACCTCAGTTTACTTCCATACATTTAAGTGTCCGGGGTGTTACACCATTGTGTTCATGTCCTAAAGCCAAAGTCTGTTTTAATTTTCCAAATTTAGGATTACTAAACAGTTGCCCTGTAAATTCCCTTTGCCACATTTCTCTGACCTGAATCAGCAGCTTGTCTACTTTATGCCTATTTACAACAGGCCACAATATAAAAAATATATTAAGCTATTGGAACATGTCCAAAGGAGGGTCACAAGGATGGTAAAGGGTCTGGAGGGGAAGCCTTATGAGGAGTGGCTGAGGTCACTTGGTCTGTTCAGCCTGGAGAAGAGGAGACTGAAAGGAGACCTCATTGCAGTCTTCAACATCCTCATGAGGGGAAGTGGAGGGGCAGGTACTGATCTCTTCACTCTAATGACCAATGACCGGACATGAGGAAACAGCATGAAGCTGAGTCAGGGGAGGTTTAGGTTAGATATTTGGAAAAGGTTCTTCACCCAGAGTGTAGTTGAGCACTGGAAGAGGCTCCCCAGGGCAGTGGTCACAGCACCAAGCCTGACAGAGTTCAAGAAGCATTTGGACAATACTCTCTGGCATGTGGTGGGACTCGTGGGGATGGTTCTGTACAGGACCAGGAGTTGGACTCGATGACCCTTGTGGGTCCCTTCCAACTCAGCTTATTCTGTGATTCTTTGATTCTGTTTGTGGCTGATATGAACTGTGAAGGCTGAAAACAAATCCAGAGGGTCTTTTACAGTTCCTAGTGATGAAGAGGGGTATGAGCAGTAGTGTGTCACATATTTGTTAGCCACAAACTTGAAACTGATAGGGTATGAATAGAGCTTATAGGTTCATCTCTAGGTGATACTTCATGTGGTAAATCTTGTCCCTGAGGGCTCCTTTGCCTGCTCCAGGGATGGCTAGAAATAGGTCCTGCTGCACTCTGGTGAGGATGTACTCACATTGTTCAGGACAGGTTTAAATTGGCTATTAGGAAAATATTCTTCACTGAAAGGGTGGTCAAATGTTGGAAAAGGCTGCTCAGGGAAGTGGTGGAATCACCATCACTGGAAGTGTTATAAAAATGTGTAGATGTGCTTAGGGACATGGATTAGTGGTGGACTTGGCAGTGCTGGGTTAATGGTTGGATTTGATGATTTTAGAGGTTTTTTCCAACCTTTATGATTCTATGTTATCTCACCAGCTGCTTGGGACCAAAAGGCCAAGGTAAATCAGATACACAAGAAAGCCCTGCATTAACTATCTGCTGTTTGTCAGTTCTTAAATACTTGCAGTCCTTTGTTGGTTAGGATGTTGTTAGTATGACTTTCCTATTGCTCCTTGCTTGCAGTGCCCTCCAGGTAATCACAGCTACTGGAGGGTGAAAGAGAAGGGAAGACATTACACACCTTGGAGGTGAAACCGCCCTTTAGCCCCTCATGTAGGAGGACAGAAGAAATGTCATCCCACCCTCCCCAACCTGGATTTGAACAGTGAGGTAAGGGAATTCAACCAACTTTTAATATCCCCAGAAGATATCATGGTTTGCATTCAAGTTGTCAGTCAGGAAGATGCATTCCTTAAACACCCATGATTAGTCCTCTTCCCCAATTAGCTGGAGAAGAATCAAGGCTCTTGTGCAAAGCAGCTATGGAGGCACCCATTAAATTTCCATGGACTTGAATGCAAACAGTAATGAAAAACTCCCACTAACTTTTCAGGAAAACTAGTTTTGAGTGCACATCCTTATGTGCCTTTGCCATATAGAAAGATACAAGATCCCTCATTCTCTCCCTGAGACAAAAGTGATCAGCTTCAGAGACACTATCCCCAGCAGATCCCAACTGCCTGCTCCTTGAGAAGCTACTTGTCTTCTTGGAAGGATTCTTTTTTCTTAAACTCAGTGGCAGAAAGGGAAGGGGAGGATCATTTTTGCATCCAGAGTAGTTGGGAACAAGAGCATCATCTCTTGCTCCCAAGAAACTCATCATCCTTTGGTGATACCCTGACCTGGATGGAAGCATTTAAAGGGGGAGGAGGACTATTCTGGGCTTTGAGCTGGGCCCAGGGAAAAGAGAAAGCATGAGGAAAAACAGAGAGAGAAGCTCTGCAAATGAACAGTTAGCATAAACAAAGCCTATCAGCCCAGGCAAGAGGTCAAAGCACAACTGCACTAAACAAATCATGGTGGAATCAGCAACTGGCAAAGTAATTAGCATTATTAAAGCTGATGGAAAGTTACTGATGCTGCCCATGTTTTCTATTGAAACACTACTCAGACATTTAATTGGCTTGGTTCTCATAGAGCTGATTGCTCTTCTTTTCCTTCTGGAGTTTATCAGTCCTGTATCTACAAACTGAAACTTTCAGATGTTCTTCCCTGGCTCTGCCCATCAGACATGAGATAGGAGATGAAGCTTTGCACAAACTTATCAATGCAGGAGAAACATAGAGAGAAACAGGGCTGACTTGGGAAGTTGAATCATTTCCATCTCTGTGTTACTTCAGTTTTGTGAGTTCAACTCTAGCACTACCAAACAGCTCTACGCTTGCAGCACCTAAAATACCACAAATTATTCAGAGGGATGAAAATTGTATCAACAATGTCAGCAAAGGGTGTTTTTGGTGCTTTAGTCACCATACAGGTGCCTTCACTCACACACAAATGCTCATGTGAGCATCCTCTGGCATATTTCTAGCATTATTTAATAAAAAGTTAATGATGACTGAGTGTCTGTGCTCATTAAACTCTTTTCCTTCAACTTACTAGACTCTTCAACCAAAGCATTCTCATCCTCTGATTTGAGCCCTTGTCCTGGTTTGGCACACAGCCCTCTTCCAGAAAACCAACTGTCCCTCATAGGTCAGGCCTGCATGGACAGAGAAATTTCAGCCAGAGGCTTCTAAGTCTTTCCACATTGTTTTATAAAAGCTTCACAAAAAACATTAATCTCTAGGGTTCTTGAGGTATATGAGATTGAGGAATAGTGCTTTTTTAAGCTTTCACTAGAAAAAGCAACTTGACTTGGTGCTGAGACACAGGTTCAGCTCTGGTTTTACCTCCACTCCAGTCCCTAGGTCTAGTCTTGTCTAGTTGATGTGCCCTTTAGAGGACAACCAGGTCTAGGAGCAAAGAACTCTTTTTTTGGCCAGAGGATATGTCTGTAGGGCAGACAAGGCTGTGGAAGAAAGATGTTCTAGTCCATTGAGAGCTGTATGATCACAGGCTGCCTTAATGGGAAATGCCATGGTGCCAGTATTTCTGCAGCTGTGTGGAAGGATGTCTTCTCAATTATCAGGGAGATGTTTTTGAGTATGCCTTCTTCCTGAACGCAGTGGGAAGATTTCTGAATCTGCCTGATTGATTAATTCATCATCTGATTTCACTGGGATATGATCCATTTAGATTTGCAGTTCATTTCCAAGGAGGAGGGAGACCAGAGATGCTCATCCATCATATCCTCCATCATTGCTAATCAAAGGCAGCTCCACACTGGGAGACTCCCAAAGGCAAAGGGAAAGGACTTTTGGCAGTATGGCTCCCAGAGATTTCTGGAGCTGCCTGATATCAATCCCCTTGCTTTTCCTGAAAAGAAAAACCCCTCACTGTAAAATGTTGGCAAAGGAAAAGCTGGAGGATTTGAAGGGATGTGCTGACCTTTCAACAGTCAGTTTTGCATGGCTGGACCAAAGGATGGCCCCTCAAAGTCTGCAGTAAGGCTGTCCAGTATGGCCACCTGTAACACACCAAAGTAATTTGGGAACACCACAGGTTTCCAACTCAAAGCCCAGAAGGATGACTTCAGGGTTAAAACCTTGCTCCAGGGCTTTCAGGACTACCCCCAAGAAGCACAGGGTTGGGCAACTGGATCATTTTAAACAAGCAGGCACCTTTCCACCCAAACAACTAGCTAATTATGGGTGCCCCAGTGCCACAGTTAGCTGTTGCAGGGAAATACAATATTGCCCTCATGTCTCACTGCCTCCTGAGTTGCTGCTGCTGCTAGGCACCAGCACAGGACCTGGTGAGTCCTACAGAGCTTGAGAAGAAGACCGAACCCAAACTGCCTTCAAAACAAATTTGAGACCAGAAGACAACAAACAGGCAAATTCAAAACAGGGGAGGTTAGCTCTTCCCTTCTCTGTGTCAAACAGGACTCAGAGAAAATCCCGACAGAAAGAGCAAACAGGCAATGGCCAGTGATAAAAATGGAAGGAAAACACAGGCAGCCTCATACTATTTATCTACCAAGCTAAATCTTTTCCCTTACTGCTACCACTTCTGAGTTTTTGACTGTCAAAGAAGAGCAGTCAAGCACCCCAAGAAGCCCATGGGGAGAAATGGATGAGGATATTGAGTCTTTCATTAGTAAATTTGCAGATGACACTAAGCTGGGAGTGTGTGTTGATCTGTTGGAAGGTAGGAGGGCTCTGCAGAGAGACTTGGAACAGTTGGATAGATGGGCAGAGTCCAATAAGATGAAGTTTAATAAGTCCAAGTGCTGGGTCCTGCATTTTGGCCACAATAACCCCCTACAATGTTATAGGCTGGGGAAAGAATGGCTGGACAGTGCCCGGGTGGAAAGGGACCTGGGGGTACTGGTCGACAGCCAGCTGAACGTGAGCTAGCAGTGTGCCCTGGTGGCCAAGAAGGCCAAAGGCATCCTGGCCTGTATCAGAAATGGTGTGGCCAGCAGGACCAGGGAGATCATTCTTCCCCTGTACTCAGCACTGGTGAGGCCACACCTTGAGTGCTGTGTCCAGTTCTGGGCCCCTCAGTTTAGGAAGGACGTTGAGACGCTTGAGCGCATCCAGAGGAAGCCAACAAGGCTAGTGAGGGGCTTGGAACATAAGCCATATGAGGAATGACAGAGGGAGCTGGGATTGTTTAGCCTGGAGAAAAGGAGACTCAGGGGTGACCTTATCACTCTCTACAACTACCTCAAAGGTGGTTGTAGTCAGGTGGGGGTTGATCTCTTTCACCAGGCAGCAACTGACAGAACGAGAGGACACAGTCTTAAGCTGTGCCAAGGGAAATATAGGTTGGATATTAGAAAAAAGTTTTTTATGGAAAGGGTGATAAAGTGCTGGAATTCTCTGCCCAGGGAGGTGGTGGAGTCACCATCCCTGGATGTGTTTTAAAAAAGACTGGATGTGGCACTAGGTGCCATGGTTTATTTCAGGTGTTGGGGCATGGGTTGGACTTGATGATCTTGGAGGTCTCTTCCAACCTAGTGATTCTGTGATTCTGTGATTCTGTGAAATTCACTCCCTTCATCCCAGTTTGATGCAAGCCTTTTATTCACACTTCATAAGAGCATATCTACAGAGGGGTAAAGCTTCTTTTGGAGATGCAGTGGACTCCTGGGATAAAATTTAAGGAGACCGAGGTTTGCTTCCAGCAGTGCTGCTCTGTGGTCAGAACTAAATCACCTCCTTCAGTGTTTTTTCTGTTGTCTGAAATGGGCATAGCATCTTGCCCTGCTTTTTGAGATGCGAAAGTTATGTGTGAAAAGCATAGCATAAAAACAAAGTATTGTCACATAAAGCAGGATGAAGCTTTTAAAAAAAGCCAGGGTAATGTGGGTGCCATTAAAATCCTGAAAATGAGTGCTAGAAGTGGCTTGAATTTGCTCTGGTACTCCTGCTGTTCACTTTTATTAACCATGGGGAAATATTGCTTTGCAGGTAAACATTGTGATGTGGTAAATGTCCAGAATTTAATTAAGTCCATACAACCAATAAAAATGTAGCTTTCATTAATTTGTGAATGCCTTATTAATCCTTTTTTGTAAATCTAGAAAGAATGTTTTTCTTAAACTAGTGCCAAGTAAGAGAGTAAACAACTTCTGTTCATACACTTTCATCTCTTCTCCAAGGCTCTCTCCTGCAAGGGAAAGGCTCTTGTTACACACCCATCATCCTTGTCCACAGTATTCTTGCAAACCAAGAGCAATGGATCCACCCCCAATAACTGATGACCACAACTGAGTGTGCAGATAGACACCGTGAAGTCTTCCCATTCTTGTCTGCCTGCTTCTGCCAACCCTTTAATTCCCATCTTCATCTTTTAATATCATAAAGTCTTTGGGCTGAGTACATTAATATATTTGCTTTATAATGCTCTGACCATAACAGAGATTTTTATGGACAATATAATCTTCTTAACTGCAACCATGCTTCTGATTAAAGAGGTCACATTGGCAGCAAGGGAATCTAAAATGTCTTTATTTGTTCACAGGAAGGATACACCAGTATTTCAGTTTTCTCTCTCCAGCTTTGGTCTCTTGGTATTTTGATCCTGACCACCTTTGTGAATAAAAGGGGAATTTAGCTCTTAAATGTGATCAGCCACTGGTGTCTTGGTTAACACCATCCATTAAAGGATTGGTTTCTTTGTTACACAGGACAAATTCTGAGACAGTTGAAATAGGAGTAGCATGAAAAAGCCCTATCTTTTTTAGATAAAAAGGGCCAATAATTAGCCATGCAAATAAGTGAGTAGTTATTAAGTTTTAGTAACACACTATTATATTGCTCATTCATGAAGGGAGGTGAGAAGAAAATTTTTAGAGGCTTCAAAAAGATTTTTTTTTTTTAATTAGTGAATTGCACATTGTGGAATTTCAGCATTTTAAACACCTGATGATAGTATGACTGCAAAACAAGACATTCTTGAGGCTGTAAGAAAATGAGTACAAAAAAAAAAAAGACTGCTCTTATCAAGTAAAATATCTGAGGACTGTGGTTGACTGCACTTTTTTCTCTGACTTGTAAAAGCATTATATCCTCAAATCCAAACAAGCAGATGGCTACCAGAAACACTCTGAAACCAACAAGCTGCCTTGGCCACATCATTTTGGTATCTTTACGTCTTGACTCTCACACTGATTTTTTATTTCATTTGGGTTTGATCCAAGGACATTGGAGAGGATTTTAAAGACCTCTGAACTTCAATGATGGCATTTTGGGGCATTTTATTTAACAGAGGAGATAAGGGCGGAAAATGGCCATTCACTCACCATCCAATGGAAGAAAAAATATGACATCATTAGTGGTTTCAATTGAAGCAGATGAAGTAAGCTGCTGAGGCTGTGTAAAGAAGAGGTGATACTGCTGGAGGGAGAAATGTTTTGAAGAACATGCAACCATGGCATCACCTTCTTTTGTTGACAGCATACACCCACAACCAATGACAACTTCAGCTCTACCTCCATGTTCTTGAAAAGCAGCAACCCAGAGCAACCCCAAATCATACCTGCTACTCACTGAGTGTCTGAATTTTTGTTTCTTCCCTTTGAAAGAGTGTAGAAATCTATTTTTTTATATGAAGTGGGGTCTTAAGAAATGCCAGTCTCGGAATTATAAATCTATTTTTTTTTCTGTTTTTCTGTTTTTCTGTTTTTCTGTTTGCCGGCCGGCTGTTTATCTTCTTCCGAGAATGTACACAGTTTCGTTTTCACCAGCCAGAGATGTTGAAGGAAAGGCGAACGTGATGCTTTTTTCTTGAAGGGAAAATTCTTTTTTTTATATGATTGAACAAGTAATTTCAGATCACTTTGTGCATGAACAGATTTCAATGAAAGAAAATATAGTGAAACGTTACATTTTGGTTGCAGCAGTTGAGCCAAAGTTATTTTTTTTCACCAAGGTTTTTGATTTAGTGGGGGGAAAAAAAGTATATTTGGATAGGAGGGACTCAAAACTTTCTTTATCAAACAGAGGGTTTATTTATATTTGAAAGACATAATGCTGAATCCTTCCATGAGCTGTTTTATTATGTATAAGACTACAATTGTCTTCGAAGGACACATTTAACTATCAACCATCAAACTGTTAAAAGGAAATTATATAGAACACCATAGCTGGAACCTATTGAAAAAGGAACCTCCCTATCATGAGGGAGAAAGAAATACTTTCTGTGAAGAAAAATAACGAATGACACTCACTGTTGCAGGAAAGAACACCTCAATGACTTCATAGTCTTTTTATCTGAGCTTGGAGAGGCAGGGGAGGTGGCTAGTAGATATGCAAGAAATGGACCTGTACTATAAATCACCATTTTCAGGGATAATGCAGCTTTTTCTCTGCTATCAACACATTGAACCCTGTAGTCTTAGCTTCCTTAGCAGCTGTCTACATTTGGAGAACTCAGGACCAAGGGAAGTTGGATCAGCCTCTGATAATGGCTCCCCTTTCACACTGCTGACAAATGGAGTTTAGGATGATGAAGTCCAGTTTCTTAGTTGGACCCAAGCCTCTTCATTCACTAGTAAATTAAATGTGCCAAGAAATATTCCCAGGAATTAAGGCCAGCTAGCACAGAACTGTTTGTATATCTTAACTTCCCTAATGCAGCAGTTAAATGCAAACAGCTCACTAGGATGAACCCTGATTCATACTTAGGAATGACTTAAGATCTTGCTAGCTGTCATGGACCAAAAATGTGCCAAGGACTGGTCTATTAGTTTGAGTATACCCAGTCACACTCCCATGAACATTCCCAGACACTGCTTAATTTGCTCAAGACAGATGCGGCCTAAGACATTGGTATGACATATGTCCTTCTTCCTCTTTTCCTGCTTAAGATTCTCTCTTTCCAGACAGGAGAAGGGAAGTGTATTGCTTTAAATTTGGTTATAACAATAATCTTCTGCTGGTTTGTGAAATCACTCTTACTGGAAATTACTGCCATCTGCATCTAAGAATAATTGCAAAGAACCAGATGTCGTGTGTTTTAAACAACAGATGTTGCATTTGGACATCTTATCTTCACAAATGAACCACTGTTCTCCTTTTCCCATACCATACCACTGTCATCTGCCTGATACTACATCATCAATGTTTGCAACTTTAAATTGCACACCCCCAAAAAAGCATTCCACCTCAAGTACTTGTCATTTGATCTAACCATGCTACATTGGAGGATCATAAGAAGTACCACAGGAACTTCTGTGCTGAGCTACCCAAGGCAAAGCAAGTGTTTTTTCATGGGCCCCTCTGAGCTACAAGAAGCTGAACACAAGCTCTTTACTTTGAGAATGTCTTAGGTTGCAATGCAAGCTGTAACCAAAAGTATGTATTCTATTACCATCTGTTAAAACCAGGTAGGGCAATGTTCTTTATCTCTTCCATGACCCATCCTCCCTCCAGGGGGATATCTTCTGTTAATGGGCCATTGAGTCTCACTGCATGACTGATAAACTTGCATCATCCCATTGTGAGCTGCTCCACACAGCGGGAAGAGCCAAGCATTCCTACCTGGATAAAATCTGAGATTTGGAACACCACAGGAAGATTTTTCCACTGGATTCCCAGAAGAAGACCAGGCCCATCTGCACCACCACTGGACCTTCAGAGAAAAACTATACCCTTCTACAGGATCACTGCTTCAAAGGAACCACATCTGCCACTCCAGGAGGACTGCAGCCACCATTTAATCGGACTGCTACCAACACCCTGACCAACAGGGTGTCAGGTTGTATCCTGACTCCGTCAGTGCTTTTGCACTACTGTGTTTTGATTTTCCTATTAAATTGCAGTTCTGACTTGAGATCTCCCGCTGTTTTGCTTTCAAACCAGCAGAAATAAGAATTTATTATATCAGGGCAGAGTCCATCTGACAAAAGGCAAACAGGATTAATGCAATCCCACACCAAGAGGGAAGATCTTGGTATGGTATCACCCATGTTTGGGCACCGTCCTACACCCTGTGGGGTGTAGGAAGAAAGCACTATACAAGGCAGTGAGGGAGACAGAGGAAACATTTTGTACCTGAACTCTCTTTACCACACACATCAAAAAGCCTTCTCAGTGGAAAGGTTTCAAAGCTGCCATCAGAAACACTCTCAGATGGGAACTGTTCAGAGGAACCCATCACTTTGAATCATTTCACTCGTGATGCTTCTAATACTTAGCCATGGGCATCACCCATGCAGCAACTGACTCATGGTCTGCAGATTGAGGGAACTCCTTATCATAGTGAGCTGCCTGTGTTTCAGCAATGTCACTTTCTTCATGAACAGACAGCACCAAAGCTGCCATCCACCCTTTGCAGTGCCTGCTTTTCCCAAAGAAGAGAGGATAGAGACTTGTGTCAGGTGCTTCCTCCCAGTTCCTATTTGGACATCTCTGTGGTCCTGGCAGCTGCACCTAAAATCGCTATATGGGCTCACAGCCTCAACATTTCACAGCAGCTCCCTGACTCAGGAAGCTATAATGCCGGGAGGATGGTGGATGACTTGATATCAGCAAAATCTAATACCTTATGGTCCTATGATCTAGTGCAAAAGGCAGGAGGAATGGAAAGTCCAGCAGGCACCTAATTGAAGAGGCTGGGGGAGATAAGAGGAGACAGTGTCCTGCTGTCCATTTCTTCCACCTCCGTAACCTACTTATTTTCAAATAGTCTCCATAGGGCTCCATTTCCAGATCTGGTACATCAGCATTCTCACTACACTTACAACAGTTTGTGATTCATACACTGCCAGCCCTTCTCCTTCTTCCTGTCAGGAAAATGAGCAGCTTGTTTGTCTTCAAGGAGAAGCAAAGCATGTACAATTTGGGTACCTCCATGTTAACTGTGTACAGAGCTATGCTACATACTACATAACCATCATGGGCTGCCTGGGCATGTGCTCACACTTGTATAGACCCAAATACATTTACATCAGACTTCACTGAGATTGAGTCTGCTTTACATCAGACTGCACTTTGAGTGCACCTTCAGTAAATTTGCAGATGATACTAAACTGTGTGTGAGTGTTGATCTGTTGGAGGGTAGGCAGGGTCTGCAGAGGAATCAGGACAGGCTGGATAGATGGGCTGGGGCCAATTGTATGAGGTTCAACAAGGCCAAGTGCCAGGTCCTCCGCTTGGGTCACAACAACCCCATGCAGTGCTACAGGCTGGGGGCAGAGTGGCTGGAAAGCTGCCCAGCAGAGAAGGACCTGGGGGTGCTGTTTGACAGCTTGCTGAACATGAGCCAGCAGTGTGCCCAGGTGGCCAAGAAGGCCAGTGGCAACATGACCTGTATCAAAAATAGTGTGGCCAGCAAGACCTGGGAAGTGGTTCTTCCCCTGTACTTGGCACTGGTGAGGCCACACCTTAAGTTCTATGTCAAGTTCTGGGCCCCTCATTACAAGAAAGACATTGAGGTAAAGGAAGACCTTACTGCTCTCTGCAACTCCCTGAAAGGAGGTTGTAGCAAGGTGGGAATCAACCTCTTCTCCCAGGCAACTAGTGGCAGGACAAGAGGAAATAGCCTCAAGCTACACTGGGGGAGGTTCAGGCTGGACATCAGGAAAAATTTAGTTACTGAAAGGGTTGTCAAGCATTTGAACAAGCTTCCCAGGCAGCCCTGGAAGTGTTCAAGAGTGTTCACCTCCTGCTAGCCATTCAGGTGAGCAAGGGGTGGTCACAGGACCATTTGCAGGTGGTTTAAACGGCTTGAGGAAACAGGGGCATGGAATGGCAGTAAAGGTGTGGCACATCAGTTTGTGCAGGCAGGGTGAGCAGGAAGGGCGCAGCCACCTTCCCGCCTCCTGGTGGTGGGTTGGGTGTTAGATGTGTGTGTTTTGGTTGGTTTGGTTGGAGTTTTTTTTTGGAGGGAAGTGTTGTTTTTTCCCCCAACTTGACTAGATCCAGCAATGGATTACAAATGGTCAAAAGCCATTGCTGCTAGATGAGTGTGCTAGCCCAAACAGAAACCCCCAAGAAGGACACAGCTGTTCAGGTCACTGGCTGCAGGGAGTGTCTGAGCCTGATGTTAGTACCAGAGGACAGTGCAAAAGACACTTGCATGCAGTGTGAGCAGGTGAATGATCTGCTCTGTCTAGTGGCAGAGCTTAAGGAAGAAGTGGAAAGGCTAAGGAGTATTAAGGAGAGTGAAAGAGAAATAGACTGGGGGAGTTACACCCTTCCAACCCTGAGAGAAGCTCAGCAGGAGTCAGAGGAGCCCCACTTCTCTTGTCATCAGGCAGGAGAAGACCTAGTAGGTGGGGGGGAATGGAAATGGGTCCCTGCTCAGGGGAGGTAAAAGAATCCCCTCCTGACCCCCATCACCTTCCCAGGTGCCCTTACAGAATAGGTACAAGGCCCTGGATCTAGAGGGTCAAGAAGATGACACTAGAGAAAAAAAAAAATCTGTCTGGAGGGTCTCACAGTTGTACTTTGTCTGTCAGACAAATCACAACCTCAGGTATTAAGAAGGGTAGTTGTAGTGGCTGACTCCCTTCTGAGGGGAACTGAGGGGCTTGTATGGACCCATCCCACAGGGAAGTCTGCTGTTCTGCTCAGTTCCTTCAGTAGCAGGGATGAATGATGAAAGGAAGAGGAAAAGCAATGTTATCAACAAGTGGGTTAAGGACTGGGGCTATCAGGGAAATTTTGGGTTTTTTTGATCATAGGCAATTTTTATGGCACCAGGCCTGCTAGAGTCAGATGGGCTCCATCTATCTAGCAAGGGCAAAAGGATTTTGCATCCCCTTGCATTGGTGGGGATGATTGAGAGGGCTTTAAGCTAGGTTTGAAGGGGGAAGGGGATGAAACCAGGCTCTCCAGAGATGAGACCAAGGGTGGTAAGCCAGAGTCAGGAGTAAAATCAGCAGCCCAGATGAAGTGCATGTACACTAATGCACACAGCATGGGTAACAAACAAAAGGAGCTGGAAGCCATGGTACAGCGGGAAAGCTATGACATAGTCTCTATCATGGAAATATAGTGGGATGACTCACATAACTGGAGTGCTGCAATGGATGGCTACATGCTCTTCAGAAGAGACAGGTGGGGTAGGAGAGGTGGAGGTGTGGGTCAGTATATTAGGGAGGCTTTTGATGCTATAGAACTTGTGGCTAATGATGGTAAGGTCAAGTGCCTATGGGTAAGAATCAGGCATAGGCCAACAAAGCTGACATCCTGATGGGAATCTGTTATAGATCGCCAAACCAGGATGAAGAGCTGGATGAATTATTATAGAAGCAGCGGGAGGATGTTTCAAGATTGCCATCCCTTGTTCTTGTAGAAGACTTTAACCTGCCAGATGTCTGCTGGAAACTCAACACAGTGGAGAAGAGGCAGTCTAGGAAGTTCTTAGAGTGTATGAAGGACAGCTTCTTGTCACATTTGGTGAGCGAGCGTCCTGGGTTGATGCTGAATTGTATCCCCATTCATCTGTTTAGCTCAGAAATAAGTTTTGCACCCTTAAAACTGGATCTGATAGTGAAGGAGAAGCAGTGGAATGTCTGAGGCAGATGTTTTCAAAACATAAAGATAAGAGTTTTCAGCTTTCCTTCACACACAGCCTGTGTTTTCTGCAGCGCGGACAGCAGGAGAAAGTTCTCCAGACTGTGGGGTTTTTCTTCCTTTTTCTTGGAACTGTTTGAACCTGCTCTGGACTAAAAACCCAGAAGAGCAACGGGAGCTCAGACCTGTTGTGGTGTGTTTTTTTTTAACAGTTTGTAATGGTTTGTTCCTATTTCCCGCCATGTTGTTGGTTCAACCTAAGTTGTATCCTCCTACTCAGCTGTCCATCCTACCCCAACCCTGCCCCTTATCCCAGAATGTTCCCTTCCTAGATGCCAATCCTTTCTTATGCCAACCCTCTGCTTATACCTCCCCTTTGGAAATCCCCTAATCTTCGATTCCCCATTGGCCCATGTGACCTGTTCTCCTCCCATGTAGTCCCTCATTGGTTGATGTAAAGTGAGACCCCACCTCGTATTCCTCTCCATTCTTTCCCCTATTGGTTGAAGAATTGTACCCTCCCCTTGTACCTCCCCCGTTTAAAAGATTGTGCATCATGCTGGTTTTTGTTCTTTCATCCCTGCTCCTCTCCTGGAATAAACTTCTTTGGGGAACCACATGAAAGATCCCTTCCTATTCTTTGCTCCAATCCTCTATGCTTGACACCCTGTGCCGTAGAGTGTAAGCCCGACAGCTACATCTCGGACTGCATTGCTTTTTGAGAGCAGCCCACTCTTGGCCCGGTGCTGGGAGCTGGCTGGGGAAAAATCTGGCATCATGTCACTGACCTGTGGCCCACCGGGCCTGGCCTGGGCCATGGCATTTCCCAGTGCCAGAGGGACTGACAACAGACTGAGTGAGCTGAGCTGCAACCCACGAAAGAGAGACTTTCTGAATTCATCATCTCTTCAGAGCAGCAAGAGGTTTTGTTGTTTAGTATTGTTCATTTGTTGTGCTGGAGAGTGCTTTGCCTGTTAAATAAACAATTTTTTTCCACTTTCCTCCAAGGAAATATTTTTTCCTGAACCAGTTGGGGGAGCGGACGTTTGGATTTACTTTCTAGAGGGACCCCATTCGGAGATTTCTTCTCAAATTTGCTCTAAACCAGGACAGCGAGTCTACCAGGGATAGAGTTCTGCTAGACCTGCTGTTTACAAAGAAGGGCTGGTGGGAGATGTGGTGGTTGGAGGCTGTCTGGGGTAAAGTGACCATGAAATAATAGTTTTCAATATTTGGTGAAACAAGGAGGGCCACCAACAAAATTTCTACACTGGATTTCTCATTCTACACTGGATTTCTCAAGTGTAGACTTTGGCCTGTTCAAGAGGCTGATTTGGAAAACACCTTGGGAAACAGCCCATAAAATCACAGGGGTCCAGGAAGGATGAACATACTTCAAGAAAGAAATCTTGAAGCACAGGAGCAGACTATCTCTATGTGCCAAAAGCTACAACGATGGGGAAGATGATCTGCCTGGCTGGGCAAGGAGCTTTTGTAGGAACTCAGGGAAAAAGAGAGGGTGTATCATCTCTGGAAAAAGGGGGCAGGCAACCCAGGAAATGTTTAAGGATGTCATTAGGTCACGCAGAATGAAAATTAGAGAGGCGAAAGCTCAACTAGAACTTAATCTGTCCACTTCTGTGAAGGATAATAAAAAATGGTTTTAATAAATACATTAATGGCAAAAGGAGGGGCAAGGACAACCTCCATTCTTTATTGGACATGGAGGGGAATATAGTCACCAATGATGAGAAAAAGGCTAAGGTATTTGACACTTTCTTTGCCTCAGTCTTCAACCATAAAACAGTTTGTTCTCAGAATAATTGGCCTCCTGAGCTGGTAGACGGGCATGGAAAGCACAGTAGCCCCCCTGTAATCCAGGAGGAAGCAGTTAGTGACCTGCTGAGCCACTTAGATTCTCACAAGTCTATGGGACCAGATAGAATCCATCCTAGGGTGATGAGGGATCTGGCAGAAGGGCTGCCAAGCCACTCTCCATCATTTATCATTAGTCCTGGCTAACCATGGAGGTCCCAGATGACTGGAAGCTGGCCATTGTGATGCTCATCCATAAGAAGGGCCAGAAAGGAGGATCTGGAAAACTACAGGCTTGTCAGCCTGATCTCAGTGCCAAGGAAGGTTATGGATCAGCTCATCTTGTGTGTGATCACACAGCACCTACAGAATGGCTGACAGATCAGATGAAGCCAGCATGGATTTAGGAGGGGCGGGTCCTGCCTGACCAACCTGATCTCCTTTTATGACCAGGTGACCCACCTGGTGGATGAGGGAAAGGCTGTGGACATTGTCTACCTGGACTTCAGCAAAGCCTTTGACACTGTCTCCCACAGTATACTCCTGGAAAAGCTGGCAGCCCATGACTTGGACAGCTGTCGCTGTTGATTATGAACAGAAACACACAGACTCCAATTGCAGTTCATCAGAAGGCTAAATAGAGAGTTTTTTTATTAACAAATGGAACACCTTATATATATAAGGTATTTCGCTAAGTAAAATGTGATTGGTGAGTAGGAACACCATCTTCTCTATTGCCATTGGCTAAGTAAGAGAAACAATGTATTCTATTTTATGAAGAACAGGGATGAAAAACACCACCTGTTGTTCTGGGAAAGAATATTGTTTGGAGAGTTTGTTTACAGGATTTCTCTTGGGAAAGTGAGAAGCTTTCCCTTAGGAAGAAAAGATCCTGATAGGCCTTCAGCTATGGAGTTCCAGAGACAGAATTTTCAGCCCCACAGACAGCTGCACTCTTCACTGTGTTAAGAACTGGCTGGATGGCTGGGCCCAGAGAGTGGTGGTGAATGGTGCCATATCCAGTTGGTGGCCGGTCATGAGTGGTGTCCCCCAGGGATCTGTGTTGGGCCCAGTCCTGTTTAATATCTTTATTGATGATGTGGATGAGGATATTGAGTCTACCATCAGCAAATTTTCAGATGACACCAAGTTGGGTGCAAGTGTTGATCTGCTGGAGGGTAGAAGGGCTCTGCAGAGGGACCTGGACAGGTTGGATAGATGGGCCGAATTCAACAACATGAAGTTTAACAAGACCAAGTGCCGGGTCCTGCATTTTGGCCACAATAACCCCCTGCAGCCCTACAGGTGGGCAACAGAGTAGCTGGATAGCATCCAGGTGAAAAGGGACGTGGGAGGTACTGATTGAATGCATACTGAACATGAACCAGCAGTGTCCCCTGGTGGCCAAGAAGGCCAACGGCATCCTGGCCTGTATCAGGAATAATGTGGCCAGCAGGACCAGGGAGATCATTCTTCCCCTGTACTCGGCGCTGGTGAGGCCGCACCTTGAATACTGTGTCCAGTTCCGGGCTGCACAATTTAGCAAGGATGTTGAGATGCTTGAATGCATGCAGAGAAGGGCAGCAAGGCTGGTGGGTCTAAAACACAAGTCCTATGAGGAGTGGCTGAGGGAGCTGGGGTTGTTTAGCCTGAAGAAGAGGGAGGCTCAGGGGAGACCTTATGACTCTACAACTTCCTGAAAGGAAGCTGTAGCAAAGTGGGGGTTGGTCTCTTTTCCCAGGAAACCAGTGACAGTACAAGATGACTGTCATGGTTTAGTCCTGATTGGACAATTTTGTGATATTGACACCTGATTAAACCAATGAAAAGGGTGGATACACATTTTGAGGTGAGATTCCGGAAATAGCTCTCTTCTAGTTTCCAGTGGGGTGAATTGAGAACCTCGGCCTGGCTGTTTCCCATGGCCAGGCCAGGCTGAGCTTCCCCCTACCCTCCCCCAGCACCCCTGCCAGGCAAAGGGGAAGGACAGGAAGGGGGGGGGGGGGCAGGGGGTGGAAGGCTCAGTCCACTCCTGGCTGCTGAAATTTACTAATCCAGGATGGCCTATGCAGCAAAACAGGGGCTGAGCCAAGCCCAGCATCTGCCAGGCAGAGAAAGGAGAGGTAATCAGCTCTGGCATGAGACATCTGAAGCCTGACTGGGCTGAAGAAAAGTTCCTAGTCTCCCTCTCTCAGCACAGCTGGATTTGAAGGCAGCAGCCAGGCCTTGAAATCCTGGCCCAGCTCCAGCACAACTGCAATGCATCACATGACTGCCTTATCCTGGCTGCAGCCTGTGTTAACTTTTTCCTAACCAGATGAAACTTCCAAAGCATGAATCTTACCCAGAGAAAGAAAGAGGAGACCAGATGAAATGTAAAAAGACACAGTGTGAGACCTAAGGTCAGAGAAAGTGAAAAGAGAATCTCAAATGGAAAGGAAGATTAAAGGAGTGGCCTGGTTAAGTTGGACTTCTCTTGTGAGGCCATAAAGAATGGACTAAATACCCTGTAACCTATGGAGTGTTTTTTAGGGGGATGCAAAGTTCTAGTCATAGTTGTGAGTTGATGTATTTGTGAGATGCTAGAGAAATTAAACAGAGGAAGACTGAGAAAGTGGGAGATGATACCCTCTGCCCATTGAGAGAAGATGACCTCTGTTTCTTGAGATGAAGAGAACTCATTTTATACTAGAAGAAGCATCCTTAAACTGTACCCTAATAAACTGATACAGCCCATGAGTGGCTGTAGAAGGCTGTCTCATGGGAGGGACTTCACAATGGCAATATTTCTTCCTTCGGGTGGGCCATTTGTGAAGTGTGAGAGCAAGAAAACTAGTATCTTGTGAAAATCTCTATGGTATTCAAGACAGACTCCTTTCTCCTTGATGAATTGAGAAATTATTATTTTAAGGGTGATAACTGACTGAGAATCCCAAGTTTTGTCTTTTAATATTGGAGTAAGAAAGTGAATAGTTAGTGGGGGGGGGGAGGAGAAGTGTTTTGAAGGTTTCATTCTGATTCTTGGGGGGTTTTTTCCCTTTTAGTGTTAGTTAATAAAGTTTTATTCCTTTTAAGTTTAAGCCTGCTTTGCTCTTAATTAGGAAATTTCAAATTGGCAAACCAAAACTAAGACATAAAATTGGTGTTTCTGCCCAGTTTCAAACCAAAATCACAAGGACACAGTTTTAAGCTGCGACAGGGGAGGTTTAGGCTGGACATTAGGAAGAACTTCTTCACAGAAAGAGTGATTGGACATTGGAATGGGCTGCCCATGGAGGTGGTGGAGTCACCATCCTTGGAGGTATTTAAGGAAAGACTGCATGTGGCACTCAGTGCCATGGTCGAGTTGACAAGGTGATGTTAGGTCATAGGTTGGACTCAATGATCTCAAAGGTCTTTTCCAACCTAAATGATTCTGTGAAACAACTGAACATGGCACTTAGTGCTATGGTTTAGTTGACAAGGTGGGGATCAGTCAAATGTTGGACTCAGTGATCTTGGAGGCTTTTTCCAATCTCAGTGATTCTGTGATTCATAAATATATTTATGTCCTGTCCTGTCTTCCTTCCTTCCATCCTTCCTTCCTTCCTTAGCAACCAGATCAAACTTTGGCACAACCATTACCAATGTGCAGAGTCAGCAACGAATGAGTGTTCTTCATGCTCACTTATCAAGGAGACTAAAGAATCATACTGGAGAGTAAGATTACAAGAAAGATCATTCAAATGTACAGCAAAGTTTAAGGAGGAATCCTGCTCAGGCAGGCAGATAAGATCAATGTAAATGTATCTCTTGGTTCTGTTTGGTTCTGTAAAAAGAGTAAAAAGAAAAATCTATGCATTTTTATAAAATGTGTATTTTTTCCTAAAAAAGATTGAAATGGGTTTAAGAATTACTGTTATTATCTGTAAAATGACAGAGATATTTCCATGTGAATGTTTCCCTTTACAGTCAGATATCCATATTCACCATTTGCATACCTTCAATTCAGGGACTGCAGCTCCCCTGTGGGCCAAGGACTCAGGGTCCATTTTGTGTTGATCTTTCTGTCAAAATAGGGTTATTAGTGAAAGGAAATATTGCAAGGTCACCCACAGCCTTTATAGAAACAAGAGGGTAGGAGAAAAGTAGGGAGAAACTGTAAACTGCAATATCCAGCTGCAGTTGGCAAACCTGAGCATATTTAGATTTCCTGTACCAGCATCAGTCCCCTGTTTTCAAATGATGTCCTGGCCTTTGTGGTTACCACCTGAATACAGCCAAGAAGGATATACACAGGAAGGATCTCATGACAAAATGTCTACTCCTGGTCTTCTTTCCATCACATCATAATCTGTCCATTAATATGGTTTGAGATGTCAGTTGATCAAAAAGTCAGAAGATGCTACCACTCTGGCTCAGTTGAGCTGAAGGCATATTTATGAGATTCAGCAGGCAGAGGAATTCAATAGCAAAGCCTTCAAATCTGTTTATGTAATAGATGAAGTCTTTGCTATAGGGCATTTATCTTCATTCAGGGAATGACACCTGAAAAATAAATCTCTAGTTGCCAGCAAATTTAAATAAAACAAAGGCAAGTCATGTCTTTGCACACTATAAATATATAACTGCAGAGAACGTAAGAGTTACCATTTTCCCACTATTTCCTTTGGTACAAAAGCTATAAAGTGCTGACCACCCTCAAATTCTACCAAAATCAAGGGAACCTAAACATCTGAGTACATTACAAAGAGTGGTGATAACACAGGAGGAACTAAAAGATACATCACTCATTTAGACTAATGAAATGGCAAAAATTACTTCTTTTTTTTTAAGTTAGCAAAACCCAAAAACCTAACAAAGGGGTGTTATTAGCATATCACTAGGAATAATGAACTGAAAATGGGTGAAATCTCATAAATGGAGCAATGAGTTTCCTAGGGAATAATACTGGGGGGGGACAATTTTCTAACATCCTGGGATGAATAAAATACTGAAGCACATCCTACCCAACACCACCACATTGGACAGTTGGTCACCACTGTATTGCAGTCACAGTGGGTCCATCAGTCCTACACTGTGCCCATCCCTGGATGCCAGCCATTGCCTGCAGCACCAACCACAGAACTCTGTCCTGTTCTGTTTTCAAGCCATTCAACATGGGAAGAGATTGCTGCCCAAAACAGCAGGGAGAGAGGGTACCACTGCCAATAGCCACCTGCCACCTGAGGTCCTCATCTAGTGGGTCTGCAGTAGTTTCTGTTAGCATTGCCATTGGAACAAACACTGTTTTGTGTCTCCTGCACACTCAAAGAATTGTCATAACCAAATAAAACCCCTCAGCATTTCCCAGACTCTCCGCCTACTCCCTGATTCTACAGAGCTCTACACCAGGACCAACAGTCAGTTTCTATAACTGCAACTGACAGTCGTTTTACTCCTTTCCATGCTTTCAAAGCTAAGATCCATCAAAGATTAGCAGAAAAAAATCACAAATATTTTTTCCCTAAGAAGCAGCACTGGTAATAGGCTTCAGAAAAAATCCTCCTAAATGCAAATGATGAGCTTAAACTCTGGGAAGGCTCACATGTCTGATTATAATTATCACTGCAAGGGAACCAGCACTAATTTCCCTTCTGGAAGACGTACATAAGTCTATGGGACCTGGTGAGATGCATCCCAGAGTCCTGAGGGAATTTTCTGATATAGTTTCCAAGCCACCCTCCATCATAGTTGAAAAGTCATGGCAGTCAGGTGAAGTCCTAGGTGACTGGAATAAGGGAAACATTGAACACATCTTTAAAAAGGGTAGAAAGGAAGACCCTGGGAACTACCAACCTGTCAGCCTCACCTCTGTGCCTGGGAAGATCATGGAACATATGTCCTAGAAACTATGCTAAGGCACATGGAGGACAGGGAGATGATTCAGGACAGCCAGCATGGCTTCACCAAGGGTAAATCCTGACTGACCAACCTAGTGGCCTTCTATGATGGAGTGACTACATCAGTGGACAAGGGAAGGGCTACAGATGTCATTTATCTGGACTTCAGTAAAGCCTTTGACATGATCTACCACAATATTCAGAGATGGATTAAATGAGTGGACTGTTAGATGGATAAGAAATTGGTTGGATGGTCACATCCAGAGGGTAGTGGTCAATGGCTCAAAGTCCCAATGGACATTGATGACAAGTGATGTCCCTCAAGGGTCCATATTGGGACCAGTGTTATTTAGTATCTTCATTAATGACATAAACAAAGGGAGTGAGTGCATCCTCAGTAAATTTGAGATGACACCAACCTGAGTGGTGTGATTGAGACACCTGAAAGACAGGATTCCATCCAGAGGGACCTGAACAAGCTCAAGAAGTGGGCCCATGGGACTCTCATGAGGTTTGACAAGACCAAGTACAAGGTGCTGCACCTGGGTTGGGGCAACCCCTGGTATCAGTCCAGGCTGGGGGATGAACAGATCCAGAACAGCCCTGCCAAGAAGGATTTGGGGGGTTGGTAGAGGAGAGGCTGGACATGAGCTGGCAATATGCACTTGCAGCCCAAAAAGTCATTTGTATCCTGGGCTGCATCAAAAGCAGTGTGGGCAGATCCCCTCTATTCCACTCTGGTGAGACCTCACCTGGAGTGCTACATTCAGCTCTGGGGTCTCCAACACAGGAAGGACATCAGCCTATTGGAGTGAGTCCAGAGAAGGGCCACTGAGATGATTAGAGGGATGGTGTCGCTGTACGTTATCAAGCGGCACACACCACGACACGGACACTAGATCAGAAGGCAATGGCTAAAAAGCAACTTTATTAAAATGGCACACACTTTTATAGTGGGCCTCGTGGGTTAAACACAGATTGGTTAATTCAAGAAAACAGTAGTCTTATTGGAGAAGGGACCAACATCCCTTGGTAAACAATCCTGAAAAACAACACTTGTTTTTTCTGTGTGGCATCAGGTGTTGAGTTTTGTTTACATTCTTTCTCCATTTTTTTCCCAGGCTAGTCCTGAGAAAAACTGAGAACTGCTTTTCCCTGTTCACAGACAGTATTCACATGTCCCCCTTTTTAGTAAAAAGAAAAAAAAAAAAGAAGTGTCTGCCATCCTCTGCGGGCCCCCTTGCAGAAGGAGAACAAACAAACACTATTCAGGAGGTTTGAGGGCATCTTGGAGTGATCAGGGAAATTTCCCAAGTCATGTTGTCCCTTTCTACAAGAAATCAAGTAATAGCTCTAAAACCTCTATTACTAATCCTAATACAATGACAAAACATCATTAGTCTGCTCAAAGAACTGGTAGTCCAACTTGTCAACAGCTGAGTTTCAAACAAAAGGAAATGAATGTTCAGTCTCTACTGTCACACGTCAGGGTGGACACATCCCACAGGTATCCATCGTACTCCATTATCTGTGGAAACATAGCATACTCGTGGCTCCAAACGATAAACTCATGGGGGCCCTCCCACTTATTCATGGTTAGGTCATGTATCCAAACCTTCGCTCAGGGTATGTGTATCTCGTCCAAAGCCTGTAACGAGGCAAAGTGATCAATTGGTCTTTCATCAAGGGCCACTGGTTTTGCCAAATGAGGCTGTCTGCCCTTCGAAATTTGTGATCAACACAGGCCATTGACTTACAAAGGACTGTGTTTTGCCCTTTTTTAATTCTTTTTTTTATTTTTTATCAGGGCAGAAAGAAAAATGTCCCATCCATCAGGGAGCATGGTGGGTGAGTGATTGTCTGCAAAGACTTTAACTTGAATTGGTGGAAACAGCACTCGGGCTATATGCTTAATACAATCAGGTCGTTTCCCCTTCTCCCCAAGGGCCAAATCGAGCTGATGAGCATCCACCTGGAAGAACTCTTCCATCCCTCCCCCAGTGTGGACACCACCCCCGTGCATCCCCATTTGTCCCAACAAGTCCCAGTTTCCGTGCTGCAAAACTCGAAGTGTGACTGACACCCAAAAGTCATGGTCGTTCATCAGTTTGATGGTGACTGAGTATGGAGGTAGTGTCCAAAGGTGGCTCCAGGGAGAGGCTGAGGGTCCGTTGCGACGTTGACTCTGTGACACAGAGGCCGGGTCACGAAGAGAAGGTCGCTGGTCGTTCCTGGCATCGGTGATGTCATCGGATGGTGTTGGAAGGGTTAAAGGCGATGCACGGCCGACAGAGGAGGACCTGGCAGTCGAAGGCATTGACAAGGAAGGGCCGCCCGTGAGCAGCGGGGCAGCAGCCCCCCTCCTTGTGGGCGGAACGGACTGTGACGTTGAGAAAGAAAGGCCGTCTCCACCCCCATGTTTGCAGGGGGAGGTGACAGCACTGCAGCCGGGTCAGGCAGGTCGGGCGGTGACACTGGAGGCGAAAGCGGGGCCGTCTCCACCACCATGATTACAGGGGGAGGTGACGGCACTCCAGCCAGAGCGGGCTACGGCACTGGAGGCAAAGCAGCTCCTGGCGCTACCCCGGCGTCGGCGGAAGGGAACATCGGCGCCGCTGCCTGCACGGGCGGAACGGGCTGAGATGTAAAGAAAGTCACGCCCCCCGCGGGCATCGGCACCGCCGCCGCTCTCTGACCCGTCCACGCCGCTGCCAGCACCGCCACCGCTGCCCGCACTACATCCGCCGCCTGCCCGGCGGTCGCTGCGATCCGGGCAATTGCTTCCCCCGGCACCGCGGCAAAAGGCGGGGTGTTCGCGGCCGCCGGGGGGGGAAGCGGAGGGGCTGAGGGAGCGACCCGTGCACTGACGTCATCAGATCGCGCAGGGAGCCGCTCTTCCGCGGGTTTCCCGGGCACAGGCGCTCGCGGAGGGAAGGCAGCCGCCCCTTGGGGCGCGGATGGGGGGGAAGCGCCCAATGAACCCTTCAAGCGCTGCGCTCGCGGCTATGACCCGCTCCCATGCATCTCGGGCGATCGCCGCCGCTGCCGTTGGGAAAAGCGGGGTATGGGCGGTCCCTGCGTCAAGAAACAGAGACCCAGGGAGCGACCCCGGTAGTGATGCCATCAGGCGGTGGTGGGGTCCGCTTCCACTTAGGGAGTCTCTGATGCAGGCTTTTAAAGAGTTCCCCAAGTGCCAAAAACGAGGGAGCTTCGGGGTCCCCTCTCAGAATTGCCTCCTTCACACGATCTCCGAGCATTTCCCATGAGATCGGAGAAAACGCAGTATGAGGGTCCACGGAAAACCCGTGATTGTCAGCCCACGCCAATAAGGCTCATAGGGCTTTGTCTGAGACAGGATTTCCCATGCTAGATAATATGGCTTTCCATGTCGAAAGCACGGATTCCTGCTCCGCTAAAAGTTGGCTCCCCATTTTTAAAGAGAGACTGAGACACTAATTTTGAAGATATTGCTGACTTAGCTGGGAAAAATAAGCTTTGCTGAGATCAGTTAAAATTCAGAGGATGGTTAAGAGAGAGACCGGATTTTAGATAAGCTATCCCGGATCTAATAACTCATTGTCTGTCAAGTTTATGTTTGTGTAAGCTGGGCTTGTAACAAAAAACAAGGAAATTGATCAATAGACCCCAAAACCACAAGATGATTGCAGACCCTCTATCTCTAGAAACAGTCTTGGGAACAGGAAACTCCAAGGAGTCATTTATCACATATCCATCAAAGGTTGAAAGTTTAGAACGAGGAAGACTAGTTTTACTTCCTCCTTTTTGGTGACCACTTACCACATAAGACCCCCGACTCATTTCAGAGAACAAACTACACATGCTTAATAGCCTTTTTGTCAATTAGCATACGAAGCGGAGAAGAGGAGGTGACAGGAGTATGAATATGTATTTGTATTTTGTGTATTCAACATTTTTGTGGATAAAAGGCTTTGTAATTACCTGTGATTTTTGCAGTGCATATTGGGGAGCTATCCCACGCAGCTGCCCGACCGTCAATAAACATACACTTTCTAACTTAACTGTTAGAGAGTCTTTTGTCCGTCACAGTTGGGTATCGATATTAGATCGATGTTCATATTTTAATAAATCAAGACCTCCTTCTCCTGGCATCTAAACCTGTGTATATGTGGGGGGGGGGGGGGGGGAGAGGGGTGAGTTGTGCCGCTCCCCTTAGCCTGATAGGCTGTGAGTTTTTTACAACTGGCGATCCCGCTGATCGTGGGCAAGGTGGTACGATACCTCTGTGAGCAGAGGATAGCAATTCAACATGTAGAAACCGTCGATAGAGGTCCCACGGTGTCCAAGGAGTTCGCAGCTCCCAGATGGCTCTTGACTCTAACCAAATTTCAGAACGGCATCGGTTCTCACCCCGGATAAGACTACACCATGGATGCAGTCCCGGTTTCCTGGGTTTCGCTGCAGTTAGATCTGCCTTGTGGCATGGCTCCGGCCAGGATCAGCCTGGCACGGAGACTATCCCGATATTGGCAGTAGAAAGCCTGAATGATATCAGGTGTGGTACACGTCGGGGTCACGAGATGTCACTGTACATTATCAAGCGGCACACACAACGACACAGACACTAGATCAGAAGGCAATGGCTAAAAAGCAACTTTATTAAAATGGCGCACACTTATATAGTGTGCCTCGTGGGTTAAACACGGATTGGTTAATTCAAGAAAACAGTAGTCTTATTGGAGAAGAAGGGACCGACACCCCTTGGTAAACAATCCTGAAAAACAGCACTTGTTTTTTCCGTGTGGCATTTGCCAAACATCAGATGCTGAGTTTTGTTTACATTCTTTCCCCATTTTTTTCCCAGGCTAGTCCTGAGAAAAACAGAACTGCTTTTCCCTGTTCACAGCCAGTATCTACAGGATGGAGCACTTCTCCTATGAGAAAAGGCTGAGAGAGTTGGGATTGTTCATCCTAGAAAAGAGAAAGCTTCAGGGTGACCTAATTGCAGCCATCCAGTGCCTGAAGGGAGTCTAAAAGAAGAGAGGGACTTTTTACAAGAGCATGTAGTGACAGGACAAGGGGGGATGGCTTCAAACCGAGAGTAGATTTAGATTAGATGTTAGGAAAACATCCTCTCCTGTGAGGGTGATGAAGCACTGGAACAGGTTGCCCAGAGAAGATGTGAATGCCCCATCCCTGGCAGTGTTCAAGGCCAGGTTGTATGGGGATACAAGCAATCTGGTCTAGTGAAAGGTGTCCCTGCCTACAGCAGGGGGATTGGAACCAGATGATCTTTGACATCCCTTCCAAACCAGGCCATTCTATGATTCTATTATTCTATTGTCATTATTATATTATTTAGAAAGCTAAATATGAACCTGATTTGGGGGTGGAAAAAAATCCAACAAACCTTGAGTACTGAGAGGGACCAATCAAATTTTTATTTATGCCTCAACATGTTATACGTGAGATGAAGAATTCCTATAAGCGTTGTATATGTGCTAGCAGCCCTGACCCCGGAGAGGCTTCACCTGGCAGACAATTGGGGCAGAGAAAGCTTCCGCAATCAGACTGTAAGTGACATTTCCCCCACACACTTGCTGGTGGGCAAATGTGCGTATGCCCGTGAAAAATGCCCAGGGAAATCAAACTGGGGGAGGAACTTTAGCACATAAAAGCAGCTAACTGTGACACAATGGGAGCCATTTTGTTTTGAGTACCTTGGAGGGGAGCGAGGGCTCACCTGTAGGGTCCACTCGGCCCTTCTCTGCCACCCCTCCCCCCACCTTTTCCTTCATGTGGTCCTGCTTCCCTGTTCATAGATCCTGAAAACCAGCTTGTCATCACAACGACCTCATGCTCCGCTGCCTCCACGATGGAGCAGGTGCCACCGCAGCCAGCTACCCCCGCCGAGCTTCCTGGGTACAGCCGCCGCCGCAGGCGTCGTCTGTAGAACGAGCCCACTTGCACCTGACTGCAACCGCCACCATGGATGTGTTTCCTGCGCTGCCCGCCTGCCTCAACCTGCCATGGCACTAACCTGTAGCGACCAGCCTGTCACCGCCTGCACCCAGTCACAGCCGTCGTACCCCAACCCTGAGAATCTGCAGATGCTCCAGGATTGTGCCCATGGCCATGGCAGCCTGCTCCCCACCAAAGGAAGGAACACGCAGCCTGCTACTGCTTGGAAATCGTGCCCAGCCTGAAATAGGGAAATTATGAATAATCAGTAAAGACTTGATTAAGAATTAGAATTTAAGGGATAAAAGTAATATCAAGGGATATGATAAAGGGACCATATGGAATGCTTAACATCCACTATACATGCAAAAAGCACATTTGCAGGAAGAATGCACTAAAGCAGGATGAAGAAACAAGGCCCTGTGGAAAAAGACAAGCCCCCTAGACCACTGAGCCAGCAAGAAAAACAGGATAGAGGTCTGGAATATGGCCAAGAGACTAAGGCGCATGCTCCGGAGACAAAGGTAAAAAGTTCAAGAGTTTGGAAGCCTCCCTCACAACCACCACGACCCCTGAATTGAGGAGGATGCATGTGCAGACTGACAGAAAGCTAATTACCATATGAAGCAGAGCAAGGTGGGTTTAGGAAATGAATATGTATTAGGCTGTTGTGTAATTCCTTCCAGACTCGAACCGCTGAAGGTGTGCATGTTTTCAGAGGAGAGATTCTCCATGCACCTCTGCTGAATGAAATACATATCTACTTTACAACTTATCATGAGTTGTGGAGTCTCTGTCCGCCCAAGCCCACCATGGCAGATACACAGATGCACTGTGGTTCACAAAATGCACACTCTGCCTGCTAAGCTGATGTGGACAAACTACCGGGGTTCATGTGGTAGCAGTGTCCCTGTCTTCTGTTTCTTTCCCCCTCTCTCCTTTTCCTCTCTCTGCTCCTTTTCCTATCCCCCTTTAGTAGGAACACTTATCCTTTTTTATCAATAAATGGTTCTCAGGTATAATATTGCCATGTTTGCACTTTATTTTTGTCCGAGAAATCTATCAACAGAATCCTTCCTGACTCCCCCTTTTATAGCAGAATAGAACAATTACTTATAAAATTCATCCCAATAGAAAATGGCACTCAATCCTACACTTAAGTTTTGCTGACTTGAAAATTATGGGAGTGAGATGGACCAATTTGATTTTTATTTATGCCTCAACATATACATGAGGTGAAAAATTACTCTAGGGTCTGTACATTTGCTGGGAGCCCTGTCCCTGGGGAGGCTTTGCCTGACAGCAAATCAGGGGAGAGAAAGCTTCCATGATCAGGCTGCAAGCAAGCAACCCCCCACTTCCTGGTGGGGCAGATGCCTGGATGCCTGGGAAAAATGCCTGGGAAATTGAGCTATGGGGGGAGCCTTAGCACTTTAAAAGCTATTAACTGTGACACAACCAGGCGCCGTTTTTTGCTTTGGGTTCCTTGGAGGGATCAGGGGCTTCCCAGGGGGTCAGCTTGCCCCTCCTTCCCTCCTCACCTTTTCCTCCCTGCAGTCCTGCTTCTTCCCTGGCTGTCTTCCCCATCTGCACCTGTCCTGCACTGCTTTGCCACTTCCCTGAGGCAGCTCATCACCGCAACAACTTAGTGCTCCACTGTTTCCTCGACGGAGCAGCTGCCGCTGTCCGCAGCCACCACAGGCTGTCTGGCTCCCTGGAGCACACACACAGGTGCACACACGCACAGACCCCCATACTGTCCCTGCTGCCTGTGGCAAAACACACCCTCCCAGCCTGTTCCAAACCAAACTACTTGTCAAACATAAATCTCTTCCCACCTCCTTAACAGCCAGTTCACAGCCTCCTTTCTGCTCCTCCACTCTTTTCATTACTCTCTCCTTTGTACTCCTCTAAATTTTTCCAGTCAAGCATTACAACCTTCTACATCCCCACCCTACCTCAACTTTCTCCTCCATCCCCAGCCTTCCCACCTCCTCCTCTCACAATGGCAAAATGAATTGTGTGTTGGTTGCCAATGACATCTCCTCAGAGTGGAGAACAACTGCAGCCACAACATGCCTGGCAGGTTGTGCTGTTTTTGCACATTTGAAATTTGGTGAGGATGGAAGAAGCCAGTCACGGAAGTGATGTTCTAAGAGAAGCTAAGAGCTTCCTCCATGTCTGACAAAAAAACAATCAGTGGCTAATTTTGAATATTGACACATTGTTAAACAAATGAAAAAGTTATGTAAAATATGCGTAGTGATTTGTGTTTGATAAATGTCAGTTCTTTTGAGGCGAAATTTGCAAGGTAGCTAAAGTCACAATAGGGAAGTCCAGCTGCAATGATACTAAATAAGGATAGAGACAGGATGAAACAGGATGTGGCTATTTGTATAAGATTAGCTGCTTTTTTGCTTGCTTGATGCTTTAGTAATGCATGCTTTCGCAAAGGAAAGTTCAATGTGAGGTCATTGAAGAAAATAAGTCCCCTTCATCCAGCGACCCCCGAAAAGGGGAAGAAGACCCCTAGCAACAGCGGAGAGTCTGCACAGTACAATCTTGAAGGTGAAAAACTGAAGAAATGAAACTAGGTGGGAACTGACAGGAAACGAGTCCTATAACAGTATAAAACTAAGACCAACTGCAAATGCAATTTGTGAGCCATTGTTAGAGCGCAGACTCTAACAGCCACCCAGCGCTGCTTGCTTGCCATTCTCCATAAAATTTATTAATTAATTGTAAATTGGCTCTGTAAATTTATAACAAATTTTGGTGAACTCCAATGTGATAGAGTCAACCTGGTGCATGGACCCCACTCAAGGAGGGCACCTCATCTTCGGATGGTCCTGGAGTGGGGGGTATCACTGCCAGTTCACTCTAACCACAAAAACCTGAAAATTCTGAGCATGGTAAGCAAGGAAACCTGAGCTCCCCCAACCGCAGTATTACAGTCCCGTAATCTTTGTGCACGAAGACCCAGGCAGAAGATGGCAGACTCTAAGTATTTAAGGAATTCTTGTCTGGTTGGGAAAAAGGATACCTCAGGTGTGCGAGTGAATGAGACACAGTGCATACTGCAAAGTGAGTGTGGGCCTCCTATAGGTGTGGTTCCAATCTCCCGCGAGAGACTTGGCCACTGACAGAGTAAAGTGAGAGGCTTGAGGAGTGAAAGAAGGCACCCTGAGAGGATGGGACAGAAAAAAAGTAAGAATTCTGGCCCAGGTGGGAACCCACAGAGAGGTCCCACAGAAAATGAGGGGAGCACGTTACCAGATATACCAATGGACAGTCCATTAGGGTTAATAATTAAACATTGGAACAATTGGCCATCATGCAGGGAAAAAAGCAAAGAGAAAATGGTGCACTCGTGTATGGAAATATGAGGAGGGAAACAAATCAGAGCAGATTTTTTTTTTTTTCCATTTTTGGGTCTTTTGACAACTGGATTTGCCAAGCATTAAATATTTATGTCAACTGTAAAGAACCTTATACCTTGAAGGAAAGCGAATATGCTAGCTTATGGATTATGTCCTCTGTTAGAACATACATATTTGCTCTAAAAGACAGAAAGAAATCTGAAAAAGAAAAGGATTCCTAGGATCCTGTAGAACATTCCTCTCCTCCTCCCTACGTCCCCATCCCCAATCCCTTACCTCCAGATCCCCAGCCTTCACCCTTGTCTTCTCCTTCTCCTAGTCCCAGGAGGGGACAAGTTAAGGAAAGGGAGCTTTATCCTTCTTTGCCCCCTTCTCGTAGCCCCTCAGCCCCCGTTTCACAATTGGGATCTGGAATGAGAACTAGGGGAAAGGCAAAAAGTGAACAGATAGAAACATTGAATGAGGGTTGGGGGCTCTATCTTTTAAGGACCAGAACACCTCAGGAGCCCCAAGTAAAATTGAAATTGAGTCCCCACTGAGAGGAAGTAGAATTTTTAGTGGATACCGGGGTAGAGAGATCAACCATTCAGAAATTACCCACTGATTGCTATTCCAGCAAAGACCACATGATGGTAATAAGGGCAAAAGGGGAACCCATTAAAGTATATGTGACAAGAGATATTAAAATAGAAACACCTCAGAAATACAGATTAGGAAAATTCCTAATAGTTCCAGAAGCAGAATATAACATTTTAAAGTGAGATCTTATAATAAAATTTGGAATCAATTTAGTAGTAGAAAATCAGAAACTTATGGTTAAGCTCTGTTCTTTGACCCAGGCTGATGAATTGGAAATAAACCAGAATGTATGGTATAGTGAAGGGAATGTAAGGAGAATGGACATTCCTCCCATCAAAATTTCCATACAGAACCCTGAATACCCAATTCAGGTTAAGCAGTATTCATTATCACTTGAAGGAAGAGAGGGTTTAAAAACTATAATTCAAAGGTTAATTCAGCAAAGAGTCCTAGAACCTTGTATGTCATCACAGAATACCTCAATGATCCCTGTCAAAAAGTCTGATGGGTCGTACAGGCTAGTGCAAGATTTAAGAAGCACACAAACTAACCTTGGGAAGTACAATCAAGGTATATACTCCTCACAACATAAGGGGAATATTACAACAGAAATTTTTTATATCGAATGATTGAAGGAGAACCTGTTAATAAGTGTATTGACTTAATAGAAAAACAGATTAAAATTCATATAGATTTGGAAAAAGAGTAATTGGGAAAGGGAGAAAGATGGTTTATAGATGGATCTTCAAGAGTAGTAGAAGGAAAAAGGAAATCTGGGTATGCAGTAGTGGATGGGTCCACAGCAGAAGTTTTGGAATCTGGGGCATTGAGTCCTAGTTGGTCAGCACAAGCCTGTGAGCTATATGCCCTGTTGAGGGCCTTGTTACTGCTAAATAACCACAAAGGGACTATCTGTACTGATTTTAAATATGCCTTCCGAGTTGTGCATACATTTGAAAAAATTTGGGAAGAGAGAGGATTAATTAATACTCAAGGAAAAGGGTTAATACATGAGGAAATAATAAGACAAATTTTATGTGCTATCAGAAAACCAGAAAAGATTGCCATAGTACATATAAAAGGCCATCAAAAGGGTACTAAATTTTCAATTAGAGGAAACAATCAAGCAGATCAGGAGGCAAAAAAAGCTTCCTTATTAGTTATAGGAAAGAAAGAGGCTGAATCCTTGGAAAAGCTCAAAAGTTTCTCTAAGGAGGAGATAAGTTTGAGAAACTAGGAATAAAACAACAGGGGACGGTATGGGTATTATCAGATGGAAGAGAAATGCTACCCAAATCATATGCTAGATGAGTGCTGAATTGCACTAAAGAACACATTGGGGAATTCAGGCACTAGTGGACCAAATTTTTTTAATTTTATGGGCGTATAAGAATTTATGAATTAGCCAAACAGGAGGTTCACAGGTGTATTATATGCCAGAAAGTGAATAAGGCTAATTTGAGAAAGAAATTGACTGGAGGAAGAACCCTTGCATACTTAGACCCTTTGAAAAAAATACAAGTAGATTTTACTGAACTGCCCAAGGCAGAGAAATAGAAGTATCTATTAGTTACAGTAGATCAACTAACTCACTGGGTAGAATCCATTCATGTGGCAAGAGCCACAGCTAAGACAGTTGCAAAAAGTCTATTAGAAGAAGTGATCTCCTGGTTTGGAATCGTATCTGTAATAGACTCTGACCATGGGACACATCTTTACATCAAAAATTTTGAAAGAAATAACAAAAACAATAGGTATTAGATGGGAATACCACACCCCGTGGTACCCCCAGAGTTCTGGGAGAGTTGAGAGGATGAAGGGGATCATCAAGGCACAACTTACCAAGTTAATGCTAGAAACTAAAATGTCCTGGGTCAAGTGTTTACCATTAGCCTTATTGAATATTCGGACCCAACCTCACACGGAAACAGGGATATCCCCCTATGAGATGTTATATGGGGTACCTTATATTCAAGGCATCCCTTTAAACCATCCCAAAATAGAGGATAGTTCTATCCAAACCTATATTGTAACCTTAACGAAACACCTTCAAAATTGAAGCACAAAAGATATAATGGCCCAGAACACCCCTCTTGAATTTGCCATTCATAAGGTACAACCGGGAGACCATGTTTATATTAAGGTTTGGAAGGAATCCTCCTTATCACCCCAATGGGAAGGTCCTTTCCTTGTTCTGCTCACTACAGAAACTGCTGTTAGGACTGCTGAAAAAGGGTGGACCTACGCCTCAAGGATAAAGGAACCAATACAGGTTGAAAATTGGAAGGTCACAACGACCCCTGGAGATCTAAAGTTGAAGATTCAATGAAACAACCCATGAGATAAGATGTCCCAATGAAAGTTGTAAATGTTATCTTTTCGCATGTTCTAAGTGTCACTATTGTAAAGAGAAGTGGTATTATCTTTGCTCAAGGAGTCATCCTCCTAAAGGACTTTGTCCAGATTGCTTGAGACTCAAACACCTCTTAACCGAAGTAACTTTGAAGACAGTGGTAGAAATAGGGACCATTGAACTAGATTCCCCTCAGTGGTGGGAATTGTTTATTAAGGGAGTTAGAGGGAAATTACATTTGCCTGCTAAAATAGTGCGAGTGGAGTGCCAGAGATTGAATCGAGTACCTTGAGGGGCTCCCCCGTAAAGGCTAAGGCCTGGGATGCCTACAAACAAAGGAATAAGGTCAAGCAATCCACCTATGGCTCCCCTGAAGAACACCCCTGCTGCCAAGAAGATGGATTACCTCGCTGCTGGGGGCGGTCCGGTAGGCAAAGGAGGCTTAAGAGTAAAAAGGTGGGGTATAATACTATTCATGATAATGAGCCTGATACCTGGTGGGATCACAAATCCATGCTCAAAGTGTTACCAAAATGCTAAATGGGGAACACAGATACTCTATTACTTTCACAGCACATGCACATGTCAACGCAGTTAATATAATAGAGCATCATTAGAAGCCTGTAATATTCAAGGAAAAAGTTATTGTATAGCTAAGAACTTAGGAAAAGGAGGATGGGCTTTATCGGTGTACCAAAGCTGTCCAAGGGGAGAGGAATATCTCTGTTTTACTAAAGAAGGATGGATAGGCTATCATGATAATGGGGGGGTACAGGCCAGGCATAGAGAAGAGATGGTCAGGAATGTAACTACTCAACTTAGAGAGCTGACCCTCCTCTAAGAAAAAATCTAAGGCCTTCCTTTATGATGAAGTCAAGAAGACATTGGAAAGTCAGAATCTTCCCACAGTAGGACAGAACCTTTTTCTCAATCTCATGCAAGAAATTGCCTCAGAGTTAAATGTATCATCATGCAGAATATGTGAAAGATCCCAGATGACAGAACAATGGCCTTGGAGAGGAGAGGGTGTTGAGCCAATGCAATTATTAAAATGGAATCATACCCATGTTTGAAACACTATAAGGCTAGATGGATAGGTATTGAGTAATGATGTAATTGGACAAATATGCATTTCACAAGATGGTAAGCAATTTAGTAAATATTTAGGACAGACTCCTTGTAAAATGATACTTACCACTAACTCTACAAGAGGAAAAGGGACATGGTGGCCAAGACCACCCTGGGGATATTGGTCTACTAATTGTACAGCTGAAAAGATACTATGGTGGAAGAACCATAAGGGAGCCAATCCCTTTACTGAGATTAGTGAGTTAAAGTTATTCTGGGAAAATCCTGGGGAAAGTTCCACTGCATGGAAAGCACCTGATGGGTTATTTTGGATTTGTGATAAAAGAGCATATAATGTACTACCTAAAAACTGGAAGGGTTCTTGTACTATCGGCACTATACAGCCTGCCTTCTTTATATTGCCTAAAGGAAAGGAGAAGAATTTAGGAGTACCTTTGTACAAAGCCTTAAATAGAAGAAAAAGAGAGATGAAAACTAGAGGTAGGCAGACCTGGGAAGATGATGAGTGGCCTCCCAAAAGGATTGTATAGTACTATGACCCAGCAACCTAAGCCCAAGACTGGTGTTGGTGTTATAGAACTCCAATTTATATGTTAAATAGAATCATTAGATTACAAGCAGTTGTTGTAGTAACCAATCAAACAGCTGAAGCCTTAAAACTCACAGCCAGATAGCTGTCACAAACCAGAGCCACTGTTTATCAGAACCAATTGGTATTAGATTATTTATTGGCTGAAGAAGGAGGCGTGTGTGGAAAATTTAACACCTCTGAATGTTGCTTAGAGATTGATGATAATGGCCAGGCTATTACTAAAATTGCAGAAGAAATTAAAAGAGTAGCCCATGTTCCTGTCCAACATTGGAACTCCATCTTAAGAGATGATTGGTGGAACCAATTATTCGGAGGGATATGGTGGAAAAGGATAAGATTTATGATATTATGTGCAGTCTTAGGGCTTATTATTTATCCCGTGTATGATACCATGCTTAATAAGGTTAATCCACTCAGTAATTCAAGGGATGCAAATATCAGCAGTGCCAATGGACCCAGAGTTCTCTCAGAATGGAACAACCCATAAGTTGATGATAATCAAAGAAACCACTTCAATCATTAGTGCTGTTGGAGCAGCAGTTTAAAAATCAGAAACAAGAACCAAGGAAATTGATAAAAAAAGAAAATGGGGGATTGTAAAATATGTACGTGATTCGTATATATAAATGTCAGCTCTTTTGAGGCGAAATTTACAAGGTAGCTAAAGTCACAATAGGGAAGTCCAGCTGCAATGATACTAAATAAGGATAGAGACAGGATGAAACAGGATGTGGCTATTTGTATGAGATTAGCTGCTTTTTTGCTTGCTTGATGCTTTAGTAATGCATGCTTTCGCAAAGGAAAGTTCAATGTGAGGTCATTGAGGAAAATAAGTCCCCTTCATCCAGCGACCCCCGAAAAGGGGAAGAAGACCCCTAGCAACAGCGGAGAGTCTGCACAGTACAATCTTGAAGGCGAAAAACTGAAGAAATGAAACCAGGTGGGAACTGACAGGAAACGAGTCCTATAACAGTATAAAACTAAGACCAACTGCAAATGCAATTTGTGAGCCATTGTTAGAGTGCAGACTCTAACGGCCGCCCAGCGCTGCTTGCTTGCCATTCTCCATAAAATTTATTAACTAATTGTAAATTGGCTCTGTACGTCTATAACAGTTAGATGTGCCTTCTTGAACACACATTTTTAGATGAAAACCCTGGGAATCACTCTTTCTTTTCCGGCTTTAGAGAGAAAAGTTCCCCTCCCCCCTCCTGGCAGCCACAGGTGGGCGGGGGAGAGGAGGCCACGGGGTCCTGGCTGAGGTTGGGCTGGGCCATGGCTGCTAATATCTTGCCGACATAATACCATGCTCTGGCGCTGGCCCGGTCCGAGCCGGGGTCCGCCAGGGTCCCGGGAGCAGCTACGGGCCGGGCCAGGGCTGCTCCACTGTGGCCCACGTGGCCCAGCGGGGGCTGGGCCAGGCCAGGCCCTGGCAGCTGCTGGGCAGGGGGAGAGGAAGCCATCAGCCTATGGAATGTTGCAGCTGAGCCCCAGCCTGGCTGATGAGATCCTAGCCGCTCCAGCCCCCCTCCCAGCATGGCCGCTGAAGAAACCTCCCGGCATGGCTGCAAGTTGCCAAGGGGCTATCCTGGAGCCGCGGGAGATCATGCGGCTGAGACCAAGGGGTGGCTCTGCAGGCCCGGGTGATATATTAACTCTTTCAGTGCACAGATTATACCTGCAGACCTCAATCCTCTCACTCTCGAGTGAGAGAAAAGGACAGTGAAGACACGCAGAAGAAAACATGGAGATGATGAAGTCAGTAAGAAAGAGTCAAATCCCAGATGGAAGGAGTATGAGATGCCTTATTTTTAGGCTGAAAATCCTCTTGTAAGGCTATGGAGAAAATATAATTGACACATCAGCCTTTTTCCCTGTAACTCAGTGTGGTAGTTTGACTAGCTCAATGGAAGTGAGCTAGCTGGCTTTGAGACTGACATCTTGTTAGACCAATTAGAATGCATTTCGTCTATGGGAAGAACACATTTCAAGCCAAAACAAAACTCGGGAAGCTCTCTTTCTGTTCCGGCATTCGAAGAGAGAAGACCTCTCCTCGGCCTTGGGCCGAGAGGGGGGGGGGGGGGGTGTGTGTGTGTAGGGACGAGAGGCCACGCAAGCCAAGGTAGGGCCCAGCTGCATTTGATAACCTCTGCCAAAATGGAGGCCTGCTTTGCTGGCCCCGATCTGGGCTCTGCCGTTGCTATAGCCCTGACAAACTCAGCCGATGGCTTTCTGGGCAGTGAGGGGGAGGAAAAGCCAGCCTGCCTGGTCAGGAATTTGCTGCAGGCCCAAGCTCACTCTGATAAGACTGAGGGGTGGAAAGACAGAACTGTATCTAACTTCCCTCTCCAGTTGCAAAAGACCTACAGCAGCTCACCTTGCACAGGTTTGAAATCTCACACCTTGGACTGCTATGGGCCTGGCAAAGATCTTGGCACAGCTCCAGCACAACTGCAATTCATCACCTGATTGTCTTGGCTCACCACTGTCTTTGTTAACCCTTTCAGTGCAAAAGAGACCTCTCAAGCATCTTTTCTCTTGAATGAGAGACAAGGACAAAATGGAAGACATAGACTAACATGAAGATATTAAAGTCAGAAAGGAAGAGTGATTGTCCTAGACAGAAGGAGTATGGGGAGTTGCTTTTCAAGCTGAAAATCTCTTGTAAGCTATGGTGATTGACTGTAATATATTGAGACATTTCCTTTAAACCATAGAGAAGTATGGAGAGATGGGAAGATCAAATTGTAGACCTGAGCAAAGAAATGCAGTGTTAAAGTGAGCCAAGGTTGAAGTGGCTGTGATTCCATGAGAAGTTTGAACAGAGAAATGATGTGATAGAGACTTGTTTTGCCACGAGAGAAGAAGAGAATCTCTGTTCCCTGAGATGAAGATGATCATAAAGATAGATAAAGAGAACCTTTGCTTTGAACAGAGGATCTTTAAAAGAAATTAAAGCCCCCATATGTCGATATGGCCCAGAGGCACATCTGTTAAGAATTGTACACATGGGAGGAGCTTCACGAGACAGATCTTCTGGGTGGCTGCTTTGTGAAAAATGAAGCCACAAGAGAACTGTTTTCTTGTGAAAAAATTTTCCATAGAAAATGAGAGATGCTTCCCTCCTTAAGTGAACTGCAAAAAGACTATTTTAGAAGTGGAAAACTGACTGAGATTTCTGAGTGTTGTTTTCTGTATATTGTCAATTAGAAAGAAAAGAAAGTGTGGGGAGGGAAGAAGAGTGTTCTAAAGGTTTCATTCTGATTCTTTTTTTTTTCTCTTTCTCCTTTTAGTGTTAGCTAATAAAGTTTTATTCCTTTTAATCTTAAGCCTACTTTACTCTTAATTGAAAATTTTCAAATTGGCAAACCAAAACTACGATACAAAATTGGTGTTTCTGCCCAGTTTCCAACTTAAACCGTGACACTTGGTGAAAGGCATTGGGGGGGGGGGGGGTGTGAAGTGTTCAAATTGTAGATATGAGCAAAGGCATTTATGCTAAAGCAAGCAGATGTTGAAGTAGCTGTGGTCCCAGGAGAAGTTTAAACACAGAGAGAGAGAGATAAGAGTGATGAAGACTGATGCCTTAAATTTTAGCTTTTATAATTTTAGATTATGTGTTGTTTTAGTGTGTAGCTTTAGGTTTCATATTAAGTGCTACTAAACTCTCTTCACAGAGTAGATAGACAATTCCTTCTCTAGCATGATACCAAGAACAACTTTCAGGCCCAAGAACAAAAACAACGGTGAAGTGAGAAGAAAAAAAAAGGAGGATGGAGCTTCATAACCTGAAGCTATGATTGGACAACTGACTCTGATATGCTCATGGACCAGAACTTATAAAAGTGTGAGACCTCGTGATCAGACATCCATTTTTGTGACCATTTTGGGGTGTATCTTGGGTGTGGTCCAGCTGGACTCTTGTGCGGCCCAGGTGTACCCATTGAGGCCTTGTAATAAATACCTACTTTATCCTTTTGCTCTGTCTAGTCTCTGTTCCAGGTCAGCCTCCAGAAGGCATCAAGACCCTTTGCCCCCAGGGAAGAAGAAAACCTCTGTTCCCAGAGATGAAGTTGATCTCAGAGATAGATGAAGAGAATCTTTGCTTCTGAACAGCTCATCCTTAAAAGTGTACCCCATTAGCCAAAATTTGAGCCCTCGAAAACAGTTGTGGGGAAAACTGTAAGTTGAGGGGAGGGACTTTTGCAGAGTGATCAGATTTCCATCTCCCAGGTGGCTGATTTGCTGTGACTTTGAAGCCACAAGAGAACTGTTTCTTGTGGAGAAGTCTCCATGGCATGTCAAGAGAGACTTCTTTTCCTAAGTGAACTGGAGAAAGACTATTCTAGAAGTGATAAACTGACTGAATTGTTTCTGTACATTGTCAGTGGGAAAGAAAAAGAGGGTGTGTAGGGGGGAGGAGAAGTGTTCTAAAGGTTTATTCTGATTCTTATTATTCTTATTTTTAGTTCTATTAACAAAGTTTTCTTTATACCCTTGAAAGTTTGAGCCTGCTTTGCTCTTCTCCTAATCCTATCTTGCAGCAGAAAATAGACCCACCACATAAATTGGTGCGTTGTCCAGGAAATCTCAAATTGGCAAACCTAAACCACTACACGGGTCCATTCCAACTCACAGCTACCCAAGCACAGGCAAGCTGCAGTGCTCACAGGTGCACACATGTGCACACACATGTCATGGGGAAGGACATAGTCTGCATCCCTTGGCATTGCTGTAAATTCAAACTTCCTGCAGACTTGTGTTTGGCAACTGAATCTCTCCTGCTTGTGGGACCAGGAGAAAAACAGGTGGAATAAGGAGGGAGGAAGGGTTTATTTTTAAGCAACACAAACATGTCACTGAGCGCTTCTAGCAGCAACTTCTAAGCCTGCTGTGATGGCAACCAGCTGCTGGTTCCAACCTGGCACCAGCTTTGATTTGTTTTCTTCTCCTCTTCAACACCCTCCTCCCAAATATTTATTACCCTTTTTTCTTTTAAGTTTTCTCTTCACTTTTTCCTTCTTAGCTTTTCTATAGAGACAAGACATGTCCATAGGCTTGTCACCTTCTCTCTGGTGACCAGTGATAGGACCCAAGGGAACAGCATGAAGTTGTGTCAGGGGAGGTTTAGGTTAGATATTCAGAAAAGGTTTTTCACCTAAAGGGTGGTTGGGCATTAGAACAGGCTCCCCAGGGAAGTGGTCCAAGCAACAAGCCTGACAGAGTTCAAGAAGCATTTAGACAATGCTCTCAGATACATGATGTAACTCTTGGGGGTGGTCCTGTGCAGGGCCAGGAGTTGGACTTGATGATCCTAATGGATCCCTTCCAACTTAGGATATTCTATAATTCTAGAGGGACTCCCTTCTACTTCCACACACAAATCTAAACCAGCATGTATGGAAGGAGCACCAAAGGAAGTGAAATATGATGTAAACCTCAATGGACTGAGAAGGGGGGGAAAAAAACCCATCCCACTCCTTGAAGGAGGGAAGAGACAGGTTTGGTTGGAAGGTAAAGAATGATTGAAGCAAAATGTATGTTCTTCATGGAAAGGACCCAAGAGAGCAAGCTTCCCGCTAGCAGTGTGACTCAACCCAGAGCTTGAAACACTGATTTTATAGATAAGCAATGTGATGGATTTGCTCTCACTATTAAAAGAATGAATATTGTAGATATGTTAAGAGAAGTTCTATTGATATATAGTTATGTTATTGTGATTTGTTGTTTAGACATCTTCTGTTCTCCCCATAGTCCCTTTTCCCCTCCCCCTTGTATTGTTGCCACTGGACAGCCTTAGCAGTCTTGGGACATGTGAGGGAGGGGGGCATGTACCTGTGCCCCTTGCATGGGGCATCTGGGAGGAGGGCAGGCCTGTTACTAGGAGGTATGGCATGGCAACATCTGACCTCCAATAAAGTTGCAAGAAAGTAGTCTCCACCAATGGACGGCAAAGAAGAGTTGACAGACAAACTTTGGGAGGGGTTAGCTAATGCAACCCCCAGGGGTATAAAAGGGGAAGCAGACATTTTGTAGACAAGCACATGGCAGGTCATATGCTCCTGACACCATAATCTCTTTCCTTATTCAGTCCTTTTGTTGTATTTTGTTAAGGTTTAATAAACCTTTGAAATTTTAACAAGTGAGCATCATTTCTCACACTGACGTATGCATGATGGAGATAAAGTGGTGTAAAATGAACCTCATCTGGTGCCTGGAGGAAAGAAATTTGAAGGAAAAATATAATGATGTAGAGTGCTGGGGATGGCTTGGAAGGGACGTGGAGGGAGGAAAGAAGATGCATTGAGTATTTTAGCATGGTGGAATGAGTGTATTAAGCTCCAAGCAAGGCTGAATACCCAGGGTAAAGTACAGCCCCATAAGCAAGCAGTGTGAGTTGGATGTATGAACAGCAATGGGGATTGAGAACTGACTGAACAGCAGATTCCAGAGGGTTGTAATCAGTAGCACATGGTCTAGTTGGAGGCCTGTCACTAGTGGTGTCCCTCAAGGTTCAATACTGGGCCCAGTATTGTTTAACCTGTTCACCAATGACTTGGATGAAGGGGTAGAAGCTGAGAAGAGTGGCCAATACTCCAGAGTGCTGTGCAGCCCTTCAGAAGCACCTCGACAGCTTGGAGAGATGGGCAGAGAAGAACCTTCTGAAATTCAACAAAGGCAAATGCAGGGTCCTGCACCTGGGGAAGAATAACCCCAGGCACCAGCACAGGCTGGGGTCTGACCTGCTGGGAAGAAGCTCTGTGGAGAAGGACCTGAGGGTCCTGGTGGACAATAAGCTGTCCAGTGAGCCAGCAGTGTGCCCTTGTGGCCAAGAAGGCAAATGGTATTGTGGGGTGCATTAGGAAAAGTATTGCCAGCAGGTCAAGGGAGGTGATCCTGCCCCTCTACTCAGCCCTGGTGAGGCCACATCTGGAGTGATGTGTTCAGTTCTGGGTTTCTCAGTGCAAGAGAGACATGGAGCTCCTGGAGTGAATCCATTGGAGGGTAACAAGGATAATTAAGGGACTGGAGCATCTCCATTACGAGGAAAGGCTGAGGGAGCTGGTCCTGTTCAGCCTTGAAAAGAGATTGTTGAGAGGGGAACCTCATCAATGTGTATAAATATCTGAAAGGAGGATGTCAAAAAGATGGAGCTAGGCTCTTCTTGGTGGTGCCAAGCAATAGGACACGAGGCAACAGGCAGAGACTGATGCACAGGAAGTTCACCTGAATATGAGGAAGAACTTTACTGTGCAAGTGACTGAGCACTGGAACAGTGTAGTGGGCTGACTGACTGGATGGTGGGCACCCACCAAAGCTGCTCTTTTACTTCCCTTCTCAGCTGGACAGGGGAGAGAAAATATAGCAAAGGGTTCATGAGTTGAGATAAGGACCAGGAGATATCACTCATTGTTGAGGTCTGCCCTGCAGAGGAGGGTAGAGACCTTGGCTTTAAGTCATGGGTAAGCTCTTAATCAGGGTGAGCTAAGACCCACCCCTGAATACCTCATTTGGTATATGAAAATTGCTTCTAGAAAATTCTCAGTTCTCGTTATTATTATTAGTTGTATTTTGCCGCAATATTTTCCATATTCCTAATCGCTTTCCCCCATTGGATTGTCCCCACAAATCCCTGCCTTAACCCCATTCTCGCATATGTGCATAAAAACCGCTGTCATCCTGGACCCCGCACCTTTTTTCGGTTCGATCCCTGTACTGTGCACAGTGTCTAGTTTGTTATTTTTTCCTTATTAAAAGTTCTGTTTCCGGATAGCCGAATCAGCGTAGTCTCTCTCATAAAAGTTGCTGAAGGTGGGTGCCCCGAGGAAGCTACCAGTTAAATTATCCGGGCTAGAACTGGACGCTTCAACTCATCAAATACCGTCATGGGTAAAACAGGCTCAAATTGGAGATATTAATTGAATTTATTACTAACAAAATCAGAGCAGGATAATGAGAAGTAAAATAAATCTTAAACTACCTTCCCCCCACCCCTTCATCCTTCCCAGCTCTACTTCCTCCCCTGTAGCAGTGCAGGGAGACAGGGAATGGGGGTTATGGTCAGTTCATCACACATTCCTGATGCTGCTCAGGGAGAAGAGTCCTTCCTCTGTTCCACCGTGGGGACCCTCCCATGGGAGACAGCTCTCCATGAACTTTTCCAACACGAGTCCATCTAACTAGCAAAAGTTCTCCGCAAACTGCTGCAATGTGGGTCACTCTTTCACAGGGTGCAGTCCTGCAAGAACAGGCTGCTCCACCATGGGTCCTCCACAAGCTCACAGGTCCTACCAGCAAACCTTCTCTAGCATAGGCTTCTCTCTCCATGGGTCTGCCAGGAGCCTGCTCCAGCAAAGGACTCCCATGGTTCACAGACTTCTTTTGGGCATCCACCATGGTCCTCCATGGGCTGCAAGGGCACGGCTACTTCACCATGGTCTTCACCATGGTCTTCACCACGGACTGCAGGGGAATCTCAGCTCCTGAGATCCTGAAGCACCTTCTCCCACTCCTTCCCCACTGACCTTGGTGTCTGCAGAGCTGTTCCTTTCACATATTCTCACTCTGCTCTCCTCTGGCCACAATTACATCTGCACAATAACTGTGGGTTTTTTTCCCCTTCTTCAATATGTTTTTACAGAAGTGTTATCACTATTTCTAATTGGCCAAGCCTTGGTCAGTGGCATGTCTGTCTTGGAGCTGGCTGGCATTGGCTCTGCTGAACATAGAGGAAGCTTCCAGTAATTTCTCACAGAAGCCACCTCTGTAGCCCCCGTTACCAAAACCTGGCCTCACAAACCCAATACAGATTACCTAGAGAGGTTGTGGAGTCCCCCTCACTGGAGATATTCAAGAACCATCTGGGCACAATCCTGTACCATGTGCTCTGGGACAACCCTGCTTAAGCAGGGAGGTTAGACAAGATGACCCACTGTGCTCTCTTCTAACCTGACCATTTCTGTGATTCTGTGATTTCTGTGAAGCAGCCACTAGTATCCTGGGAGTTTTTTATGAGCCTGGTTCAACTGCTTTGTCAATTGTGACACATCAGGACTCCCTGGAAGCCACAGGAATTAGAGGGACCTGAACCAGATGAGCACTCACTCCCTGAGACAAGTCCCTCAGGAAGCCTAGGAAAGGTGTCAGAAAAAGGCTGGTTCTTGCTGTACACACTCTGGCTACCTTGGGGAACAGCAGAGTAACTGGCTCAAGAGCAGAGTTGCAGAGACAGACCAGTAGACAGACAGACAGCATGCTCAGGGTGGTACAGACAAAACAGCAGTGTCCTGAGCAGCTGCCTAATATGCATCTTGGCAAAATCTTGCCTGACCGTGCATGAAGCAGAAATTGCAGGCTGGAATTGTAAACCCATCAATTGGTCTGACTTTTGCTTCTGTGGCCTGCATGGATAATGCAGGAGGAGAGTGGAGATATGGATGACATCCTCTAGCTGGCAAAAGCCACATGGAGGACCTGGTCTTTTGGCTGCTACCAGCTGCTGCATGGGGAGCAGCTGATAGGCAAGTACTGAAGTAGACTTAAAATAAGCAGATGCCCTGTTGTGACTACACTCATTAAGGGATGTGTGAGTTTGCATGCTTAAACTGAGCCTCAAGTCTGTGCCCTTAGGAGCATCTCTGCCATTGGGATGTGTTGCCTGTGCAGGGTCCACACTGGAGTTTCTCCAGGCAACCACAGCACAGCTGGATCTGTCTGGGTTGGATGGAGCAATATCCAGGTAGGACCACCAAATCCTCTCTTTAGAGTTGTGATTTCATTGTCCTGGGCTCTTTGCATAAAGATGTCACCCAGCATTTGCCATGGTTCCTCCCAATGTCTGCTTCCAAAGTCAGCTGGTATCCATCCAAATCCTCTCTCCCATACGGTTTATGTGTCTGCTTTCTCTCTTTGCTATTCCTCAGGCTTAGGGTGGGTTTCTACCCTTCCTTCCAGGCTTTAGTACCAAGTACTGGCATTTGGCAAGGTAGACTGTGTCCCCTACTTGTGTCCATGGCAAAGCTGACCCTGAAACCTCAGATGGAGGCTCCTGAAGAGAAGCATTCCTGCCTGGAGGCATCATTGAAGTAACTCCCAGATAGAGGGACTGTTGGGGCCTTTACAGAGGCCATAAGCCTTTAGCCAGTGTACAAGAGAATTCTGTAATGTGTCTTTAATAACAAATTGTGTGAAGCAGAAGGAACAGAAGCTAGACAAAGGAATGTTAAACATAGCAGCCCAAGTTAGGAGGTTACCAGCAGAGAATCACAAGAAAGATAACCAAGATCATTAAAAAGTTCTGCTGGCAGCACGGGAGGGATGAAGCTGAACACCTGGAGGTTTGACCATGAACAGATATATTTTTAGCCTTTGTCACAAACTATACTGATTGTATCCTGCACGTACTCAAAACATATATAAGGTTTTGCACTTGCTTAATAAATTGGAATCAGTTCCACATCATATTGGTGTGTCGTCTGTTCCCTTCTCCGACACGGACCTCAACATTCTGGCGACCCCCGACGTGATGAAGGGGACAACGGAGTGATGCAGAGTGTCTGCTGAAGTTCGGAGACTGAAGTGATCCCACTGTGGTTGCGACCGGGCGTTCGAGAGAGACGCAGTTCCGTGCAGAAGAAGGCACGGGGAAAGTCTGTAATAGACACGAGTGGCCACGAATTCGACTGGTGAGTCGGCAGCCTTGAGCTGGAAAATTGTGGGATGGGCAATGCTGTATCAGCCGTGGAGAAGGCTACAATAGATGCCTTGCTCCGATTAAGTCAAAAGGCTGGGAAACCAGTCGATCGGACATTATTGACTGATCTTTTGTGCTGGGCTACCCGTCATGGGTTAATAACTGATGCAGCCCAGATTTTTAAACTTGAAACATGGAAGAAAATCGGTTTTGAATTGTGGGAAGCTGTGCAATGTGAGTCTAAGGAAGCAAAGAAATTAACTGCTACTTATCGTCAGATCAGAATGTTAATAGAGCAATTGGAGGCGGAGGCTGAGTTAGAAGCGGCAGTGAAAGAGGTGTTTACTGTAGCAGAGGAAAAACTTCGTACTGAGACGGCCGATAAATCAGTCAAAGACATAAATACTGAGCCGCTTGAGCCGCTTGAAATTAGCTCCCCTCTCCAGGAAGGTCATATCGCCGCTCCCGCACGAAGGGGTCCTTATGATGATTTAATACCACCGTGGGATGGCGTACCTGCCACTAGCCCCACTTCGTCTGCTGTACCTTCTGCACCCCCTGCGCCTATGGAAGTGGACCCTGCAAAAGTTCCATTACCTCCTGATACTAGTTCAGATAATCCAGATTTGCGGCAGCTACTATCTCAACAGGCAGGACTTATGTCACAATTGTTACAAGAAATGCAAAGACTTGATAAGGGTGCCACAGCAGCAGATGTCAAAATAGCATATAAAAAAGCACATAATGCAATTGTGTCAGGATTGAAACATATAGAAGATCAATTTCCCAGTTTTACCGACGATGCATATGAGGGTCAAGCACAAATTCAAACCCTCCCTGTTTTAAGTTCTACTAAGCGACGGGTTTTGTTAGATTATGTCCGTGATAGGGAATGGACAATTGAAGAAGCAGATAACTATCTGTGTTCGAAATTTGGTAGCACAGCGAGAATAACACCAGAAGAAAGGCAGTCAATACAAAAGTGGTGGCTTGAACACCCACCTTCTTTAGATCAATCGAAACAAGATACAAGAACTCTCAGTGAAAAACTCGCTGAGTGGGTAAATTGGGTGAAAGAGCCCGAAGCCGCTGCCTTCTCACCCAGATCAAAGGAGGTGCCTCCGCCAAGTAATCCTAGTTTTGATATGGCTAAGCGGTGGAAAGGGATTGTCACCAATGCCGAACTGACCGGCGACTTTCAGCTTGTAGCTGCTCCCGCAGTTGTAACCTCCGCGGGGGAAGAATGGGAACCGCTTGACTGGGGAATGGTTTCTCGCCTGCAGAAGGCGGTTATGGACTATGGGATTGACAATCGCTTAGTTCGCAGACAAGTAGAGGCAATTATAAAATATCAGCAAGTGGTGCCAGCGGACATTAGGAGCCTTTTTGAATTGATTTTGGGTCCCACTAGTTTTATGCTTTTTTTGACAAAATGGCAAGAGCGGCTCGAGGCCCGACAGCTTGATAATATACATTTGCCTGATGGGGATCCTCTTCGGTTTGCTAATTTAGATTCGCTAATGGGGACGGGTGAATTTCGTGACCCCCGTCGACAAGCTGCGCTTAGCCCACGCATTTTAGCACAGTCTAAAGCTACAGCTCTTGAAGCTTTCGCCTCTCTGCCCCAAGTTGGAAAACCTCGACAACCCTATTTACATATCTTACAAAAGGCTAATGAACCGTTTCTCACCTTTGTGGATCGAGTCAAAGAGGGAGTTGAGGCAGCCCCAGATATCCCACAAGACATGAAAGACACATTAGTTAAAGAGATAGCAATGCAAAATGCTAATCCGAATTGTAAAAGACTCATTGCCTCTCTGCCTGCAGGGGCATCATTAATGCAGATAACTGAGCAATGCTCGCGAGCACCTTTAGAAGAAGAAAAAGAAAAGGCTCAAATTCACGCTGCTGCCTTGGCTGCAGCCTTGCAGAAAGTTACTGTTCAAGGCAAGGGAAACAAGAGCCCAAAGTGTTTTCAATGTGGGCAAATGGGTCATGTCAAGAAAAATTGCCCGGGAAAAAATAAAACAAATGAAGAGACGCCTTCTTTCGCTGGTACTTGTCACCGCTGTAACAAATTTGGCCATCGATCCAATGAGTGTCGCTCAAAATTTAAAAAGGATGGTACTCCTCTGTCTAGTCCGGGAAACGGGATGAGCCGCGAGGGGGGCGCGGCGAGACAAAACCCTCCACAGGCGATGGCTGCCTCGCCCGACTCTCTTCAGCAACCAGGGGCAGCGCAGGAGTCGATCTGGCCCTGGCAGAATCAGTCACTCTCGTAGATAATAAAGTGCATGTCGTGCGCTCGACAGAATCGGGACCTTTAGGTTTCGGGTTATCAGCTTTGTTAATTGGTCGTTCTTCCGCGTCAAAAGTTGGTCTGTTTGTTTTGCCAGGACTTATCGATGCTGATTACACAGGTATTATAATGATAATGGTCTCCACTTTTCAACCACCAGTTACAGTGCCTAAGGGCAGCCGTATTGCTCAGCTAATTCCGTTTCAAGCCCAGGTTCCACGGCCGAGCCAGCAAGCTGACAGAGGCACCGGAGCGTTTGGTAGCAGCGGTCCAGCAGTCATGTTTGCAGAAGTCATAAGTGGAAATCGCCCTACACGTACGGTAACCATCACTCATGTCAATTCCGTTAATTTAGCCACCAAACAAATTGTTGCTACTATGATGATTGATACAGGCTCTGATGTAACCATAATTCCTCGTCAATCATGGCCCGCTGCCTGGCCTCTTAAAAAGACTCAGTCTAATATAGTGGGTGTTTCCGGAGCTGCAGAGACATCGGAAAGTGTTAGCTTTGTCAGAATTGAGGACAGTGAACAAAATACTGCTTTTGTCCGACCATACGTGATGAATACGCCATTATGGATACTTGGCAGAGATGCCTTATCCCAATGGCATTTAACCCTGACTACAGAGGGTTTTCATTAGCGGCCATTGAGCAAAATTCTGTGCCCACCGTGAAATTAACCTGGAAGTCACAAGATCCTATCTGGGTGGCACAGTGGCCGCTTTCAGCTGAAAAGGTGGGTCATTTAACTGTACTTGTGGAAGAACAGCTTCAGCTCAAGCACATTCGACCTTCCACAAGCCCATGGAACACACCTGTTTTTGTAATCCAGAAAAAATCTGGGAAATGGCGGTTGTTACATGATTTACGCGCAGTTAATGCTCAAATGGAATCTATGGGGGCTTTACAACCTGGGCTCCCTTCTCCTGCTGCATTGCCTCGTAATTGGTCTTTGTTTGTAATTGATCTTAAAGATTGTTTTTTCAGTATACCCCTTCATGAAGATGACTGCAAACGGTTTGCATTCAGTGTTCCAGAAATCAACAATGGTGCACCGATGAAACGCTACGAATGGACAGTACTGCCACAAGGCATGAAAAACAGTCCAACCATTTGTCAGTGGTTTGTGGCACAGGCACTGGCAAAGTGGAGGAAGCTGTATCCTGACAAATTAACGTATCACTATATGGATGACATTTTAATAGCTACTCCTCAACCACTTTCTTTGCAAGATGAGGAGTTGCTCATCTCTGAATTGGCCAGATGTGGGCTCTCGATAGCTCCAGAAAAAATTCAGAGATGTGAGCCATGGTCATATCTGGGCATGCAAGTATGCATGACACGAATTCAGCCAAATCATATTTCTATTCAGCATACAGTTAACACTGTGCATGATGTTCAAAAATTAGTTGGGGATATCCAATGGTTACGAAATTGGGCGGGCATATCCAATTCTGATTTACAACCCTTGTTTGAGTTACTGACAGGATCTTCAGACCCTCTCGAAAAGCGAACATTGACTCAATCAGCTATTGAGTCTCTGCAGATAATTGAAAATAAGATAGAGCATGCTCAAGCTTACAGATATCAACCAGAGTTACCTTTGTACATATTGCTGAAAAACCAACCAGATGAGATCATGGCAGTGATAGGTCAGGTGAATCATGCAAAACAATTTTTTCTGTTAGAATGGGTTTTTACAACTTACCGCCCTAAGGTAACAGTTTTAAACAGGGCTGAGGGAGTTGGTCATTTGTTATTGAAGGCACGACGGCGTGTGCGTCATGTGTTTGGAAGGGAAGCTGACAGGATCATTCTACCTTACAATTCCTTAGATGTGTTAACAGAATGGGAACAGGAATCTATATCATTTGCAACGGCTGTTCATGATATTCCTTTAGATAGCCATTATCCTTCACATCCATTTTTCTCCACTCAGATTAATCTGGCTCCAAAACAAATAATTTCACGTATGCCTCTTGCGAATGCTGTTTGTGTCTTTACTGACGCCAGTAGTAAAACGAGCAAATTTGGGTATGCTACTCAGAGCAATGGTGAATGGGTAACAAAAATTGAGCAAGAAATTGGCCTTTCTGTACAAGTTTTAGAACTAAAAGCCGTTTTGTTGGCCTTGAGTGATTTTTTGAATAGTCTGTTGAATTTGATTATTGATTCACAGTATGTTGCCTCCCTTACAGAAAGAATTGAATCCGCCTTTTTAGGGCACTTTACAAATCCTGTTTTATTGACTTGTGTTACAAAGTTACATTATTTGGTAAACTCACGGCAAGAAAAACTGTTTGTGATGGCCATTCGGAGCCATTGTCAATATCCAGGTTTGTACACACAAGGTAATGCCCTTATCGATACTGCTGTGTCTGCAGCAGCTGTACAGCAAACAGTATCCCCTCATCAGCAAGCTGTACAATCACATGCCTTTTTTCACCAGTCTGCTAAGGCACTGCAGCGTGAATTTCAATTATCCCGTGATGCTGCTAGAGCTATTATTGCTGCTTGCCCTGATTGTGCTCAAGTCCCCAATTTGCAAAGCATGGGTGCTAATCCCAGAGGGTTAAAGCCTCGTCAAATATACCAAACAGATGTTACACTTTTTGCGAGTTTTGGAAGACTTAAGCACATCCATGTGACTGTAGATACCTTTAGTAAAGCAGTTTGGGCCACTGCCCTTTCTAACGCGACTGCCCGTAGTGCTCGTAAGCACTGGCTGGAGTGTTTTGCAGTTTTAGGCCTTCCAGAAGAAATTAAAACTGACAATGGTGCTGCATACACCAGCAACTTAATCAAAGAATTCTTCCTTATGTGGAATGTTAAACACACACTTGGTGTCCCTTACAATAGTACTGGCCAGGCTATTGTTGAGCGACGGCATCAAGATGTCAAACATCTTTTAACTGTTTTGAAAAAAGAGGGGGAGCTCTCCCCTACTGAAGCGCTTCATAAAGCTTTGTTAGTTCTTAACTGGAAAAACCCTGTCGGACCAGCAACGATAGGACAGCCCTCTAGAGATATGTTACCTATTTTTTCCCATTTTTCTGCCCCTTCTACAGGCTTGATGGATGTCCATGTAAATGTGCAAACCTGGGATCCCTCTGCTAATAAGTGGACGGGACCACATAGGTTGTTGACTTGGGGACAGGGCTATGCTTGCATTTCCACAGGACTTTCATCTCAGTGGATTCCAGCAAAGTGGGTTAAGCCTTGGATCGAATCAGTGAAGCAGAATAGCGACACCGAAGGCAGTGGAGACGGCGTTTGAATCCTGTGACACAACGTCTTGAGGACTTGTTCACCTTATCTCATACAGCTTTTGTGTTTTCTATTTTTGAATATTATAATCAAATATAAGGTAGACTGAGAGTAATTCTCAGACCTGATTGTGGGTGTTTAGATTAGGTAATATCTTATGTGTGGTGATGGGTGTTTATCTAACTCTTCTTTTGTAGCTATAGCGAGTGATTTATTTACGAGGTTTAACTGCATAGTAGAAAAAATTGTTAAAACTGTAGGATAGATTTTTCTTATAATTTGTTTAATTCTGTTCGTTAAACTATGTGTCCTAAGGTGTTTCTCTGGTCAAATCTCTGCCATTGCTGATTCAGTTTTTGAAAAAAGAGGGGGAGATGTTGGGGCCTTTACAGGGGCCATAAACCTTTAGCCAGTGTACAAGAGAATTCTGTAATGTGTCTTTAATAACAAATTGTGTGAAGCAGAAGGAACAGAAGCTAGACAAAGGAATGTTAAACATAGCAGCCCAAGTTAGGAGGTTACCAGCAGAGAATCACAAGAAAGATAACCAAGATCATTTAAAAGTTCTGCTGGCAGCACGGGCGGGATGAAGCTGAACACCTGGAGATTTGACCATGAACAGATATATTTTTAGCCTTTGGCACAAACTATACTGATTGTATCCTGCACGTACTCAAAACATATATAAGGTTTTGCACTTGCTTAATAAATCGGAATCAGTTCCACATCATATTGGTGTGTTGTCTGTTCCCTTCTCCGACACGGACCTCAACAAGGGACTTTCAGATCCTTTGAGTGAAAAAGTGCTATAAATAAAAGGTATTACAGACTAACAAGTTCTCAGTTACAAACTGGATTGGAAAAGAATATTTTCACATCCTCTTTCTAAGCACATTAACTCTTGGCAGACATGATCATTCAGGTCTTCAGAGTTGAAAACTTCACACAGTATGAAGCATGTTGAGCCCACATGCTTCATCTCCAGTTTCAACATCTCTAAAATCTACACTGCCCCTACACTATATCCCCCTAGTGTAGCAAACATCCAAATATTGTGTTGTTTTGGGGGTGGCAACAATAAATATACATTTTGCAGTGATCTTTCCCAGGAAAACCAGTCTTCACTGCTGTAAGCTCACAATAGACAGTGCCTAAAGATTTTTATCAAGTGTCTTCTGATACTTCCCTTCCCATTGTGGAAAATCACTTTGTATGAATCTGGCTTGCTTTAGCACAGTGATGCAGAGTTGTGCTCCACTGCTGAAAGTTTGTGTCCCAACTGTAGGGCTAGATTCCTGCTGACACTGTGCTGATTTCTCTGTCTGTGTCACCCATGCTGACAGGTAAGGGGAGGAGATTTTTTTTTTTTTTTCTTTTTCCAGGCTGGAAAAGAAAGAAAACAATCATGCAAAATTCAGAGAAGATGTAGCAAAGGAGAAGGGGGAAGAAAGCTATCCTGACAGGTGAGGTGAGGCTGAGGAGAGGAAATCCTCTGAGCAGCACAGGGCACTTTGATGATGGTCTTTTTCTTCACCAAGGAGAAAATCTTGCTCAGGAGGGAATTAAAATGCTACAAGCAAGGAAAAGCTTTTACAATGCCTCAAAGAACTTGTGTGCCTGAGCAAGTGCACTGGGAATTAGTGACAGGCAGCCTACCAAAAGCTGGGTGGTTTGTTTTGGATAAAGATCCACACTTGCAGATGCTTATCTAAAGCCCTCAGTCTGGTCTGAAAATTTTTTAAGAATAGACTCTTCTTGCATGATTTCTATCTCTGAAAGCAGTCACTTGTGCCAAAAAACCACATGAAAACAGCTTTTTTTCTTGTTTTATGCAGTGTTTTGGCTCTTCTGCCTCTGATTCCAAGGAAAACCTAAACCTACAAAGTCTTTTACTTAAAGGTTGGATTTTGCTCATTTAATTTCAAGCTATTCCGGTTCTCATTGCTGCACACATATGAGGGAATGTCATGGGTTGCAGTGCAGAATGTAACCAAAACTCTGTATTCTATCACCACCTGATGAAACTGGTGTGTGTGTGTGTGGGGTGTAATTGTCTGTCAATGGGCCAACTGTCAAGAAACTTGCTGGGGTGGTTTTCTTATCTCTTCTACAACCCAGCCTCCCTCCAGAGAGATATCTTCTGCTAATGGGCCATTGAGTCTCACTGATAGAATTATATCATCCCACTGGGAAATGCTCCAAGCAGGGGGAGGAGCCAAGTATTCCTACCTGGATAAAAATCTGGGAGTTGAAACACCAAGGCAGCCTTTTCCACTGGATTCACAGAGGAAGACCAGGCCCATCTATCACTACTGGACCTTCAGCGAAAGAACTCCACTCTTTCTACAGAAGCTTCACTTCAACAGAGCCACATCTGCCACTAGGACTGCAGCTACCATTTAATGGGACTGCCACCAACACCCTGACACACAGGGTGTCAGGTTGTATCCTGACTCTGTCAGTGGGTTTGTTTGTTTATTTGTTTGTCTTACTGCATGTGTTTTTGTTTTATTGTTTATTTTAGTTCCCCTAATAAAGAACTGTTATTCCTATTCCCATATCTTTGCCTGAGAGCCCCTTAATTCCAAAAGTTACAGTAATTTGGAGGGAGGGGGTTTAAATTCTCCATTCCAAGGGAAGCTCCTGCCTTCCTTAGCAGACACCTGTTGTTCAAACCATGACAAAGAAATAAGGAAAAAAGGTCCCGTGAATCTATAGAAAACTTTAAAAGAAAAGTAGACTCCCTGAAAATTGGCAGAAAAAGAAGCTAGTTTCCCTAAGAGGACTAAAAGCCTTGTTTTTCCCCACCTTAAGTAGACTACTTATCTGTAAGCAGGCTATTCTTCCTTTAGATAACATATGAGATCACAACATTCCCAGTTCAAATGAGCCTGTTAGTCTTGGGTGATTATTAGTCAGTAAATACTATTGAATCAAAGAAAATAAAGACTTTGAAGTGAGTCTTATTTCCCCACCCAATCTTGAAACTCACCAGATGTGCAGTAGCTCTGGCTTGTCAGAGAAAGAAGAAAATGGTTTGAACAAGTTCTGGTGCCCTCCAGTTTTCTTAAATCAGAGTGTAATTGAAGTAAAATAGCCCCGGGGATGGTGCTGCTGAGATGACTGCATTATGTTTTGCTAAAGTACTCTGGACAGAGCTGTTGCAGGGTTGGTTTTGATCTCTGGATGGATTTACATCAGGATGTCTCAAGAGCTGTTGATTAGTGCGTAAGACAGATCAGAATTAGGTGTTGCAATGTGTCTGAATAACTTGTTTCCAGTGATGCCCCAGCCAAATCATCTCTAGGTGTGTTTATCAGATCCTCTGTAATTCGTCAAGGTTGCTGAAACAACAATAGTGCTAAACTGAGAAATCTTCAAGGCCGATGAAACAACAGTTGGGCTAAATAGAGAGCAGAGATGCTGAGAAACTGGTGGCAAAGAATGAAAGCACTAGATAAAGGAACACCTGGACTTTGACCAATCACTTTTCCAGAGACCCTCGAGGGGCTTGAGTGAAAGGGACTGATCAACCAATTGAGAAATGTGTGAAAGTGTAAACAGTAGTCTTAGAAATGTATAATTGGGGTTGTAATGTAAACAATAAACTGCTTCTGCCTAATCATAGTGGTTCGGTGTTCAGAAGTTCCTTTCACCTGCAATTAGGCCAGTGTACTTTTAAAGATGTTGCCAGATATCCTATGTCCCTGGACCATTCACCTTGAGAAGCTTAAAAGCACATGCATTCACTCTATGCATAGCAAAGAATTAATGTTTTGCTGTTAAAGACCAGATTATGTTATTTCTAAATTATTTCTTGTTGCCTTTTTCCTGCCTTTCCTATTATTTATTAATTACTCAAGTGATGATCTTCAGCTCATCCAAGTGGTTTGGAGACCAAGGTTCAGGTCTTTAGTTGGTACAAATCATGATAACTAAATCCATGTCAACAGAATTGATGGACAAAGTAAGTGGAAAAAGTGTGACCAAGAGTTTATACTACACAGGCTTCCAAAACAAGGGCACTGCCTTCTAGACAGAACAATACATACAGTCTAAGTATTTTCTCACTGAAGCTGATGGCATTTCTTGTGGGTGACCAAGACAAGTGCAGGAGGCCCAAGTCCTCATTCATGTCAACATACATGAATGGGGAGCAGCTCCATTACCCATGACATGCTGTTCTCTTTGCAAAATCTGTTCATTGTGTCCTGCTAAATGCTGCAGGATGCTGATAATTTTTGTCAAAACTTGGCTCTTGTGCATCTTCTTAGTTTGGATGGTGGGAGGGATGGGTTTAACTTTTTGCTTGAAAGAAAAAAAGTAAAAAACTGGACCTTTTTCAAGAGTGCTGAACAGTTGAGAAATCTCTCCAAGAGCTTTTTTTAAAAAGTGACCCAAATCAATCTAGTTACTAGACCTTTCTCTTGCCTGTGACTAACACATGGATTGATATCTATTTGCAAGAAATATTGGTGAGACACAGCGGTTCCCATTCACTTGTGCTGTTTACTGCTCCTCCCAAGATCACAGGCTACAGCAATGATGGAGCAGATGCTTCACAGGTGCATGGTTTATATGCCAAAATGTGTTGTAAATCAGAGCAGAGGAAGAAAAGGCTGGAACAATGTTGGTTTGTAGAAGCAACCATTGGAAAGGGATGGTGACTGTGTTCATTTTACAGGTTTCCTCTCCTAAATCTATGTGTTCTCACACTGCACCAGAGGGATTTGGTCCCAGGTCATAAATCCAAGGAGCACGCCAATAATTTGCCGGAGATTATCAAAGGAGTAAACTTGCCCCTGATCTCTATTATTGGTTCAAAACCAGGAATTCTCATAGACTTTTGGGCAGATGTCTGGTCCTATTACTTCTTATGCTAGATTTTCCATTAAGGCTGAAAGCAAATCCACGTTCAAGCTGAAAGTAAACCTGTGAATTCAAAATGCATTAATTCAAACTGCCAAAGCATTTGCTGTGTATGCTGCAGATGTCAAATATGTTCCCCACAGCCTTGAGCCTAGACACATAACTAAGCTATACAGCAAAAGCTTCTACCCAGTCAAAAAATATATCCTGTGCAAAATTTTCTCTCCTCTCTGGTGTTTTAAGGGCTGGGTCCTGATCTGGAATGAATTAATGTAGCCACTCTGATTTGAATAGAGCTACACCAATTTATATCAGATGAGGATTTCACCCTTTGGCAACCAAGTGGGAAATGGCTATCTGTTGCATCCCTTGAGGTAATAGGAGACGCTGAGCTGCAGCATCACTGGGATGGGTGTCTTGTATAAGGAAAAGCCTCTTGCAGTCCCCTGCGGTTTTTATGCTGTTTTCCCCAGTTATGTCATCCCTTGTTCACTCCCCGGTTCTAGGGGGTTGTGTGTTCTCTGTTCCCTAGTGGCTTCCTTTGTTTTATTTCGCGTGCTGCCTGTCAACCGCGCGGTCCCGCTCTGCTGCCGTTCCCGCCGCGCCCTGCCACGTATGCTCCACAGTTCCCGGCCCGCGGCCGCTTTGGTGCCGCCTGGGCGCGGGGTCCGCGGTCCCGCTCCTGGCTCCGCTCCTCTCCGCGCCGGCGGCTCCGCCACGCAGGCGGACCGCCCGAGCTTGGCGCGGTCCCGCCGTGGGGAGGGCGGGACGCCCTTAGATCATTGGCCCTCAGTTCTGTTGCTCCGCCCTTGTCCCCGCGCGCCACTTCGGACTTAAAAACCTCAGACCCTCCTTTGTTCTCTGGCTTTTGTCACTAACCCCCTTCCAGAGAGACAATAAACTCCTGGGAACTTTATACAAAAGTCCCTCCCGCGTCTTCTCTCGCCAACGTTCATTTAGCGATCTCGGCACGTGTGCGATACTGGCTGTTGAGCTATCTCTTCCACAGAGCACGCTCTCGGGAAGGCGGTGGCTTCGGCTGTTCCCCGACACGCCGCCGCAGCTATCCACTACTTTTTTAACACTGTGGTTTCAGAATACAAAAAAAAAAAAAAAAAAAAAAAAAAAAAAAAAGAAGTGTATTTTAAAGAGTGAAGGAGCATTAAGGAAGTTTCTTTCAATTTCTTTGATTAATTTTTGAAGTAATCTATTAGAGAGTTTGGTCCAAAAGAATCATGCTTTATGGAAAAATGCATATAAATAACACAACTTATAAATACTAACAAAACAAGTTACTCAACTTATACTGATTCCTGATACCTTTCAAAATGCCAGCACAAAATTAATTAGGAATCCAAGCACAACGTTGCTGTGGTATTGCAAGAAATTCACAAAGTAGAAAGGACTGAATAAACTAGGCTGTTTTTTCTTGCCAGGGCTGAATGAAGAGGACAAAAACCATGAAAGAAAAACCATACAAACAAAAAACCCCACCCATATACTTTGAAATGCTGTGAACATGAGTACCATGGTGTGCTCCTCAGCCATAAAGATGTTCAAGATAGTTTTTCTAATATATTTTGTTGTAAATCAAATGGCACTGCTGAATTCATATTCTATAAATCAGGTTTTATTCCATTTAAAGCAACATAACCTCATCAAATAGATTTGTGAATTATTACCTGAATTAAGCTTATGATTTAATCTTTAGCATGGGAGGCCCCACTCGCAGACTTGAATGTGCCTTGATTTTCCCAAAGTAAACGGGAGGTCAAATATTACACCAATAGAAATGAATGGAGATTTTAAAGATGATCACAACGGGAAATCAAACTTTAAACTATTTAATTTGAAGCCACTAAACTGATGCAGTTCATCAGAAAATCCACCACCTCATTCCTCCAGCCATCTTTATTTTCACTTTACAATTCAGTGTAAGCTGGCAATTAGTAATACTTTGTCTGTTTTTAGAGCCTTCCATCTGAGAATCTAAAACCACTTTGTAAACACTAATTAATTAAGCTTCTTAACACCTTCTGTGAGACAGCTACTACAGTCTCATTTGCACAGCTCAAAGAAGAGCAGGTTTGCTGAGGGTCAGAGCCAGCCAGCACGGGAGCTGTGAAACCACTCTAGACACTGAACCTAAGCTTCAGCTCAGTAGCACAAGGCTTTCAATGGAAGCTTCATAAGTTTATAATTATCTCTTGGAAATGCTAGTGTGCCCTGATGTCTGGCTGTTGCAATGTTCCTGAACAGTTTGGTCCCTGGGGTGCCCCAGCCAAATTATCTCTAGGTGTGTTTATCAGAGCCTCTGGAATTTGTCAAGTCTGCTGAAACAAAAACAGTGCTAAATTGGGAAAGAAGATGCTGGGAAATAGACTAACAAGAATGCAAGAACTAGATAAAGAAACACCTGGACTGTGACCCATCATATTTCTTGGGACTCTCATGGTAGTCAGGTTAAAGAGACTGAGTAATCAATCAAATAATGCATGAACGTGTGAACAGTAGTCTCAGAAATGTATAACTGGGGTAGAAAGTAAACAATAGGCAGCTTCTGTGTAATCATTGATTTGACAATCAGAAGTCCCTGAATTCCTACATCTGGCAGACTGAAAACACACAGGGTTGAACTTCTACCCGCAAAGACAACTCAAGTCCCACTTATCATAGAATCATTAAGTTTGGAAAGGACTTCTAAGCTCATCAAGTCCAGCCATCAACTGAGCACCACCACCATGCTCACCACTAAACCATGTTCCATAGTCACATGTTTTTTGAACACTTTCAGGGATGGTGACTTGGAGCAATAATTTCTATTTGACTAGACACAGCTGTCCACCACATGGAACGACCTTTAGCCCCATCCTTGGTGAAATTCAATTCTCTCCATGCCTGACTTAGTCCACAGGGACTTGAGTTGGGGGGCTGCCAGAATAATCAGTGCATTCCTTAATGACAGGCACTCCAACGAGCAATGCAGTCACACATTGTCAGAAACAGATCCCACAGCTCCAGAGAAAGCGAGGGAGAGGGCACTCTCCTTGTTATTCAAGAGGAAATAAAGTGGTTGTATAGGAGCAAACGCAAATGCATGCAGTTACTTTTTCTTGACAAGCATCACCAATGTGCTTGGCATCTCATGTATGGATGTAAACATGGAGTTTTCTCATGTGTTTGTCAGCAAATATGCATTTTTATTAGATTTGCCTCTCAAAAAAGGCTGTGATTCTGCTTCTGGTCTGCATAGTGCTGATACAAAACACAATTTCTATTTTTAAGTCTAAACATGCATACATCCCATACAGTGATGCTTACATGGCCATTCAGAGATATATCATCTAACATGTATGCATATGTATAGACATGCACACTTTCAGTGTGTTTATTACATTGGCCACTGCAGTAAGAAAGATGTTTAGATGCAAGCATAAAAAAAGAAAAAAAAAAAAAAAGGAATTTCCCACTTTATAGCTATTTGTACAAATTTATTTCTGTTTGAGTGGGTATGTCTCCAACAGTATGATTGAAGCACTCTTACATGTGATAATAAAGGCATGTCACCAAGGGATGAATACATATGTGTAGTTTCTCCTGTCCCTTTAACCCCCCCACAAGCTGCCAGCCCAGATTTAGGGGGAGTATTGGAAGAGGGAACTACAGAATAGGATAGAGAGAGTTGCAAAAGAGGCCCTCTTACCCCAGGATGTATTCCAAGGCCTTTATTCCTTGAAGGGAAATCCGGAGAGAGAGAGAGAGCTCACATGGGGGGAGAGGGGTTTTTATCACCTTTGGGGTCGGGGTCAGGTTACCTGTCCGATCCTATAGGTCAAGAGACCAGGGGGCAGGTAACCCAGGCCGGTTACAGTTTCTGGGGGAGGGGTTTTTGGGGGAAATACATTCTTAAAGGGAATACAACATCTCACCCTTTTTTGTTTAAAAAGGTTAAAGGGAAAACATTGGGTTATAGGGAATGAGGATAACAAGAAATAGGGAAAACAAACATTTTTAAAAGCATGTTAAAAGTCTCTGTTTCTGTCGGCTGGAGTCCTTACTCAGGAGGTTCTTCTTTTTCTATCCGACGGCGTCTTCTCTTGGAGGCAGTGGCTACCTGCCTTTCATCTCCTTCTGCAGGAGCTGGGTTTTTGGGGATGAAAGGTTTAACTCACTTCCGGGGGATCCATCGAGGGCCTGAGGGAGCAGCTACACACGCATAGCCACGACCCCAGGTCACGAGCTCATAGGGACCCTTGGTTTCCAAAGTTTCTGGATCCTTAATTAGGACTGGAGGACGCTGAGAAGGCTTGAACTGATTACCACAGTTAAAATGACGAGTTACAGGTGGATTCATGTTTTCAAAAGAACAGTTTAGGAAATTGATGGTAAACATGGCTTTGCAGAGCTTCTGTTGTGGAGGCATCCACACAGATGTGCTGCTCTGTTTAGCTAAAACCTGTTTGAGCGTCTGATGAGCACGCTCAACCACAGCTTGGCCTGTGGGGGAGTGGGGGATGCCAGTTTTATGTTCCACTCCCCACTGCTGGACAAATTCCAGGAACTCCTTGGATGTGTATGCTGGGCCATTATCAGTTTTGATTTCTTTTGGGATCCCTAGCACAGAGAAAGCTTGCACTAGGTGTTTTTTAGCATGCACAGCTTTCTCTCCTGCGTGGGCAGAGGCAAATACTGCACCTGAATGTGTGTCAATACTCACATGAACATATTTGAGACGACCGAAACTAGGAATGTGTATGATATCAGTCTGCAACACTTCACAACTGCCAAGGCCTCGGGGATTAACTCCCATACCCATTGATGGCATAGCCTGGAACTGGCAATTGGGACAGGTGGCCACAATAGCTCGAGCCTGACTCCATGTTAGCTGGAACTGACGGATCAGAACTGGCACATTTTGATGATATTGTTGGTGACTCAGTTTTGCCTGTTGGAAGATATCAGGGAGGCGTGCTTTCTCAACTGGTGCAGCAAGGGAGTCTGCTCGGCGATTCCCCTCTGCAACCTCTCCTGGTAAGTCCAGGTGTGATCGTACATGCATCACAAAGAATGGATGTTCTCGATGAGAAACCAAATAAATTAGTTTTGAGAGCAACCTGAAGAGATGATCATCCTCAGTTTCTCTGAGTACAGCCTGCTCCGCTCTGGACACTATTCCAGCTACATATGCCGAGTCAGTTACCAAATTAAGTGGTTCCGAGAACTTTTCAAAGGCTCTTACCACAGCTGCTAGTTCAGCTAACTGGGGGGACCCTTCTACAAACTCCACATCAGCTTCCCAATGCTGAGTTTGTGGATTTCTCCAAGTCATCACCGACTTGTGGGAAGCCCCAGATGCGTCCGTGAACACTGTGAGAGCTTTGAGCGGTCTCTGACTCCTTTTCTCACAAGGAATGAGGTGGAATTCCTCATTAAACAGCTTGTGAGATGGGGCATGGACCGATATTTGTCCCCTGTAGCTGTCCAGAGATAACTGGAGACTGGCATTCCCCCTGAGCAACTGTTCGAACATCTCTTTGGTCAGTCTCTTTGGAGAGTTTCTTCCCTCCTCTGAGAGCTTAACCGGGAGGTGAATGCATGTAAAATCACAACCAGCCAGTTCACACAGCCTCATCCTGGCTTTCTGAATCAATTGAGCTATTAGCTCTTGTGGCTCAGTGATGGTCTTGGATCTTTGGTGAGAGAGGAAGACCCACTCTATGATTAAGAGTGAATCTTTCTGCCCCTCGATCCACTGGTAAATCAGGCCATGCAGGTGTGGCAGTTTCCCTAGTACAATGAAATGGAAAGGTAGGCTTGGTTCATACCTGTGAGCCTGCCTCTCCGACAAGGCTTTCTGTACCTTTTTGATTGCAGTCTTTGCCTCTGGGGTCAGTTCCCTGGGAGAGCTCAGCTCTCTCTCCCCTTTCAATAATTTGAAAAGAGGGTCTAGATCCTCATTTGTGAGGCCTAGCCAGGGTCTTACCCAATTCAATGATCCACACAGGGAGTGGAGATCTGCTAGGGTCTTAGGATTACAATTGATTTCCAATTTCTGAGGAACAACGGTCCTCTCTGATATTTGTAAGCCCAGATACTTCCAAGGTGGCATCCTTTGAAGTTTCTCTTCCTGTAATTGGAAACCAGCAGAGGTTAAAATTTTAACCACTTGGTCAAGTGTGACTTGGAGTATATTGTCATTAGGGGCACACACCAATATATCATCCATGTAGTGGAGGATGATGGCATCCTGTCTCTCGGCACGTACAGGTGACAGCAATGATGCTATGTACTGTTGGCAAATGAATGGCGAGGCTTTACAACCTTGAGGCAGCACCTTCCAGTGATACCTCTTAATGGGGGCCTGGCGATTTAGGGTGGGAACTGAGAATGCAAACCTTATGGCATCTCCTGGGTGCAGAGGAATCTGGAAGAAACAATCTTTGATATCTAATACTGCTAATTTCCAATCTCGAGGGAGCATAGTTGGCGAAGGCATTCCTGGCTGGATTGGTCCCATATCTTCTATGATTTTGTTTATTTCCCTTAAATCATGTAAGAGCCTCCACTTGTCTTTTCCCGGTTTTTTTATTACAAAAACTGGGAAATTCCAAGGGCTTGTTGTTTCTTCTAGGTGGCCTTGAGCCACTTGCTCTTGTACAAGCTTTTCGATTGCCTCGAGCTTATCTTTGCTCAAAGGCCATTGTGGTATCCATTTAGGGGTATTACTCAGCCATGTTAATTTGTGGGAAGGGTGGCCCACAGTGGCTACTTCTAAAAAATCCTGGGGTGTCTTAGGAATAGTCAGTTTTATACCCCATTGGGACAATGTATCTCTTCCCCACAAAGGGGCTTTGTAATTTGCAATATATGGACGGACACTTGCTATTTTTCCATCCGGTCCCTCAATTTGCACAGTGTTTTTTGATATTTTAGCCAATGTAATTCCTCCTATGCCCTGAAGTGTGCCGGCTATAGGTTGCAGTTCCCAGTTCGATGGCCACTTGCTCTCAGGTAGAATTGTAACGTCAGCGCCTGTATCCAAAACTCCCTCTACATGGGGGCGGTCTGACCCATTTGCTATATTGCATGCCAGGGAAGGCTTGTCCTCTCCCACCTCTTCTGCCCTGTAGATTTCAGGTGATTTTCCATCAGCTACTATCTCTGCCGGAACAGGAATAGCTTGGGCAAGGATTTGCCCCTGTGCTAGGTAGAAAGGTGGGTGAATACAGCGTGCCAACAGCATGAGGTTTGTTATTTGTCCCTTAATGGTCATAGGAACTACCTCAATTTGATCTGGGGTGTGTGCTATTTCCCCTATGACAAGATACTCACTGTTGGTTTCCCAGTTGGTCAACTGGTCCTGAGGGATGTTTGACAGATCCACTGTGATTATTGTCCAGTCTGTATTTCTGAAATGAGAACCTTTGGCAGTCACGAGCCTGTGTCGGCCCCGAGGCTGCCAAACCTTGTTAATTAGACATTTGACAGTTTCAGTTTTTTCCTCCCCCACCCCCTCCCTCTTATCTGTTGAGAGAGAGGTATTAGCTGGTGAGGGACCCCATCTATTTTTTTTCTCGCGCGTGACATAGTGAATGACGGGGGCGCGCTGGGAAATTAGTTTTTTTGTTTGCTGGATTTCGGATTCTGACTTGGACTCTGGTTCCTGCTCTCAGAGCAGGCCTTTGCAAGATGTCCAGGCTGTTTGCAGAGGCAGCATATGATGTGCTGCAGACGATCTCGTGACGTTGGTTCAGGCCGCCCCAGTGTTGCAGTTTTGGGATGAAGCAGTCCGGGGTCAGGTGCGCTGAACAGCTCTGCTTTCCTACAACACGCTTCAATCATGTGAGCAAGAGAAGGGGGGGGGGTCGAGAGGAAGGCTAAGGATAACCCTACGACAGGCCTCATTAGCATTTCTCAAGGCCAGTTCTTTAATGAGTTCAGTCTGGATAGAAGGTTGTTGGACTTGTCTTTCAACCTGTACTCTTAGTCTATCGACAAAATGCAAGAAACTTTCAGAAGGGGATTGTTTGATATTTGTGTAACTGTTTTGAGTGTCTGTGGTGGGTAACTGATGAAAGGATTTTTCTGCAGCAGTAGAAATTTTGTGTAATATTTGCTGTGATAGCAATCTGGTTTGCTGTTCAGGACAAAGCAATTTACCTTCACCACATAAGTGATCTAATGTGATATCATTATTGTCATTATCTTTGGCTATATCAGGTGTTAGGTGGATATCCTGTAGTACTGTTTTTAAATTTTTTTTCCAAATGCTTTCCCATAATTCATATTCAGATGGAGTTAGTAGACATCTGAATAAGTCTTTAATATCAGCAGGAACTAATTCATTTGAACTGAATGTAGCTGTTATCATGTTTTTGAAAATTTGGCTAAATCGGCCAAAATCTTTTTGCATTTTGCAGAGTTCTTTTTTATCTTGGTAAGAAAATGGTTTATATTTTTTTCTGCCATTCTTTTTGCCAACATATACTACAGGTGCCACCATAGGTATGTTTTCTTCAGAGTTAGTTTTAGTTTCAGGCAAGTGTGTTGTATGTAGGGCAGAAGATAGGGTATTATTGTGTGTATGTGTATGTGGATGTGTCTCAGGCTGTAATATAAATTGTTTCTGGTTTGCAGCTGTGAGGAGTTTGCGGCACACCCCACAGCTGCGGGGGAGCAGGGAACCTGCTCTCTCCCCGCCGCTGCTGCTTGCCGAGCCTGGGTCGAAATGGCAACAGTATCGATGTGCCGTGCTGCACGGGGAGAGGGGAGAGAGGGAGGCACGGGAACCGCGCGGGGAGGGGGGGGCTGCGGGGGCGCCGCTGCACGGGCACGGGCTGCCCCCGGCCCCGCCGCCGCTCGGGGAGGGGGGGGCAGCGGGGTCCCTGGTGGCTCCGGTGCCGCGCGGAGCTCGGTCCTCGGCCACGTCCCTGCGCCCTGCGCCGGGGCCACCCCCGCCCAAACCGGGATCGGTGCAAAGCCCGCGCAGCCATGCCGGGCTCTCGCAATCCCCGCAAAACGCGGCCACGCCGCCCGCGCCGCCCCGTCCGCTTGTCCCCCCCCCCACCGCTCCGGGATTGAAGGTGGAGGGGGGCATGCCGGTGTAACAGGGTGGGGGGATGGGGGCAGAGAGGTGGGAGGGGTAGGAGGGGCTGGGGGCGGGGGGGTGGGATGGATGGGATGGGGTGGGGGCGGAGAGGTGGGAGGGGTAGGAGGGGATGGGGGCAGAGGGGTGGGATGGATGGGATGCGGTGGGGGCGGAGAGGTGGGAGGGGTAGGAGGGGATGAGGGCAGAGGGGTGGGATGGATGGGATGGGGTGGGGGCGAGGTTAAGGGGGAGGGGGTATGGGTTAGAATGGACAGAGCCAGCCACGTGGTCGGCTCCATCTTTGTAGGACCACGCCGAGTTTACACGTGGCTCCGATGATTCTAAGCTGGAAAGAGAAGGCTGTGGGGGTAAAAAGGGGTTACTTAAAGTGGATTTCTCGGGCTGGCTGTGGCTTCTGGATGCCAATAGATGTTTCCGTGCCTTTAAAAAAATTGGGATGAATTTCAGAACAATTTTGTCTCCATTTTCAGCTTTTTCTGTTAGTATGAAACCAATATTATCCCAAAATTCAACAGAAGTGACATTTTCCCAGCTAGTATCGGGGTATTCTTTAGCTAACCACGAGGTAAATTGTGTTAGGAGCTTGTTAGAGATTTTCAGATCTTTTAAAAGTGGCTTAAGTTGCTTTAATAAACTCTTTTGCGGACACGAGGGTGTTAAAACCATGATAGATAACAAAGTGTCGAATTCTCTAAACTTCTGAGCAGAA